>CM060560.1:192460843-193033477 GCA_030625065.1 Alectoris magna | reverse complement strand
AGGAAGGAAGGAATCTTCATTCTGGATTAAGTGGAATGAAAGTTTTTCATTTAACAGAGAAACTTCCTGACATGTTTCCGCATCTTTCCAACTAACCAGAAGGAGACTACAATGTCACAATTTTTTCAAACCTCCATTATGAAGCATAAAGACATGAAAAATCTTAAAATTGTGATACGGTTTATAAACTCAGCCTGTTCTTTTTTTTCTTCTGCTTTTAAAAGTAACCTTTTAAGAACAAACAGGAGCATGATTAAGTGTAAGAGAGTGCTGATATCACACCACCCTGCAATTTGATGTTCCTTTGGGATTCATCCAAAAAGAGAAGACAATAAACTGACAAAGAGAACATTGTGATAAAATATTTGAAAAAAACAAAAACAAAAACAAACAGTCAGATAAACCTATCTACTAAAACATTTTCATGCAGTGATATTATTATTGTTATTATTATTATTACTTCGTTGTTGTTGTTGTTGTTTTCTCTTGATGTTCTGCTGTCCCCTTGTGTTTGTGATAACGCCAAAATGACTTGATGTTGTTCACTATTTAAGTATAGAACATAAACGAAATTCTCCTTGTAGAGAGATTGTAACAAGGGCCAAAAAATGCATTTAAACTATGACACGAAGGAGATTATGACTAGTTGCACTGAAATAGTGTTTTCTCAGGTTTCCACTGCACTGAAGTTGGATGAAAACTACTTCTGATTTTAGCCGTGCTTGCTAATTTAGCCATGCCTGCATGATCAATGCATCCTTGTTGTATGTACTTTAGAATGGGCATATAGTTGTGAAAATAGGTTCATACAATGAGCACAGACAGCTGAACTACATGTGTCCGGAGCCATCATCATGTTAGCATGAAAAAGTGCAGATTTTGTGTTCTACTCATAGGAAATGTGGCTGATCCTTTCAGCCAGACTTTCTGTCAAGTGAGTGTTTACTGTTACAGGTTTTTCTAAAAGCAGGAAAATCAATTATATTCCCAAGTCAAAGTGTAGCACTATTGTATAGATGAACATATGCTCCCAGAAAGAGATAGGATATTACCTTAAAAGAGTTTCTACGTTGCTTTGGACAGAGGATTTTTCTTGGAATTTCATTCTAAATCCTCTTTATTCTCACAAAATATTTTGTCTCAATGATCAAGGCAGTAAAACTGCAATGCATCCATTTTTTTTTCTTGGGAAATCTTTATCTCAATTTTACAGAAATGCAGAGGAAGTAAAAGTAGTCATTCAGATCTTAAAATGATTAAACACAATCACATAGCTACACAGCTGTGATCCACTTGGAGAAAACATCCTTAGACCAACATTACCTTTTGACAGTGCAGAACCAGACTTTAAACTCACATATAATTGGGCCATTTTCCCTGAAATCAATGTAGGTTTTCTAATTTTTACCTGTATAAAATGGAAACCTTTTTCCTCCTGTCGTCTTGGGTCACGGGAATAATTTCCTTTTTGAAGTACACCTTTCCCCTTGTTCAAATGATTTCACATGCTCTGTCTCACCCATCTCAGAAATGTATCATTAACCATTACAGACGTTTTCAGTGCGTGGGTGAGCTGTGTGCCTAATGTGCATCTGTTAATATTCACACTTTCTTCTGTGGTGTTCCTGCCACATTGCTAAAATCTGTTTTGAATACCATTAGCTCCAGCTTATATTGGAGGTGTTTTTCAGTTGTGTTCATTCTTTATAAAAATATGCTATATTTCCTTCTGCAGCTGCTGCACTGGGCCTTTGTGCTGTAGATGATGACAAAATTTTGTAGTCTCTTCAGAGTGTGAGTGGCGACAGTTTACACTGCTTTTTTTTACTTAGGACCTATGTCATTAGGTGGCACCAAGATTCCAAGGAAGCCTAATAAGAATTTTCCATTTGCTTTAGCAGAGATGGGTTTCCTCTGTTCATTTGTCTCAGTGATGATAAAGCATTGCTTAGGCAGACGCAGAGGAGAAAAATAAATGGTATATTTAAGAAAAAAAAGTTTTAAAATGCCATGAAGAATAAAAAGCAATAATAACAATTGAATAAGGATATTTAATCTGTCATTATGACATCACATGGTGTCATTTTAGGCTGGATATAAGGAAAAGACATTTTACAGTAAGGGTAGTGAAGCACTGGAACAGGCTGCCCAGAGAGGTGGTGAATGTCCCATCCCTGGAGACATTCAAGGTCAGGCTGGATGGGGCTCTGAGCACCTCCATGTTCATTCTAGGGGAGGTGGACTAGATGGCCTTTAAAGGTCCCTTCCAACTGAAAGAATTCTATGATTCCATGAATAAGACCATTATCCTTTCTAAAGAGCTGTTTTTTAGGTCTTCTCCTCTCATTGCTCTTGGTCTTGTCAAAGTCTGTATTTCATTAAAGGCATATAAAGACACAAGGCTTTTTTAGGTTTACTTAATGTTCAGATTTTTTCTTGAAAAGGGAAGAAATTGATTTCAAATAAATTGAATGTATTCTCCTCTATCAGCTTCTAGCCAGCTACTGTCTTTCTTCCAAGACTGATAGCCATGAGATGCTGAACAGTGAGAAGAAGATATTTGCTATCTTTCAGGTTCTTCTAATGAAAGACTAATTTAAGAATGAAGATGAAAATAGATGGATTGAACACTTAATCTTGGTCTTTTATTTTGAGATCATCATGGAAAATGAACAGAACAAGTCTTATGTTATACAATGCAGTGGTGATTAATTAAGAAACAATTCCTTCCTTCTCCTCCTCATCTGTCAATCTGGTATCAATATTCTTTGAATTGCCATTCTCATATTTTCTCTATGGCAGAGCAGCAATGTCATCTGTGCAAGTATCTGCAACAATAAGCTGTATTAGTCATGGTTTTTACTTGGTCTTGGCTGAACACCTTGCCTTCCCTTCTGCGTTCAAAGTTCCTTCTGCTTCTCCAGCACAATTATTGCTACCTGGAAGACAGAGATTTCCATAGCTCCGTTTCATTGAGCAAGCTTTGGCATTAGCAGTTGAGAGCTCTGAATCAGATCTCTCTAGAAGTGGTGAAGAACCACACCTGAGATCCAGAGCTAGGAAGTTGTTACAGTTGTCCTTACCTGTTCTGCATTCTGCACATAAAAATTTTTCTTCAGTCTCAGTCAGACCATGCAGGTAATCTGTGATGTTTACCTAGTAACTTGGATGCAACATTTTATTCTGCAAAAAACTATCTACAAAGGAGTGCATGGAGAAAGGAAACCAGTGGTTTTGGTCACTGAATCCGTCCTGTTATCTTTTTCCAGACTGCTCTGTGGATCATTCAGAGAAGCATTCAGTTTGGATTAGATACACAGCGCTACCACATCCAGCAACATAATATGGCCTTAATTTGAAAGCCAACAATTTCTCATTCTTCATACTCTGGGACAACTTTATAGCAGAGTTAATGTTGCATCCATAGGTAGACTTCCCAAGAACTCTCATTGGTCTGACTTTGCTCCTAATTACCTCAATGGGAAGATCCAAATTTTCTGAAGGATAACACATGGTCCATTTTTGTAAATCAGATATATCCATCTGCCTTCTACAATGAGTAGTTGTTCTGTTTCTCTGCGGTTGTGTGAAAAAAAGGCTTGTTAGGGAAAAAGTGTGTACTTTCAATATTAACAGAATTTTACACTTTTTTTTTTTTTTTAAATTAATACAACTGATACATTGCTGTATTGTGAACATTTACTGTTACCAGTATAAAATAACTAGTTAAGATGCTAAAATTGTCTGTGTTTGCTCTTCATAAGATACATTTCACATGCGGATTTCCTTCAGATGATTCTTAGTATATTCTTTAAGACTTCTGTTTTCTGCTTTGCTTTTCCCATGGTAAGTTTGTATTTTGTCCTCAGCTCACCTATTGCAGCAGATGTAAAAACAAGGACAGTGTCTGATATGTTATCTCCTTATAGTTTGCAGTCTGCATGTCTCTGGCTAAGTGAAATAGGTTGCTTTTAGTGTTGTGTTTTTTAACCCTGGTCTTCCTTGGCTCATCAGGACCAAGATTTAAAATTGGTGGAATTGTGGCATAAGGGTTCACTACTGAAGGAGAGGAAAAGATAATTTGTAAAGTTTTTTGCTAGATTGATTTCGTAAAAGGAAAAAATATGCTTTCTTTCAAGGTGTACTTATTTTTAACTTTCCCAAAATTCTAATGTCTTCCAGGAACTTGCTAGTAGTATACAATACAGTACTGTTAGATTATATATTATTTTATTCAGAAGTATTTTTGATGAGACAGAAAGTGAGCATTTGCTTGTAGTTGTTTCCATCTAGTCTTCATTTCATTCTTCTAGGTGCTCTTTTGAAGCAGAATCTCCTATAATTCAATATTGTTCCTTACCTCAAACTTCCAGTTGTTCGACAAGATTAAGAACCTATACTGATAACTTTATTATTCTCACAAAGACTGATGTGACTGATGTGTCATCACTGATGATACATGTTCATTTTCAATTAGTAATGATGGACTGTTAATCCTATCAAATTTATTCATCTTAGTGATAATGAGATCTACCCAAGTTTAGGAAGATTCCAGGTCAGGTTTTGCCTATTTTATTATTCTGGGACATCACCTACCTTGTGTTTTGACAGAATGGCTAACCTCTTCTTAAGATCTGACTCCACAAGAAAAAATTCCTAATGTATCCACATTAGAAAAAGAAGCGGATGTCTGATAATTTCTCTACCTCTCTTCAGATATGGAGATGTAAACAGGTACATGTCTAAGAGTTCTTTAGCTGGTGTTTATAAAGAGTGATAAAGCCCTAAAACAAGAGTTTTAACTTTTAGCTTACATGGGATGATAGGGAACTCCTGTCTTCCCTGGGTAAAGGATAAGACAGAGAATAGCAGCAGAAGGGCTTTTTGAACTGTTCCTTGTTGATGGGATAGTGACATTATTTACCACGCATATCAACAGAAATAACCTGAGCTAGCCAAAGTGATGAAATAGCCTTAAAAAAAAAACACAAAACAAAACAAAAGCAAACAAACAACAAAAAAAGAGTTGAGAAACACAAACGTCATGTTTTCATCTGCTATGACTGTACTGAGAATGAAATCATCCACTCTCAAAACTTTGCTCTCTACATCTAAATCAGACTTACTAGTCTAAATTCTGCCTGCCTATAGATCCCGTCTGTGGTTCTCCTAAGTAACACCAGGGCCTTCCTAGGTTGAACTTGTGCCAGGTGAGTGAACAAGACGGGGTGGAGTGAAGCACTGTGATGACAAATGGATTGCCTGGTGGGCAGGCACAATGCATCATAGAAAACTCCTTACTAGAAGAAAAAAAGACAACAATCATTATCCAAAAAAAAAACGTATGCATAAAGTTTTTGGTCAACCCTACCGCACACACACAAACCTTGTTCCAGGGGATGCTATTAGAGTCATAAACAGGAACCATCAGCAGGGAGATGGGGCAGAACATAGTGGAAACTACTTTGTGAGGGAACAACTTCTGTACTAGAGAGGACACCAGGAGATGTATTCACCAGAAAGATAAAATTGTTTTTCTTCCTAACTGGAAACTGGAGAGAATTTCCCCTTTCCCATTCTCTCTCTCTCCTTCTTTATTTTTAACCCCTAAGGGTAACTTCACCATTTGAATCAACTTAGACCACCAGCTACAGGCTCTGTGAATAAAACTGCTCATGTAAGCCTGTCTCATCTTTGTGTCACACTCTGAGTATCCAAAAGGGTTCGAATAAGACCAAACCCCAACAAGACTCTGTGAAACAAAGATCCAGATCATCATCCAGTTCTGCCTTCAGCTTGGCCTGGAGATCAAATTTAAAATATAGAGAAGAGTGAGACAGGGGAAATCCTTGAGTGATTTGGGGGTCCCTGGGGAGTAGGAAGAAGCCACAATCAAATTCAGTGTCAGCAGCAATTTATATCACTTTTACATCTGTCGAGTCTTAACTTTATATTTGCGCTTCCGCTCCATGCTTTTAAAAGGTATAAAATAAAAACACCTCTCTTTTCTTTTTCTTCTTCTTCTTCTTCTTTTTTTTTTCTTTAAACCTCAGTTGAAACATACATACATTTCAGGGTGCTCAATAATTGCTGATGTTTATTTATTTATTTATTTCTGTTATGCAAGGTTTATTCCTAACCTCTCTGAGTCTATGGAAACAGCAGTGTGTGCTCAAACTATTTATATCTCTGAACAGATCATTTTTCTTATCAAGTTGTCATTGCGTTTGCTGAGCTGCTTGGCTGGTTAATGCAGACAGAGTAAAAATATTCATCTGCCAGGTACTTCTTAAAAAAAGAGAAAGTATATAGAAAGCAACAATAGTAACTTCTAATATTCCACACTTTTTGCCCTACACCAGCTGTTTACTGACAGTGCTGTGCTTTTTGAAAATGTATTTAATTATGTTTTTAATCTGCCAGCTGTTGTACCCTGCATTAGAACATTTTTTTGCCAATGCATACCTTTCTTTGCAAATAAATCCCAGCAATGTGATCTTGATGGGTAATCTTGTACGGTAATAACAATATTCTGCACATCGTATTGGCTACTCATTCATGATCTACACTAAATTTTGCCTGAACTTTGATAACCTCTGTCAACATACTAGCCTGTGGCTAACTATAAGGAGAATACAAATTTGTGAGTACTAAAATATCTGTTCCTTAGATATTCCTTGCTGAGTTTTACACTGAATTGATCGCTGGATATGGAACAGTGAAAATTCTCTTAGACAATAATATTTGCAGTTGCTATTACCATATGCTAAGTAGCTTGTGCAAATGTTACTCCTACACTGAATAAATCACCTGGCTAATTATTTCATTAACTGTTTATGGTCTGAATTTGCATTCTGTATTTCATTAATGATAAATACGCTTACTAATATTTATCTGTTTTATTCACTTCCTCTAAGACTGGAAACCTCTTTCTGGGTCTGATTTGGAAATCTAGATTGTGATAAAATAATAATACATTCGAAATTGTGAAAGTATAGATTTCTGTAATCAGACATGCAAAAGAGTAAAATTTCACATTTTCTTTAACTTATATTGACTTATTCTTTATATCTCATCAGATATCTGCTCTGCTTTTTCTGCCAATTTGTCCTGCAAAATTAATCAAGTTCTAGGCATTTTGGGTGCATAGCAGATCTCTGAGATAACAGCGATAATAATAACTGGCCACAGCTGAGTTGCCCTTCAAAAAAAAAAAGCCAAAAACTCTTCACTGGAATGAAAATATCAAGAAATCACTTCAGATTTGTTCTCTCTGATCAGCATGTAGTCTGACATTTTACCAGTCTTTTCTAATTGCTTATTCCATTAAAATCAATAGATGATTTGCCTTGGCAGCCACCCGAATCAAGAATTACCTAAGAAATGCATTGGTGCTGTCTACAAATAAATCTTTTCTGACAAGTGCACTACTACGTAAAATATCACTGATAAATGGAATTTAAGACAAAAGTGGTGTATTTTATTTGCTGTCCTTGTTACCATATTGGTAAGCCTTGGAACTTCTCACATTTTTGACAGTTTAAAGACTACCATCCAATGAGGGATCTGTGAGTAGCTTGCTTTTGGCCAGGAGACTATTTCCTTTACTGCTGTCTGCCAGCAGTTAAACATCCTAACTCTTAAAATATGTATAGATGTGGCACTTACGGACATGGCTTGATGTGCATGGTGATGGTTGATGGGCTAGGTGGTCTTGGTGGTCTTTAATAATTCTGCGATACTATGATTCTAAGAAAATGACAAATTTCCACCCCACAGAAACTCTAAACCTAACAGATGTTTCCTTGTGATCATAAACTTTTTGGCATACAGCATTTTGCTATACGCTATGCTAGGAGATATGCTTTGCTATATGCATATGCTAGGACACTTCCCGGTCTGATCTGCCCTTCTGACTACTATCCCTGATTGATAGTTCAGGCTGGCAGTGAAGAATTTGGTAAAAAAAGCCTGAAGGCTATCAAAGATGACTTCAGGGGACTGGGGAGGGTGGTTGAAGGGACAGGTGCACAAGTGGTTATTGCATCTGTGCCTTCAGTGGCACAGAAGGATACTGGACTGAACCTAAAAACCCACCTCTTGAATAAATGGCTTAAGAGTTGGTGCAAACACCGGAGTTTTGTTTTTTTGATCACAGGGCAATTTATTCGGCACCTGGTATGACGGCTGCAGATGGAAGCAGCCTGTCTCCGAGGGGTAGGAGGGTTTTAGCTGAGGAACTGTCGGGACTTATCGACAGGTGTTTAAACTAGGTATGAAGGGGGAGGGGGATAAAATGAGGGCCGCTGGGTCTGAGGTGGCAGTTCGAGGCTTAAAACAAAGCTTGATGGGTGGAGACAATGGAGCCCAAGGGCATGGAGAGGGGTGGGGAGATGCTGGTTTTCTTAAGTGCCTGTATACTAATGCGCGTAGCATGGGAAATAAACAGGAAGAGCTGGAGTTCTGCGTGCGGTCACGAGGTCATGATCTCATTGCGATCACGGAGACGTGGTGGGACAGCTCGCATGACTGGAATGTTGTCATGGAGGGCTATGTGCTTTTTAGGAAAGATCGACCGGTTAGGCGTGCTGGTGGAGTTGCTCTTTATGTGAGAGAGCAGCTAGATTGTATTGAACTCCACCTGGGGGAGAGTGATGGAGCAGTGGAGATCTTGTGGGTGAGAATCAAGGGGCAGGCTGGTAAGGGTGACACTGTTGTGGGTGTGTACTACAGGTTCCCTGATCAGGAGGAGAAGGTAGATGAGGCCTTCTGTAAGCAACTGGAAGTAGCGTCACCCTCCCAGTCGCTGGTACTTCTGGGGGACTTCAATTATCCGGATATTTGCTGGATGACCAACATGGCCAGGCATGCACTGTCCAGATGATTCTTGCAGTGTGTTGAAGACAACTTTCTGATGCAGGTGGTGGAGGAACCGATGCGTGGTGGGGCGTTACTGGACCTCATTCTTACCAACAAGGAAGGACTTGTTAAGGAAGTAAAGGTCGGGGGCAGCTTGGGTTGTAGCGACCACGAGATGATAGAGTTCAAGATTGTGAGTGGAGGAAGCAAAGCAAAAAGTAGGATTGCTACCCTGGACTTTAGGAGAGCAAACTTTGATCTCTTCTGCGACCTACTTGGGACTATCCCGTGGGCCAGGGTATTAGAAGGTATGGGGGCCTGTGAGAGCTGGTTAGCATTTAAACAGGTTTTCTTCCAAGCTCAGGATCAGTGCGTCCCTGTGACTAAGAAATTGGGAAAAGGTGTCAGGAGACCTGCATGGATGAGCAAGGAGCTCATGTGCAAGCTCCAAGGAAAGAAGAAAGTTCATGAAATGTGGAAAAAGGGTCTGACCACTTGGGAAGAATATCAGAATGTAGTCAGGGCCTGTAGGGATGTGACGAGGAGGGCCAAGGCCAACCTGGAGTTGAATCTAGCTAAAGGGATAAAGGATAATTAAAAAGGCTTTTTTAAGTACGTTAACAGCAAAAGGAAGGCCAGGGAGAATGTGGGCCCCATATTAAGTGAGGGGGACATTTTGGTATCAGGGGATGCTGAGAAGGCGGAAATACTGAATGCCTTCTTTGCTTCTGTATTTAGTGAAAAGCCTCTCCTTCAGGAATCCCAAACCTTGGAGGTTAATGAGAGAGTCTGGGGAATGGGAGACTTCCCTTTAGTCAGGGAAGAGGTGGTCCGTAAGTGCCTAGGAAACACTAAGGTCCATAAATCCATGGGACCTGATTGGGTGCATCCACGGGTGCTGAGAGAGCTGGCGGAGGTCATTGCTGAGCCGCTCTCTGTAATCTTCCAGAGGTCTTAGAGAACTGGGGAGGTGCCTGATGACTGGAGGACAGCCAATGTCACTCCGGTCTTCAAAAAGGGCAAGAAGGAGGACCCAGGTAATTATAGGCCAGTCAGCCTCACCTCTGTCCCAGGGAAGGTGATGGAACAGCTTGTGCTGGATGCCATCTCCAGACAATTGGGAGAAAAGGAGGTTGTCAGGAGTACCCAGCATGGGTTCACCAAGGGGAGGTCGTGCTTGACCAACCTGGTGGCCTTCTATGAAATTGTCACTGGCTGGGTGGATGGGGGGAGAGCGGTAGACGTAGTCTACCTTGATTTCAGTAAGGCTTTTGATACTGTCCCCCATGACCTCCTTATAACAAAGCTGAGGAAGTACGGGATAGATGAGTGGACAGTGAGGTGGGTTGAGAACTGGCTAACTGGCAGAGTGCAGAGGGTCGTCGTTGGCGGTGCAGTGTCCAGCTGGAGGCCTGTAACTAGTGGCATCCCCCAGGGGTCTGTGCTGGGTCTGGTCTTGTTCAACATCTTCATCAGCAACCTTGATGAGGGGATAGTGGCCACCCTCAGCAAGTTTGCTGATGATATGAAGTTGGGTGGACTGGCTGATATGCCTGAAGGCTGTGCTGCCATTCAGCAAGACCTGGACAGGCTGGAGAGCTGGGCAGTAAGAAACAGGATGAGGTTTAACAAAAGCAAGTGTAGAGTCTTGCACCTGGGAAGGAATAATTGCATGCACCAGTACAGGCTGGGGGATGACCTGCTGGAGAGGAGCTCTGCAGAGAGGAACCTGGGCGTCCTGGTGGATGACAGGTTGGCCATGAGCCAGCAGTGTGCCCTCGTGGCCAAAAGGGCCAATGGCATACTGGGGTGTATAAAAGAGAGCGTTGCCAGCAGGTCGAGGGAGGTGATCCTCCCCCTCTACTCTGCCCTGGTAAGGCCTCATCTGGAGTACTGTGTCCAGTTCTGGGCTCCCCAGTATAAAAAAGACAGGGATCTCTTGGAAAGAGTCCAGCGGAGGGCCACAAAGATGGTGAAGGGCCTGGAGCATCTCCCCTACGAAGAAAGGCTAAGTGAACTGGGTCTGTTTAGCCTTGAGAAAAGAAGGCTGAGAGGGGATTTGATCCAGGTTTATAAATACCTGAGGTGTGGGGACCATAGTGGTGAGGCCGGACTCTTTTCAGTAGTGCGTGGGGACAGGACAAGGGGAAATGGGATGAAGCTAGGGCATAGGAAGTTCCGCATGAATGTGCACAAGAACTTCTTTACGGTGAGGATGATGGAGCACTGGAACAGGCTGCCCAGGGGGGTTGTGGAGTCTCCTTCTCTGGAGATATTCAAGACCCGCCTGGATGCCTACCTGTGTGACCTGGTGTAGGGAACCTGCTTTGGCAGGGGGGTTGGACTCGATGATCTCTAGAGGTCCCTTCCAACCCCTACAGTTCTGTGATTCTGTGATTCTGTGATTTTCTCTTCATAAAGGTATTGCACATCGTAGAGAGTTACCTCTCATTCTTTCTTGAGACATTAAAGAAACTGAGTTCCTCAAATATTTCACAGCAAAGTTCTCTCGCCCTTAAATCACTGTTGTTTGTTTCTTTCTTTCTTTCAAAAAGAATAAGACAATCAATGGCACCGCAGCAGTATTTGTCTCACTGGAGTATTCTTACAAGTCCCACTGAAGGATCTCTGGGTTACAGGTTAAAAGGTTCAATTGATACCATGAGCCTCAGATTTGCTCCAGTATAGTGACTCGTTAAATTCTTTCTGCTGTTGTTCTTTGGGACATAATTTTTCCTGTTATAACTGTGGTTCTCACTGTCCTTCATTATCTAACACTGTGATGGCTATGTCTAAATACTTGATTCCCACATACACTGTGGGCTATGACTTACTTGAAGACTGATCAGTGTCCACCACAATGTCCCACATGTCTAGTCATGTTGTCACATGCATTATTCTCCTGCTTGTCTTGTTAAAATAGAGAGTAGCAAAGTAGCACTGTGCTATTGCCTGCAAACCTGTAACATCTTTCTTCCTCCCTAGAATGACAACATTTCTCCACTGAACTTCTTTCTGAGAGGAGACAGTTAGCTAATTTTCAACCCACTAAGCATACTTCCTTGACAACTTTTAACCAGAAGGTAGTGAAGTACTAAATCTTACACTCTTGAAAAGTCTTTCTACATTTGCTATTTTAAAGCCTGTCATTTCAAAGAATTAAATTATTTGTTTTGATTGCACTGATTTCCCAGGGAGGAAAAAAAAAAAAAAAAAAAAAAAAAAAAAAAGGTATTGAGAAGCTCTAATCATCTTCCAGTGCTAAACAGTTAGGAATTTTTACCAGTATCCTTTCTCCTTTAAATTTTCCTGTGACAGATGTCAGGGTAATTGTGTCCAGAGTGTGCTAAACCACCTTTCTTGCTGTCTTTGAATCAGAGCACAGGATTTGTATGATCTGCTGGTGTTTTGCCTCTATTCCTATCTCTTCCTACTATCTATTAAATATTCATAACATGAACTAGAGATGTCTTCCATCAACTCACACAGAATCCATCCTTGCCAGTATCCTGGCCTGCTGATTTAAAATTATTTATGTCTGAGAGATGTTTAACACCCTCCACTGCTACTAATGGACTGGAAAATACTTTATCATGTTCATATGATTCAAATACATCCTCCTGTTACTTTCAAGATACAAACCAGAAATATTGAATAAGCACATCTGTCATTAAAAGTTCTGCCACTTATTTAAGCTTCAGATATTATTGAGAACCTGCTTTATACCAGATAGTCAGGAGTTTTGCTGTTTTTCTGCCTAAATTTCCTACAACCCATAACTTCTCTTTCTAGGTGATAGTTAAGTTTCCTTTTTCTGTTTGCTAAATATTGCCTTTTAATTTATAAGTGCTGCTTCCCATGTTTTGTTGAGCCTGGAAGGGTTATAACCAATGTTGTTTTCTCTTTTATGTGCGTATCTTTGATATGCTAGGTACTGCAAGTCTGTTTAAAAGCTTTTGGATTTGA
Source organism: Alectoris magna (assembly GCA_030625065.1). NCBI lineage: Eukaryota > Metazoa > Chordata > Aves > Galliformes > Phasianidae > Alectoris > Alectoris magna. Next base: position 193,020,652 of record CM060560.1, on the reverse strand, counting down.
TCTATCTTTCTTATGTTTCCTTTCAGTTCTTTCTGTAATCTAGGAAACTAGTCTTATATATCTGATTTGAGTGACAAAACATATACAGGTGGTGGAGAGATGATATTGTTCTGTACTTCAAGTACTTCCTGGCCTGGCATGCATTTCAAGACCCTTTAGACTCTTAATGCTAGGCTATTTACACTATTGCTTAGTTTAAATGGATCTGCAGGAGAATCTGTGGCTTGAGGGAGGAGACTGTGATCCTTCCAGATCCCCTTCTTCCTGAATAGGATTTGTATATTGAGGTGCACAGAACTTCAACCATAAGGCAAGGGATACTTGTGAAGCTCTTGTACTTAGAGTAGATTCAGAAATTAATTTGAAATTATTTTTTGAGGTCACTTATCTGTGTTCACAGAAAGTGAAAGTTTGTCTCATGAAGAAACAGTCACATTTCCAGCCCTATTTATTCCTTCTTATTCATAATAATGAATCAAAATTTCTTACTTGTGAGCATACATCTGTTTGCATTTCTAAAAAAAAAAAAAAAAAATATTCTAAAAAATAAAAAATAAAATAAAATAAATAGTCTATTGGGGCTCAAGATTATATATACACATGTTAATTCTAGCTACCTAGGATGTACTACATTATCTTTCCAGAAGGAATTTGTTTGGCACTGAGCACAAAAGCAGTACTTTAACCACTCACCTGCTCCTTGTAAAACTTAGGTAAGGACTGTTTTCTTTGACCCCTATGGATCAGCCAGCAAGTGATGGTTTAGTTTGGAATCAGCCATGGATCATGAATACCATCTTTTTCAGTAGCTATCTATGTAATCTTCCTATGTCTCTTGCTGTTATCCTTATTTCATGCATTTCTGCTACTATTACTTTTGGTCAGGTGATATCTTATTAGCTGGCTAAAATAGAAGTTATAACTTTGTATGTATTTGAATAACACCTACTGTGGCAAGAACATGTATACAGCATGATCTTGACATGCTGTATAATAGCATGAACTCTTGCTATAGTAAACACTGGTTGAGATCTTTAAACATGTACCAAAAATATATTTAGTGTACCAGCAGTAACGTGCATGGTTTTATCTCTGGCTTCTTAAAAACAAACAAACAAAAAAAAACCCACAAAACAAAACAAAACAAAACAGTTTAAAGCTTATCACCAATCTCAACATGATTTAGGTCAAGTCCTGTATAAATAAACTGAGCAAGGTTTGTAACAAATGGCAGTGCTGGTCGAGTGTGAGTCCCTTTCCTTCAGGCATTTGTTTAATGTGAGGCTGTTTACCTTACAAGGACTGAAGAAAGAAAAACACCTGACAGACATCAAAGACCTTTTCAGGTTTATTTGCAGAGGTGACAGGAAAAAGGCCATTTTAATTTATTAATCTCTCTGTGATATGACCTGGAGAACAATCTCTCGTAATGGTCTTTGCACAGGGTCTGACCCTACATCTCCCAACAATGCCAAGCACTTCACAGCTGTTCTCCTGCAAGCCAATACATGATACTCAACCATCTGATCCTTTGTTTTAAGCTGTTTGAATGATATTCAGCCAACATCAGACACATGTCATGGAAGTTGGAAGGTCTATGTATTTTGCAAATCTCACAAAGTATTTCTAAGTCCTGCAGCATGCTCGCAAATCTCAAAACAGTTTCACCAATTAAGTTAATGAATCTCAAATGAAAAACTCAAACTCTTTTCACTTGCAAATCCTGACTTTCTTCCTACAATACAGGAATAAGGAAGGATTTAAGAAACCAGTACTGTCAAGTATTGAAGCAATTTTGATTCTCAATATGCACTGTGGCTATATTTGAAAGAATGAGAAAGCAGAAAGTTACTGACGTGATCTCAAAGATCCAAAGAGCAAAATCCTTCCAGCAGAAGGGAAAAGAATATAAGGATGAAGTTCGTTACTGCACATGAGGATTTTTTGTCTTGATGATAGAAGCGCACTCACTGATTTGGACCAATTATAGCATAAATCTCCTTTAACCAATTAAAACAGTTATTCCCCCACAAATAAGGAATATTTAGTGTCATATTTGTGGGAGAATTCATCACTGGATCTGTGAAACATATTATTTCAAAGAATCACTAAACAGAATCTTACATTGCAGGAATCTTCTTTCCCCCCACTTACGGCTGATCTGAATGACAAAAATATGAATCATTCATAGTTTCTACCTGATAATAGTTGTTTATAGTTTATACTTGATAATTATCATTACATATTTCACTGAATATACATTAAATTTTGCATTCTCAAGAACCTGTTATTTCAACCAGCACACTTTAAATATTGAATTTCTATGACAAACTTTAGGAGCATGAATAAAAAGGAGAGCAGAGTATTATCAAGTATTGATAAAATGTATTTTTTGCAGATGGAACTTCACATTCTCTACTCATGGTTTTGCTTACTACAGTCTTTAAACCTTAGAAACCACCAGGAGTTTCTGAAAATCTGTGGATACTTTAAATGAAATCCATACTGCATTTTCCAGAATCTCCTTTTTTTTTTTTTTTTTTTTTCTTTTGGTTAGGTTTCTGTTGTTACAGCCAAGACACTATGCCCTTACACGAAGTCTGACTGGTACAGAAATGATTACATCAAGAGCCTGGATCTATGAGAAATGTTAAGGCACTCACTCATCCTGGTGTTAGAAATGCCAGGTAATAATCACTTTAATGTTAATATTGTGAAGTGAATCATTTCTCCATATTGTGATAGCATATGGGATGAACAACTTCCAAAAAGCCAAGCCAATGGAGTCCAGCATTGCTGGTGTAGTTTGAGGACTTCATAGAACTTCAGAGAATATACACTACCGTACATGAAAATATGCACTCTGTTTACAGAGTAGTCTTTCATAATGATAGTGCAAAGGATGGAGTTCAGTGTTAAATCAGTCAAGATTCCTGAATATTTAATGCTATCAGTAGTTTCAGAATAATTTGCCTATATTTTTTGCTTGTGGTACACAAGGAAGGTTTAAAGGAAAGCAGAAAATACAGTGGTTAAAAGTGAAAATAATTCTTTCCTGCCCTCACCAGGAACCAGTTCAATTCCTAATGCATATAGTATACAAGCAGCAATGCAGAGAATAAGTTCAAACAAACAAACAAACAAACAAACCACATTTTATTTCCTCTTGTTGTATCACCTACTAGTTTGATAAATCTTTAAGTAATCCTTTAGGGAAGGGAGTTATTGTTTGTTATAATTTACTCTTGCAAAAGCAGTTCTTTCCTTGTACTGTGCAATAATACCCAGGCAGTCTTGGAAAGATTAAATAAATGTTATTTTTAATAATAAATGATTACATACTAACATGGCAAAAAATCAAGATAAGTGATACGTTGTTCAAGTACATGATATATAGCCTTTGGAAGCCAATCAGATTGTTGATCTTACTAATTTCAATGGCTTTGGATCAAACTCTTGTATTTATAGAAGCTTTTATTTGCAAGGCATTTAGAAACAAGTTCAGATAAGAATTTGCAAGGGGCATGAATGTTCAGCCTGCTGATAAATTTGGGTGAACATACAATCCGTAAATAAACATTTGTGGGTCAATTTTTGTCATATTACATAATGAAACTTTGTAGAATTTTCTGTTAATAGATTTTTCACCACAGCTATATCATTTAAAAAGAAATGTTTTTTACTTATTGCCTGATATTCAAACCGGCAGGGAATTAAATAACATTAAATTAAAGAAAATGATCCTCTAAGAATTTTGCTATGCTGCTGCAATGTTCCTACTGGCATTACATCTCCGTATTTTGCCAAGGATGTAAGACTGAATTAAGAATTTTACTGAACATCATTAGATGGCACTATTGGACATGTTGTATGCGAGGCATTGAATGTACCAAAATTCAGAAAATGGAATGCTGGATTAAAAACTGTTTCTGTGGATGTACTTGGCATCCTCATTTAAATGGGTTTAGATCCCATAACTTCTGTCATCTGTCACAATAATTAAGCTCTGGTCTGAATAGCGCAAAAGGAAATACTGAAATATTCTCTTCTTTTTTAGACCCATTGTTAAAGTATTCTCTAGAATAATGAGCATACATTTTTCTTTTTAGTAAATAGCTGCAGGTACTTTTCAAGTGTTTTTCTCTGTTTGTTTGTCTTTTTTTTTTTTTTAACTATTATTTAGTAAAGAGCTACATATTCTGTTATGGTCTTCACAGATCTTTCAGCTACAGGTCATAAGAAACTTCTATAAGTTTGACTGCATCAGACCCACAGGAACTGTCTGTTTCCTTTGAAATTCCTTCATTTCCTCCAAAACTCTCCTTTGTCCCCAGTGCTGAAGTGTCCCAAAAGAACATTCAGACTACAAATAGAGAAAAAGCAGCTTCATGTCACACTTTTTTCTGTGTGTGGGCTTCTCCAGTTATGACAGCTGCCAATATCAGTTGTAGCATCTGGCCATCACATATGGTTTTTGGCCATAGCTCGTTATTCCTGACTAGTGTCCTTGCAATAGTGACTTTGAAATCTGGTGGACTGTTGCTTGGAAGCTGGAGGTTATTTATCTGAACAACACATTTTGGATTGCGAGTAGAAATGTTTATTTCTACTTTATCTTTTTTTCTAAATGTTTTGCCCATTCTTTGATGTACTTCAGGCTCAATGTGTAGAACATTCATTCCTTCTCCATATTTTTCAATCACTTCATCTTCCTGCCTGCTGGTTTTTCTAGAAAAGGGTTTCAGCATATTAGCTGGAATACAGAATGAAGATATAATTTCTGAGGTCAGATTTACAAGTGTATAGGATACAAATAGTCAAAAGATTGCTACTACAAGTTAGTGAATTTAAGGCTTAGTACTTTATAAATCAAGAGTAAGGTTTTAATGCAAATATGATCATATCATTCCAACTCTCACTATGGACAGGTATTGGACTTTTGGACCTTGACTACGTAGAGATAAAACTCAACTGGAGAATGAACTCCAGCTCATACTTGATGTGCTTAAACTGTCTGAAGGCATTTGGTCCTTTGAACTAGGCTGAACACTACTAGTACAAAGGTGACTACAGATGTAAAACAAGAAAAAGAAAAAAAGGTCTGTTATTTCAAAATTAGTTATATTGATTTAAAAAAAAACAACAACAAAAAAACACCTTCTGAGTTTATATCTATATCTGGTACATACAAGTCCATTTATTTTCTTATCATTTTATTAACCTTAATACTATTAGTAATATCTCAGCTCCTGCGTAGATCTCAGTAGATCAGTAGATCTCACAGTACTTTAAAGAAACAGGATTTTCAAATATTTCCCACTGTACAGAGAAAGAAACTAAGCACAGAAGAGATGAAAGGATTTCAGAAAAGTCATCTTGCAAGCCTTTATTATACCCCCAATTAAACCAAGACCAATGCAATTACACTCTAGTAAACTATCTACTACATGATAATCTCATTTAGCACAAGCTATTTGCCTGGTTTATACTATATAAAATGCACAATTATTGAGATTTATTATTAATAACTTTTTTTTTTTTTTTTTCATTTTAGTGGAGCAAATATTTGTATGGGGAAAACTGCCTTTCTAATGTGCAGTATAAAGTTCTATAAAGAAGCTCAACACTGCATACTGGAAGCAGAATAACTCCTCATTAGCATGGCCTTTTAATAGGTACCTAATAATACCTCTAAATACCCTGTTTTACTAACAAGGACAAATTAGACGCATTTTCATGAGGCTGCAGAGTTCGAGGAAGGCATAGCATAAAGGGCCAACCTGACACCAACTGATTTTTCAAAGAAGCAGCACTTGCCCAAAAATCCCCGTACATCCCTGCAGATTGATTTCCCATTGACTTATCCTTTGGTGTTTTGGATGTACTGATAAGGCAACACCTTGCACACATAAAAGACAACAAACAGTACAAAAAATCCAGTTTGTAAGTACTCAGAGAAGTAAAAACGTTAGTCATCTAGATCTTTATATTTCAGTTTTCCTTTCTCTTAGAATGGGGAGCAGTGATTCTTATGCTTATAAAGAACTTGGAAAAAAATTAGCTAAAGTGTACTGAATAATATCTAGGTAACCAGTTTTCATAAAACAAAAATTATATTAATATAAAATTTCCTGAAAATGTTGTTTGCTTACTGTGTTCAAATTTAGAACCACTAAAAAATGTTTAGAAGCCTCACTTTGCAAAACGTTAAGTGTCCAAAAGTTTGAAAATCAGGTGGTTGTTGCCCCATGGTTTTAACATACTTAGTTCAGAAATACAAACCTCTTTTGTTTATCCAAACTGTGACTTAAAATACTTTTTACAATGGAAACTGACAGCTCTCACAGAAAGCATTAATGGACTACATGTTCACAATGGCAATATAGGTAATCCTCCTTTGAGGACAACTGGCTTTTCAAATGACTGATCAACCTGTTCAAAACAACTCTCATTTTAGTATGTGATTTTAGGAATACAAATAAAGAATGAGGGAAGATGTGCAGGGGAAAATCTTGGGCAGTGATAAAGTAATTATGTTGACATCAACATAGGCAAGCACTGTAAATAGAAAAAGCTGATTAGGAAACATAAAGGCCTAGCCAGGAGTCAATGCACTACACAGTTTGTAACAGCATATTTGTTCTGCCTCATGTTTTACTCGACACAAAATGGAACAGAAGAGTAAGGATCAGCTAATACAGTGAGAAGCTCAATTTCCTACCATGCAGGGCTTTGCTTTCAGGCAATTGTATGACTGTTTTTGAGCTATGCTTACACTTTGCTTTTAATGCTCTCTTCTTTTTTCCCCTTTATTTTCTTAAAAAAAAAAAAAAAAAAAAAAAAAAAAAAAAGAGAATGAGTATTCTTGATTAGATTTTACACATACAAAAAAACAATTAAAAAACAAACAAACAAACAAAAACTACCAACCAAACAACCAAAACCATACAAACACTTATGGAGCCAGGAGGGGAAATTATTTTCTTATTCCTACACACTGACAAATATAAAACTCTGCTTTCCAACAGTTTTGATTACTTACATGAGTAGAGTAATACATAAGAAATACTTGCTGTCTCTCAAGTAAGGCCTGTGTCTGTGTAATAGAACACTTAATTCAAGTTCCTCATATTTTCTGGGGTGTGGTAGAAGCATAATTTGTGATTCAGTTCTTTTAGTATTAGTTATCTATGTTTGCTTTAGCTGTCTAAACAGTATCTACAATCAATAAAGAAGAGGAAAAATTCCTGGATATGATTTGTCTTATCCTAAAGTAGTTTTCTAAAGCAGATGAGTTGAAATGGCCTCTTAAAGGGCCCATTTTTCAACTGATATTCACAGTGAAATTTGTTTGTATCAAGTCTTAACATCTACATGACAACTGAAGCTAGAGGAGCTCAATTCCATTCATGAGTGACCGAACCCTGAGGCTGCAGAGGAATGGAATGTTATTTTTGAACCAAAATAAATCCATTATGTACTCAAGGTCTTTTCCTAATTGAAAATGACATGTTCTCATGCAACTTTTTTTATTATTATTATTTTTTTTTTCCAGGTCCAGTGCATACTACACAATTTACTTTTATGAATTGCTATATTCTGTACAGTTTTGTGAAGTTCAACATGGTCCTATCGCTTGATCTTCAGTAAGAATATTCATATATACACAATATTTTTAGGGTGGATAACACATTTTACTTCTCTGATTTCAAATTTTGTTTTCAGCAAATAAGTATATTCAGATAAATACTCTTCTTTTTTTTTCTTACAAAGATCGTCATTAACAAAAAATAAATTAGCTGGAAGAGAAAAGCTTTAATTTCTAGTTTCTGTAAACTCAAAAGATTACAGCTTTCAAGACTTGAAAATTTCCAGCAAAATAGAAACCTACAGTAATAACTACCTCTACGTTTAGTTATTGTTTTGCTTCTGAATTTCATATGAAACTTAATTTAGATTATGGACAAAAACACCAGTAACCAATTGATAAGTTATTGCAAACACTGATAATATGTGAAATTCAGTGGAAATTTCCATCTTTGACATTAAAAAAAAAAAAAAGAAATTAACTGATTTCAAGTTCTTTTTTTTTTTTTTTAAATAAAATACTTCAGATTATAAAGGATAGAGATACAAATTCTAAAATAAATAATGCAAATTATTCTTAATTTAAAAATTAGATCAGAGGGTCAGATTGAAATTTAACAAATAATTCTTAAGCTTTAAGGAAGCACAGCAAATTGAAAGAATAGTTTATGTGCACCAGGCAATGGAACATCTGATATTCAAATGATCTTTCAAATGTTCTCCCTTTTCTGTTGCTGTTATTGAACTGTTGTTTGTTTTCTTTGTTTTCCTTCTAGGTTACTTCTTGAGTTTTTGGGTTAGAGGCAAGATCCGTACAGTACCTTTTTTCACCCAGTTTTCACCCAGATCCTCAGTGGATAAATTTCATATTCACCTGCATATCTCAGGGGAAAAAAAAAAAAAAAAAAAAAAAAAAAAAGGATTAGGAGAGAAGAAAAACCCAAGTAAACACAAGATGGAGTTAGATAATCCCCACAGATATGCTAAAGCTTTTCAGATTCTTGAACAATAGAGTTTTGTAACAATTCTTCATTTGCATTGTATAAACTGCAATCTTTGCATTGTTGGCAAAAACGTTTTGTATTCATGAACTATGTTAGGACTGTGAATAGTTTAGTACTGCTTAGAATTTCCTTTTTCATTCTAAATGCCAATAGAATAGAAAGACAAAGTAGTGATATTAGGCGAACATAACACACAAGCTCTTGTTTTGATTACTCATCCAACTGCTAGCCATTATGTTTGCCCATCCATCTACTTTCCGCCTGTTTTACTTTATATAGCTTCATGGAGCAGCCAAAACAGCCAGATATTTTTCAAAGCAGTTCATGGTGCTGATACTAGAAAAACAACAGCAGCTGTATTTGAGGGAGTGAGGGAGGTAAGTTACAGTTTCAATTTTCTTTCACTATGATTTTTAATTAGTAGAATAAAAGCTTGTATCTGTAACATGTTTGCATAATTACAAAAGCCTTTTCCAGCTACATTTAGGGCCATGGCCAGATTTTTGAACTTACTCCCTGGCAGGTTTGGAGTAGGTACTTAAATGTGTTATGATCGTATTTGAAATTCTGCCTTTAATTTCTCCTTCAAAATTATGATGCAATTGTTTGTAGAGTAAAAAGTCTAATTGCTTTTGTTAGGTTCCATATTTTGACGCTGAAATTTTCTAACTTGAGTGCCCGAAATTAGACAAGAAATTTCTGAAGTCGTGTAATTAAAGCCTCTCTAGTGTTCGGAGATGTCGAACAATCCCTGCTTTTGTTGACTCGCGTAAAAGCAATCACATGAGCAAACACCTTACACAGGAAGGTGGGAGCCATTCAAGCATCTCCGTCTGCTAACGAACACTGAATATACCTCAAAACCTGAATGTTACAGAAAGATAACAGTAAAGCATTTTTGAACAAGCTACGTGTATTTCATTTCCTGTAAACAGGACTACTCAAGCAGATGGGATAGCAGATTCTGATCTATTCATCAGCTACCACCTGGAGAAGACTCAGAACACATCCCAGAATTTAATTATCAAGCTCAAGTAAGAAATCATATTTATGTGAGGAACCTACTTATTAATAATATATTAGAATTTTAAATTTTCTTTTGACAATCAGTTCTATGTCAGGTATATTTGTTTAAGATATTTATGTTTTCAAGAAGTACATTATTAAGACTGTCCACAGTTGCTCCTTCTCACTTGAAATGCACATTCCACCGAATCTGTTATAAGAATCTCTTGTGGAGATTCTGAATTCATTATTTTATCTTTATTTTACCTTTAATCTAGTTTAAACAACTATTTAGATAGCTACAATTCAAGTCTTTTTTTTTTTTTTTTTTTAATTGAAACTCTTTGCCAAAATTAATACAGATGTGTAAGAAATTCATGTACCCAGAATGCCCTTTATTGGCAAATTAAGTATTTGCTAAATATGGTTTGCCTCTGTCCTGTCCTGTTTGGAAATTGCTTTCCATTATCTACCTCAAACACATTTTTGCTACCTGCAAGCAATCCATTTACTCTTCTGAAATTCAGAGCATTGAAAATGTTAGGAGGTATGATTGAGTAATGCTCACATTTGACACTTCAGCAGAGCAATGCCATATTGGGTTACTTGGTGGTTAGTTTCAACACAGTACACTTAGAAACAACAGAAAAAATACAAGGAAGGAAGCGTGTCTAAGAGTGAATTCATTGTACATGTCAACTTTTATGAGGCTCTAAGCACAAAATGAGTGATTTTGAAATGGCAAAATAGATAATCTGTATGGAGTCTGATATATACTTATGTCTTGAAAAAAAATCCTCCTCCTATAGCATGCAAGTCTGTTAAAGAGTATATTTAATGAACATAATGACTTGGAAAATTGTTTACAAATCTTTTGAGTCCATTATAAGTAATGCTGTGTCAAAGGTGATTGTTAGCTTTGAGGGTGAGAAGTGACAAATGAGAGATGCTACAACAATGCTTTATGAAATGTTTTTCACACATACATAGATTTCAAAAGCTCTGCAGAGTCTTATACATAAGTTTAACCCAATCTTAGACATGAATTTCAAGAGCAGTAACTTGAACAAAGTTATGCAGCAAGTTCAGGGCAGAGATGTGAAGAGCTGACGTAATAGAATGAAGGAGAGAGAAAACCTCTGCCTGAATGATAAAGAACACAAGTTTTTTTTAATTTTTTAAATTTTTAAATTTTTTTGTACCCTCATTTAGATTTCACTGTTATACCTTTAGGTTTCCCATTCTGTGCTTTTGTCATGAGACCTCCACATTGACTTTAAGGCAAATACAACTACTTTTTTTTTTTTTTTTTTTTTTTTCCAGCCCGCATTACTGTGTAATTACAGTCTTCCAAGAATTTGAATTTAATTACCATTGGAAGATTGGTCTCTGAGACCTCAGAATTCAAGTTTCCAAGCTTGATTGTTATCTTATCTAACAGTCTTGTTTCAGACCTACAGTGAACATTGTAGGCATGATTAACTAACAGGAACCAAAAGAATGTGATCCTTTTACAAACTTGACTTCCGTAGTCCACTATTAAAATGACAGTGAATTATTTTTTAGAATTTAGTAATAGATAGTATTTTCCTTAAGCTTTGATGGACATGTCCTGACCTCATTGCCCATGCAGTTAATAAAGGTGTTAAAGTACCTTTACGTCTGTCTCACATGTACATTATTCGTTTAACATTACAACAACCCCAGTACTTTCTTTTTCCCCTAAAGAAAGCAAATTCCTGTTGAGATGTGGATTGAGTGACATACAGAAGCTTTTGCTATTGTGTGACCTCCTGACACTGAGTAATGAAACCAGTCTTCTGTGTTTGTATAAAGAGAAAATTCAATTCAGGAAAATGTCAGTAAGATTATTTTCTTTTCTTCTTTTTTATTTTTACTTTTGTTTATTATTTTATTTTGCTCTTTTTTTATCACTGTTTACGTCCAATGTGCATTTTAGGAACTGCGTGTTTATGTAACAATGAATAGTTTTGAAAAATTTGACAATTTTGCTTATCTTTTAAAAGCCAGAAATGGGGGGCAGGGGGGGCGGAGGGGGGGAATGGTGAATGCACTGTAGGTAAACAATAAAAATTCCTCTCATAGTCATAAATCTACTTTTTGCATATGCAGAATGCTAACCTATATGCACTTCCAGGCTATGCAATGCAGCCTTGCAGCTCACAGAGGAAGTCACACAAATACATGGGATCTGAGTTAAGGCTACATTCACACAACAGCACCAAAACAAGCCCAGCTATATAAGATAGACTTATGAAAATGTAATTTGTCCCTATTGGTGTTGTTGACTGGACCAATTTCCTGTAGTTCTTTAGCCATCTTTTGTAATCTTATCATGATGATTAGAGCCTGCTTGAATTACTGAGAAAAGGTAGAGGAGAGGAGAAGTAGAAAAAAACTATAATCAGTTTGGTTTTGTTATTTGGTTTTATTACTGTCTGTTACAGAAGAAAATGTGAAAAATATAACTGCGTTGAAAAAAAAAAAATCCATAGTATTTTCTTTAATGTAGAAATGAAAGAAAAATGAATCCTAAGTTCATCATTGTCAACTGGCAAATGTAGTATCTGAACTGAAAGAAACAGTGGATTGAAAGTTCCTCAGGAGTATGGAGTAGGAGCTCACAGTTCTTAGCTGCATGTCTACTATTGTGTATGCAGTCCACTCATGAGAAGGTTTTATGCTTTTTGGTTTTATCCATGAGTAGTGCTCTACTATGTATGAATTAGGTATTCATTAACATCGATTCCAAAAAGCAGGTGCCCCAGTTCTAGGGTAAATCTCCTGATTATCCTAATAAGGAGCAGCACTTTTCATCTCAAAATACTTTGAAGTGTTTAATACAAAATAGAGCAGTACTAGTGGAAAGAACTGAGGAAGAATGGCCTTAGAGCATCCTCGTGTCAGGTTCATTCTTCTGAAAAGGCAGACACCTGCATACTAGCCTATTTTCCAGGGAAATATAAAGATCTTAGTAAAATGGAGCAATGTCAATAGAAGACTGAGCATATCCCTCCTTAGAACACTCTTTTAGATACTACCTGTTTGTTATTCTTCGTAAAGTGCCTTCAGATGGAGATGAACAAAAAAATAACATTGCACAAACTTAGAAAACAAAAGCATCATACTTTAATTTGAAAAGAGTTTCAAGATGTTCAGGGTTGCCTTTTTCAGGGAAAGGAAAGATGCAATGGTAAAAGCCTGCTATAACTAATGGTTGTAACAGGAGTCGTACTTTTAGAGTTATTATTTAGAGTTCCTTTGCTGGTACGCGCAAATGTGAGGACTAGAATGCTAGTCTCACTTCAGAAAAATAGGCACTTTTCTAAGTTAACTTGATTGACTTCTTTTAGATGTCTACACTGTTGTGAAATCAGCTGAGCTCTTCCATTGCCTGCTGCCTTTGATTACTCAGAGTTAATGTTTGGCAAGATCCTCCATGTAGAAAATGCACACCTCTCACTCCCATAGCTTCTAACACATTCACAGGGCTTCATCCAAACTTCTTACTCATCTTTCCTTTTACAAGAGCCATTTCAAAGCTTACTGAAAGTCACGTCTCCCACCCACATACTCCAGAGACTTAGCCCATCCTTAATTATGCCTACTACTTTGACCAGTTTCCTGTTGCTGACTGAAGGTCATCGTGCCATTGTGTATTTCCTAATCCTACATATCTAGAGTTTAGTGTAACAAGAGTCATCACTGAATAAAAACTTGATCTGAAACAGATTAAGACATGTTTCTTGCAGTGAATTGTGTGCAAAGCGGGGATTACGCAAGATGTACAGAGTAACCAAAAGAAAAAATAACTAAAAACTATAACTGCTGAATAAACAATCTTGGTGCCTTAAGAGTTGATCAAAGAAGTGAATATACTGCCAATGGGAAAAATATCTTTCCTACTTCTGGCTTAATGACATCCAAAAGCAAAATGATAAGTGTGTTCAGTATTTAATTTAATTTTAAACTTGGCCACCACTATAATCCTTATGAGAAGAATTGTATTTGTTTGAAATATTGTAGGCTTAAAATTATGTGAATGCACGTTTCAGAGAAAAAAATGGATTTAAAGTTGTGCATAAGTGGGGAGTACAGAAGGACCTGGTAGACAGTATATAGGAACTTCCTATTTAGTTCTCTGTGTTTCAGAAATAATATAGTGCATTTACCTGAATCATTGGGATAAAAGAGAGTGTGACTGCAGTGCACTCAGAAATTATCCATTACAAGTTGATTAAAACTAATTCAAACAAACAAAAAACAAACAAACAAACAAACACTAAACTCTTGTTAACACTAAACTTCCAACTGTCATCAAGCTGATTCAGAAAAGATCCTTCATTTTGCTTTGGTTTTTCAATCCATTTTACAGAGAGACAATCACAGAAGTACTAATGCATTCATTGCATGTTGAGATTCTCATCAATGCAAAAGGTTATATAGTGCTCTGTGCTGATTTGAATTCACAAATATGAGCTAGCAGTGCACATCTACGTCATACTTGTACAAATGCTACTATTCCATATTGTCACCTCAAATTGCCTTCATGCATCTTGCTAGTCATATCAAATGAAAATAAGGCATACAGTAATTATATTTCCTTTTGCACAGGGAAATAAGATTCCATTTAAGACAGCATATACTAGTTTCAAAACTTTCCACTAGTTCTTCATCATAAATGCCACAGGCATCTATTAACCATCAATTAAGATGAGAAGACCTGTTTTAATGCTGTCAGATACTACAAACTCAGAATTATGTACAGTTGCTTTGAAATATCCTTCTATTGTTTCCTCTTCCTTTCTTTTCTGCCATAGATTTTATGTCTTGTAGAAAGTTCTTTTTGTGTCTAACTTGATCTTCACTAAGTGCATCAGCTTCAATGAATTTCTTAAATGATATTCAATGTAAGAGGAATTTCTTCCTGTCTTAAAAATAAATTTGACAAACCATACTAAAAGCATTTAATGAGGTATTGTTAAAGTGCATGTATAGGTGTGTAAAGAGCATGGAATATGTGTATTATATGTGAAGTTGGAGGCTCCAGTATAGTCTTCAAGAAAGTATGGAATGGAATTTGTGGCCAAGCTTATATACTCAGGCAGCAACGAACACATCTCCCATTCACAGTTTCATCATGGGCTGGTACCTTCTCCACTGCATTTGATTTAGACATTTAGACATTCAGTCACATATGTCATGTGCTTAAATGAGGAAGATGCGGGTGTGGAAATTATACTTCCTATCTCAGTGGTATCTAGGAAACACTCAGTGTGTATTTGTGCTACAGTGCTACATGTCCTTACAAATGGTGCAACTACGATGCATGTTGGTCTTTTTGCATCTGTACTCACATATGTACAAACATATGGACTCCGCCACAACCCTCCCATGTATTGAATGCATAGAATGAACATGTTTATAAGAAATGGTGTTCAACCTAAGACACCTCCTGTAATAACTGTTTATGAGTTGGTTTTCAGTTACTTACTGCATAGTAGAATATTTGAAGATCATTTCACCTAAGAAATGCTTGATTAAATTCCAAAGTCTGAGGTAGAATTTGCTGCAAATTTGGGTGAGGATACTCAAAGAGATCAAATTGAGATTTAATTGAAAACTACTGGCACAGCACAAATTATAGGCATTCTCCTCTTGATGCAACTCTTCTGGTGTATAATTATTTAAAATAAATTTGACAGTACTTACTGTTTAAGCATTCTCAAGCTAGTCAAATCTGCCCAGCTATTGAGGGGGGGAAATGGCACACTGTGAGTTTAATATTGCTCAGATTTATATTGGTTTTCTCCTGGCCTCACAGTTAATAAGAGAACACTGCTGTGAAAAAGCAAGCAGTCAAAATAATAATAATAATAATAATAATAATAAAAGATATGTCTCCCTGCTGCAGCTGTATACAGAGAACTTCACAGGATTTTGGGCACTGACTCTTTTCTTTCAGTGGGGAGGAGAAGGAGAAAGTAGGAAATAGCGAGCAACATTCCTTTCTGTTTCTTTTAGTTCCAAGAAATATTAGATGCTTTGACATTCCCCACACTGATATGCATAGATAACTCCACAATCTAGTGTTCTCAATACAGGAATTATGATCCTCTAAATCAAAATGTGGTTCCTACTAAATGTATTATTCTATACCTTTCCTGTAAGTGGCGAGAAGCTTTGCAAAGCTATTACAGAAACTCTGATAGAAAACAGTTATTTTATCATATTCTTACCAAACTACCCACAGTGCCTTAATATCCCCTGTGGTTAAGATCATTGTCCTTTCTTCCAGAGTTCCAAAAATCCATTAGGTTTTATCATTAAATATTGAAAAAGAAGAATTTGCTGTTATAATTGTACCCTGAATTGAATCATATACGAAGATAACACTGAATACTAAAATGAGAGAGTCATGGAAAAACGGATTAACAAAAGGAGCATATTTATTCTTTTTTCTATCTTTCTTTACTGAAAACTTCTTCTACTATGCAGTATCTTTACAATTGGGACTAATAGTTTTGTTGTGGTTTTGGCAAGGTTAATTTTCTTTGTAGAGGCTTGTATGATACTGTGTTTTGTGGTTTCTGATGAAAACAGTGATGATAACATGTAATGCTTTTAATTGTTGCTGAGTCGAAGACTTTTCAGCTTCTGATCCTCAGTGACCTCAGTGAAGATCTGGGGATGCACAAGGGGCGGCCAAGGGACGGAACCACAACAGCAGACCTAAATTAGCCAAAGGGTTGTTCCATACTGCATGGCATGATGCTCAGCAATAAAAGCTGGGGAAAAGAAGGAGGAGGGAAGGATGTTCTGATTGATGGTGTTTGTACTCTCAAGAAACTGTTACACAGGATGAGCAGCTGCCTGTCGATGGGGAGTGCTGAGTGAATTCCTTGCTTTGCTTCGCTTGCACACACAGCTTTTACTCAACCTAGTAAACTGTTTGAATGTATTAGCTGAAAGAGCCCTCAATTTACAACTTCTATATTTTGTCAAGTTATCTATGTCATTGTGCTTATCACAGGCAGGTTATGTTTTGTGCCAGCCAAAAGCCAGTGACTTCCATGCTCCCTCGTACACTGAATTATGCATTGGCAGTTTGGGATCTTTTACAGCTACTGACCTATTTTATTTGATAAAGAAATTATGATTTCAATCTTCAGGTGTAAAAGGAGAACTCTACCACATTATACTGTCCTGAAAGAAGAGAGAGAAGCCAGGCTCTGTCATCATGATGTAGCATATCATTCAAAGTTACGTGATGAAAAAAAATGGAAGAAAGAATCACCTAAGAGAGCAAAAGTTTGAGCTGCATGCAGAATATATTGATCTCATCATAGGTATAGCATGTCACAGCAGATCAGGAAAGTAACTAAGAGGAAAATATAAAGATGTGCTCTTTCCCATGGAATGAAACAAGGCACTAAAACTCTGCAGAAACCTCAGAAAACACAATACCAAAAAGTACCTCATTTTGCACACATAAAAGCCTGAAAAGCACCTGAATGGCAAATCCCTGGTGGATTATATGACTTTAGAAAGTGTGAAGTGTGTATTTGCTGAGCAAGCAAGTCCTTACTACTTGCTAAGCCAGTTGGATCTGGACAGAGGACAAAAGAAGCATCAGCAATCTGCTATGATTTCTGAAAGTGTCCCATAGAATCATAGAGTAATAGAATATCTCAAATTGGAAGGGACCCATGAGGATCAATGAGTCCAGTTCTTTCCTTTAAAGCAACAGTTTGATGTTGTCAGGAAAAAACATACAGTCTACACAGGGAGAAGTGGAAGAGACTTTGAATTAGAATTGCCCACATTAGAAGTGGGCAAACATCACTGATTTGTGTTTACCCTCAATTACACCACTGCTGAGGAGATGAACAGGATATTTATGAGTATGCCTACCCAGACCATTACTGCTGTGCATGAAGCATGTGACAGCCCATAATGGAGATGTGAGGTGAATGCAAAAAGATGCTCTGTAACGAAAAAGAGATTGGCTGCCACTAAGGCTTTGCCAGCACCAGTCTTGAAAATATTAAGAGAAATAATGAAATATAATTAAAATATAATTTTCTTCTAATGAAACAAAATTAAATGCTAAGCTGATGCCGCTGTGCAGGAAAACAAAGTGTAGGAGTATCAGCTTCAGAATGTTTCGGTGCTTAAGGGACAAACAGAACCACTCATTAAATTCAGCCATGCTGTTCACCTCCAGAGCTACAGGAAGGATGCAGAGGTGAGAAGATGAGCCCTCTCTGGTGAGGAGAGGATGAGAAGTGCAGAGCACTACAGCTCCATTTCTGCCACAGTTTTGCTACTGACCCTTCCCTATGATGTGAAGCAAACCTTCCATTACCCCTCTCCATTGTGTATCTGTCTAGAACATACAGATGGCTGGATTGAACCATCAGAGTTTGTGTAGCTTTTGGGCTTTCTGTGTACACACAAAAGTTAAAGAAAAAAATAATATATATATATATATATATGTATATATATTTTTTGCGAAGAAGTGAAGAATGTGGCATACTTTAAAAGTGAGCAGCAAAAAGCTGAATGGTCATGGTGGGTCACTTATGCCCTCTCTCTGTGAAGAGCTACACTGCTCCAGTATTTTGTCCTACTGATTTGAATTGCTACTCAGGATATGAAGTCAGTGACAACTAATTTTTTAACAGTCATTTCTGGAATGTGGGCACTCCTCCCCTGTCCTTAGTTCATAGCAGTATAATGTAAGCTTTATCTTCAACAAATATTTCCCTTTTGAATGAAATCTTGACCACTACTTAGCAGCAGTGGGAGTAAATAGTAAAAAATATATATAAAATTATCTCCTGGGAAAAGCAAGGGGGCTTCCATTAGCATTAACACATTTATGAATGATTTTATTTTTTGTAGTTGTTTTGTCTTTTGAGTTTTTGATGAATCCCAGTGGTTTTGATATTCTGCCTTTCTTTGTTATAAAACAAGATTCAGTGAAAAAATTATGAGCTTAGGAAGAGTTAAGTCCACAATTAGCACAGAAACACAGACGTTTCTCTGTCCATCCCTCCAACACATCCAAAACCTATGCAGGATTACTCCCTGTGTCCTTTGCAACTCACGGCTGTTGGTGCTATGAGAATTCCAGCCTAAACATTTTAAGTTCCCAAAGGAGTCATGGAAGGAAGATTAATTTTAAAAGCCAAACTAATAACACATACCATTGTTCCCATAATAGGTATCTTGGACTGTCAGGCAGAAGCTATTTAGCATCACTTCTCAGGCTGAACTCCATGTGAGACATACTGTAACACAGGGTTACCTTTAAGGCATTATAATTTTCTTCAAGGAAGAGTTTTCTAGCTTCCGAACTCAGGGGAATAAGGACAGAATTTCACTGGTGAATGGGAATGTACTTTAATTTTCTTGTTATATTTACCAAGACACAAATGCACACATGTATATGCAGTATATAATTATGGCAAGCCTCAGTTTTCTGTGTTTAGAATGCTGCTAGTCTGCAGAATTCTAGTGTTGGGTAGGTCCTCTGATGTCAAAGCTACCTGCTTTTGTTGAAATGTTTAACTTAGCAAGCCAGCAAATTACTTGAACAGCATTTAAAAATAAACTATACTTTTAGTTTTGATTGCCTTAATTTAAATCAAACATTAGCTAGGCTTGATTTCAATCTCAGTCTTAAATTGCTAACGTAGATTATTATAGCTTAGTTCTTAAACTAGTTTCCTAATTTTCTTGGAAATGCATATAATACAGGTTTCTTTTATTATTTTCTCTTTTTCTCTCTCTCTCTTTTTTATTATTTGCTTGAAACATTCTGTATTGGAATATACATCTTTAATAATAAAAGATAAATTTTGAGGTCTTTTTAATAATCTCAGTGTGAAAACTCTATCACAGTTCAAACATGGACATACTGCAGATATCACTGATTCAATCTATGGAGCAATCTTTATTTTCTATACCAGTGCTCTTCTGGAAGGAGGTAGCATTATTTATTGAACTCTTCATTTATTCATTGCTGTCTAAATGCAGGTTTTGGAGCCCTTGCTTAAGTTCCTATTGATAAAAGTTTATCCCTTATATGTGTAAAACTTCCCAATAATGTTCATAAATCATTAAGATCCTTCTGCCAGAATTGAGACACCATATAAATATATTTTATAACCAAGTTTTTCCCTAATAGAAAAGGATTCAACAGAGAAAAAGACAGAATAAGAGAGTATTTTTGCATCCTAAAACTGGTGATGAGACAGATTTTGTGAACCATCCTCTGTGAATACTTGTTTTTCACTATTGACTATCAAGAGAGCTCACAGTGACCTGATCAGAATTAGCTACTTAACTTTCACATTTCCAAAATTAGGTGAGGTGAACTGCACATTAAGTGACTAACATGGAACAGCAATTTTTGGATTGACAGAAGTCCAAAAAATAAAAGTTTTGATTATAAATGCAGGTTTAACAATTCTCTTGCTAACTTATTGCAGCAAATTTGGAATAAAATCATCGCTTCTGATAACAAGAAAGTTGCATACAGGAATTCACATTTATTATAAGGACCAGTACATGTTATGCAAAACCTGGCTTTACCAGCACTGAAAACTTTGAGTTTAAAAGAAATGCTAAATATGATTCTTTAAGGGCAACTTTTTATTATTTTTTTTTTTCCTAGGAAAAAAAGGAGGAATTAAGTTTGCCCTGAAGTAGAGGATTAGGCGATGTTAGCTCTGGGGTCAAGATTTAGCTTTCAGTATTTACTTGAAATTCTTTCCTCATGTAAATCTGACACATTTTGAGGAAGACACCAGCTCAGCTGTGACATTTAACAGAATGTTTAATGTAATGAATCAGTTATTCTAAACCATCTTAATCTAAGTAATATCTCAAATTTTAAAATTAACTTTTGGAAGCCTCCACATGTGTTAAAGCTACAAGTACAAACAATCAAGCCATTTTTAAATCACTCCACCTGAGACAGTTTGAAGGCTTGCTTGTGCCACACATCTAACTTAAATTTCCAGCCTTTACTTGTGCAAGAAAATCACAGTTCCCTTAATTTTTCAACTCCGATTTTCAATGCCAGAAAACAGAACTTCTTTAGCAAACAACTCCATGCTTTTTTCTATATTAATCTTTGTACTTGGAAAAACACCCTACAACATTGTGTTTATCAAGTCAACTCCCTGGTGGCAAAATTTATCATAAAGTCTCACTTTTCTTGTGAAGCATAAGGGGAAGGAAGGGGAGTGAATGTAAAATGGTGGGTTATGTTCATACATATCATTCTCAGCAAGCAAAAGACAATCTTCTACCTCCTGGAATTATGTAAGGCACTCCACAAGCAAACTCATGTATTTGTCTTTCGCTGGAATTCAAGCTAAATTTAATATGACATTGTAAATTTCTAAAGACAGACAAGAGTAAGGGAAGGAAAAAAAAAAAGGTGGGTGAAAACGTCAGTAATAATTCACAGACATGATCAAGGAGTTAAAAGGTGCAAGATGTAGTCTGTCTGCTTAGCTGAACTTGTGTACTGATTGTACATTGAAGGAATAGCATTTAAGTAGATGTTAAATAAGATTGATATGACATTGGTCCCCGTTGAGAACTTTCACTCCGAATTACTGCCCTTGTCGTTGAAGCATACCCAAAAACTTTGATTAGAGATCAGTAAAGCAACCTTTGGTGCTAGTCAGAGTGACAGCAGCTCTGATATTTTCATCAGAACTCTTACATGACACATAGTCTCAAATGCAACTTCTGGATCAATAAGAATCTGTTCTAGTCTGCAGTTTTGATTGAAAGCCATTCTCTG
This sequence comes from Alectoris magna, assembly GCA_030625065.1. NCBI lineage: Eukaryota > Metazoa > Chordata > Aves > Galliformes > Phasianidae > Alectoris > Alectoris magna. The sequence goes on along the minus strand of CM060560.1, from coordinate 192,999,208 downwards.
TGTGAATTGTTACTGTGAAACCTTTTCAGTGGTATTGGGGTGGAGAAATGAGCTTGGTGAAGGATAAATGAGCAGTTTGTTAGAAAGTGTATTTGATGCATTATTAGTCATTCAAAAACTCATTCTCTGAAGACAGGTGAATGTCTAATGCAACAGATAGGCTCCCTGTTTTTCTTTGTGTAGAGATCATTTTCATGTTTTATCACAACTTTGGCACAAACATTTTCCTGGGAACAAAAACACTACTTCCTGGGAAAATCTTTTTAAATATCTACTTGAATGCTATTCCTTCTATGTACAATCAGTACACAAATAATTCCCCTTCCCAGCAATTATACCTGAATTTACAACTTCATCATCCAAATCAACACAGAAAGCATAACTAGGCCCTGGTTTTGCACAAGCCTTTTTAAAAGCACCCTCCCAGTATGGCAGGGAATTTCTCACTCGAGTTCATTCATATAAGTTTATCAACTGCTGCAAATTCAGACCAGCCAATGCAGAGGAAAAGGAGGCACAGAAACTTGAAACAAATTGCTGAAAATCAAAATCACAGAGTGTCTTGATGAAGAAACATACCTATAACAAAGCTTAAGCTGGAAATTAAGGTTCAATCTTAATACCATAGCAGCTGTCACTGCTTCATTCTTTTATGATTCACTGCTTGCTCTGCTGTTGCTGAGAAGAAATTACCCAAAGCAGGATTTTTCTAATAAAGTAGTACTTAAAAGAAGCTCCAGAGCAATTGGGTGTCCTTTCAGACAAACATATTCAACTCCTCACTCTTCTAAACACAGGAAGACAAAACTATAATAAATGTTAAGGAAATGTATTTGTGTCTATTCTGGTTTGTAATTACAAAGCTTAACAAGCATAAGGGCCAACAACCTGTTGCTCTTTTGCAGGATATTTTTTTCCTCCTTTCTACTCTTTGTTGAACCATAAATACTGTTCTAAGATGCATTATTTTGTGGCAGTACATTCTGCCACTGTTATTACAGAATCATAATATTTTGACATTGTGAAGATCTATTAGATCAGCAAGTCCATTTTTTCCTCCGTGGGAGAGATATAGCTTCCCAAGAGGAATGTTTTCTAATAAAGAAAGTCTACCTATTGACTGCACCAAACACTACTCCTTGCCAATGTCGACATGTGTTACTGTTTATCTCACCAAGTTCCTGCTGCATCAGAACCTGAAAAGGTTTTATCGTGGGCTGTGGGTGCTTAAATTTCTGTCCTACAGTCTACAAGAAGCAGAGCCAAAAAAATGAAGCCAGATCGTAACACCTTTTCTGGGGGTAAATCATGAACAGGCTGCAGAAGCAACCAGCTTCTGCACTCCGGATATTTTTGGGGGAGGGTCCATTGGGTTAGATTCTTTGCCTATCTCTTGGTACGTATGCGAAATGTGATGGTACTGGGCAGGCAGAACACAGTAATGCAGCACACATCCTGCAAGGCAAGCAGCCTTCCACATACATAGATACACCACCCACATGTGGGCTGACTTCCCTCTCAATTTCTGTTCCTGACAAGATGAATTGTTCACACTTAGTCAGTCTAGAGCTTCAAATAAGTGTCAGTGCAACTTCTGGATTTTGCAGTGGCATCACAGGAAACTCATTAGTCTGAGTAGCACATGTTTAGATGTCTCTTCATTACAAACTTCTGCCAGTCTGGAGATAAAAACCTGGTGTGGAAACTGCACCGATTGCACTCGAGAGCCAGCAGAAGTGAGACAACCCATCTAGGGCTTTTTTGTTAAAAAAATGTCTCGAAAATGGAATATGTGACTTTACATGTCTCAGCCTTAGAGTTTAGACTTCAGTATCTCATAATTGGGCAAAATTAAGAGTAAAGGGAGTATAGAAAGTACAATCAAATTACTATGTATAACTTGGTCCAGGAACAAGAGTTATTTTCAATACACATTTTCTTCTGCTGTTAAAATGGCCCTCAGGGACTTAATTTTCAAAACACAGATACACATTAATTACCAAACAGGGAGTAAAAATGGTTGTTCTGCAATAGCCTCCATTCTGCATGATAAATGAGCTAATTCAGAAATGGCTCTGAAGTTAGTTCAAAAGGGGATCATAAAGAAAACTAACAACTTCAGTCACTTCCAGATTTCCAGATTTATTCATTTATTATTTACTGTTAGAATGGTAAAATTTGGTTTAAATGTGATCATATATGCAAAGCCAGAGAAAGGAAATATGATCTACATTATCATTTTCACTGTGCTAGAATTGGTTGCCAAAAACAACTACTAGTATTGCTAATGGACAAATAACTTCCCTTTTAGCCGAACAACTAATCTCCAAAGGTAGGTGATACAGTATGTTCAAAATTGAACTGAGATTAAAGGTGGCATACTGGAAAGATCTCACTTGATCTGTGAATAAGAGGATAAGGCCAGCAATCCCTCTGGTAGTGGTGCCTAACAATTGTTAGTGATCTGTCAGTACAAAGCAATGAGGAAATTATTATTTTTTACTTTGGCATCTAGATAAGGCAGCTTACAATGAATTCTAGATTTGCTGTCTTCATTAGTGGATCAGCTTCCATTCATCCCTTCAAGCAAGTTAGACTCCTTCATCACGCCTGTGCACACTGATGGCTCTTTGAAGATAATTTGTCACTTTGCAGTGTTCTCCACTTAAATTATCATAACTTGTAGGTGCTTCCTTAAATCTCATGCCTTTTTGTCACTATCAGTAGTCTGCTGTGATGTTTTCTTATCACTCTAACATGAAGAAATGCTGGGAAATATTATCAGTTCTTTCTGCAGGGAAGGGAAATGATAACTGTCAGTCTGCCGTATAGTCTAGAGAGTTCTTCCACACCCCAGAAACAAAGCATTTGCTGGCAATTTGACAAGCCATTTTCTTTCAGTTAAAAGGAAAAAAAAAAATGATCAAAAAGATCAATAGGAAGTGTAAACTGCATGAATTTTACTGAATTGAAATGACTTTCTTCTGTCAGTCAATCCACTGCTTGCAGAGACTGGTTACAGACACATACAAGGTTTGAATGCAAGCTTTGGGCAGTGTTGTGTCATTAAGGGAAGGAGACTTTGGACAACGGGGGAGCAGAAGAGGGTTTAATGAAAGCCGATTTTGCATCATTTCATACAGTGAAGAAGTCATTAGGCAACAGATCTCCACTGCTTCGAGGTAGCAAGTACACAACTACGTCTCACATTTCTGTTTTCAGAAGATGTAGAGTACAGTCCCATTGACCATTTTATCCTACATCACTTTCCAAGACCATTAAGACTGAGAGATACATAACCTAGAAATTATGACTCTAAGACCGTGGGCATTTAAGTAATATATTATTCATTATGAACATTATGTAAATTAAACACTTTTTCAACTAATAGGAAATTCAGTGGAAAATTGAGTTTTAAGAGGATTGGAATCATCCGCAAATACAGTTAGAAACAGGATACAGATATAGCTGGAAAAGGAAAGGTTACCAAAGAGCCGTACATAAATGTAGCTAGGAAAATGAACACAACAACATAAGCCATACTGGGTCAAATACAGTGCTATATTCTGAGCTGAAAATGCGTTTTCCCTCACTCAGAAAAATAAATAAATAAACATATGTCTTTTTTTTCAACATTCCTTTTTACTTCCATGTTTGCTTTATTCAACAATTTACCTGAGCACCCTGTGCTACTTTCAGATATGATTATCATCATGATAGCTATTCACTGAAAGTTAAAGCCTCCATAGTTATTATTTAAACACAGCACACACTGACTAAAGATCTTAGTCTGAATAACATAGGGAGAAATGATATAATAAAGAAGAATTATCCTATACAGAAGTGATGTTCTGCATCCTTGTATTTTCTCTGAATGCCTGATTACCTCATTCTTTATTCTTACGTTAGGCACAAGATTTCATTTTGTAGAAGTACTTTACAAGAATAGCTAATATTACTCGCTGCTCCATTAACCATTGCAAATTCAGGAACGGTCCTTTTACTAGAGCAGGAACTCAACATTGTCACTGTTTTTAACAATGTACTTTGCTGTTTCTTAGTGTTTTATTGTGGTCTGCGAGCTCACAAATATTCTTTTCCTCTACTGCATTTATTGCCTACAAACACTGAAGAAATATTCTCTTTAAAGAACAAACCAAGCAAGACAAAACATTAGCAGAGGTTAAAGGAAATATTCAGCTAACTGACTGATGGAAGGAAAAATCAATTGTATGGACATCTCTTCAAAACGTAAAGTCCTTTATGCCATTTTTATTTTATTTTATTTTTTTTCGCCTTGAGTATGTTTTATCTGATGTAAGACTGCTATTAAATCCCCTCATCTCAGTTGAAAATAGTATTGATTTGGATATTGTAAATTCTTCAGTGCTAATACCATTGTACCATTTTTCTCTTTATATTCAAGAAACTTAATTGCTACTAGGGCTTCTGGAGTGTACTTTTAGATAAATGCATTGTACCAGTCTAAGACAATAGGGAATTTAAACAGTGTGTTCTGAAGATGGCAGGAAATAAAGATAAATCACAGGAACTTCATAGGGTCATAGAATCATAGAATAATAATAATAATTGGAAGATACCGTGAAGATTATCCAGTTCCAAAGGCCACAATGGGTCTCCCTGGAGCCTTCTCCAGGCTGAACAAGCCCCATTCCCTCAACCTTTCTTCACATAGAGATGCTCCAACCCTCTGATCATCTTTGTGACCCTCCTCTGGACCCACTGCAAACCTGTGATGCTTTCGTAGGAAAGGGGGGGGGGTGCAAAATGAGAATAAGATCAGAAGGGATATGAGAGAACTGTAATGAGGATCTTTCCTTTCTCTCGTGGTTTATAATGCTGCACGGCAACTCAACTTCTAACCCTGTTCTTGTGAACTCAAAAACAAAAAATAAATCATTTAGAGTCAACAAGATGCTCTTTTCTGGGGGGTCAATTTTATTTGTGGTGGTTCACAGCAGACTTACTCCCTTATTTTCTTTCCTTTTTTTTTATATTTAATCTGTTGAATTCCTCAAATTACTCAAAGCCAGTGCAAATTTTCTTTCAGTTTTTTGGTGTTGGAAAAATATTGACTCATCAAATCAAACTCCTTTGTGAAAATCATGCTTAGACAAAAACTCTGAAATGGAGTTTTTAAAATCTAATAAAAAATGGAATGTGTTTTTTTCTCCTTAAACAGTTGTATTCACAATTAATTAAATCACCAGGTGTAATATTTATGTATATATTCAATATTATGTGTTATATCAAGGCAGAATTATATATTCATAGTCTTTTTTTTTTCAGCATTGTGAACTGTCTCGAATATTAAACTAAAAGAAAGAAATTTATTTGAGTTATTTGGGAAAAATAAGCTAAAAAAAAATCATCTGATTAGAAATCTAGAAAACATAGTAAAGGAGGAAAGACCGAAGGAAGTGTATTTATTGAGGCAGCTATCTTCAGATATGTTAAAAAAAAAAAAGTGGAAAAATGAAAAAGAATATATTGCTTTCTGTTTTCCTTTTAAATGGATACTCCATTATATACACCACAAAAGGTATATAACTTGCAGAAAAGTAAGAGATTCATGTTAGGCAGGAGGAAAAATGTTAGAAAGACTGACGAAGTATTGAGATAGATTATCTGTGAATTCTCATTTGCACATAGCTTTGAAAATTTGATCAGAAGAAGAGAATGTAAGAAATTACAGAAGATACTACAATTGCATTGGTACTAAGGCACCAATGCGACTTGTAGAACTCTTTTTGTTCAATTTTCTGATTTTTGTAATAGTTCCTTACTATAGTGTATATGTAATAGTGACCATTTATCACAAGCTTTTGTAATTCTTTTGTTTCCATTTGAATTATCAGAATTTCCTCCATAACAGGGGTTTCAATTTTGAATCACTAGTGGTACCATTAGGAATCTAAAGACAGAGTCTTTAGAAAGGGTCAAAAGGTGTATACAGCTAAATAAATGGTGGGTTCCTGAAGAGATTTTCTTGCCAGCTAAAAATCACTGCAACTCTTGTTACGGAGAATATTTATCCTGCAAAAAGATGGTTAAAAGGTCATGAAATAATGCTTCTGGGAGTAATGATTGTAAGTATTTATAAATACATCACATTCTATCTCAAAAGAAGTCTCTTCAACAGAGAAAATTAACAAACGATTTAATTCCAAAATGTTGGTTCCCTTTGACCACTGTATATTCTTTGCAAAGAATGACCAAGGGAATGAAAAAGGCAAGTGGAGGATGTTCAAAAACTATTATGTCAGCTGTTCTCATGAGCCCAGATATTTTTGTATGTAACCAAGTTAACGTTGATCATTCTACAAAACAGACATTCCAAATTTGATTTATATCCAAAGCAATGGTATCTGTCTCAGTTCACTCTGCTACAAACTGGTCCAGTCATCTGCCCAGATACAGTGTCACATATATCAGTCTCAATCTTTTAACTTCCTCTCAATCGTATTGGTTCCAATGGGACCTAATACTTCAGAAGAAAATGAAGAAATGGAGGTACTAGGAGCAGAACAAACATACAATGAATGTTACAGATAACTTTCTTAATATTGTGACACACTGTTACCAGAGTAGGCAGAAAGTGGCAAGGAGATAGCTGTACTACTGCTATAGCCAACAGTGGGATTTGACCTCAATAATGGCCAGAACAGGGAGAAACATGCACAAAAATAACAAAGTTGGTTGCACACCAACATTATTAATGTTTGTCCATAGTTGATTTATGTATTCACGTGTTCAGGGAAGTCTTGTTTTTCAAAATGTGCTAAGCAGAATTATAGTAGAAGAAAATTGCCCCCATCAAGGAGGAGACTCCTACAAGACTGAAGTTATCCAGAGCAGATTCTTGATTCCTGCAAACTTGAAGCAATGCATGTGTTATACTGTAGATGTTTTAAAAGCACATGGGACAATTTTATTTCACAGCTGGCAGCAAGTGGCAGACAATTTCTCTAGTCTGAAAAAGACGAAAAAATAAGAAGCAATAGCTATTTTATCTCTTATGAATCACACAAATGTTGAAATCCACAATTATGACTTGATTATGTTTATGATTTATTGTGAACATAAAGACTTTCACTTGTCTTCATGCACAAGAATGCATTTAACTTATCCATTATAAAATCAACAGAGGCAAAAATGCAGCTTTTCTAATATGTTCACTGTATGGAAAAAGTGCTTCCTTGGATTATTTTTATCAACACCCAGTAATTAATTCTCATAACACTCCTGTAAGGATTAGCATCTGTTAAACATTTGCGCACATAGGCAAATGAATCCTATGTGACTTTTTTTGCCTATCTTATGTGACTTTTTTTGCCTGTTTGTTTTTCCTCAAAGACACTTGAGAGATTTCAAGCTTCTTTAATACTTGGACACCAAAGGTTCTGTCCAGATTTTTGCATTACTTAATTCTGGCACTCTGAGAATCAGTACTTTTTCTCTCCTTCTTTGAAATATAGACCACCATGATAGTAAAAATAAAATATATTTCTACGTTTGAGCCTCTTTACTTACAGTATATCAATACCCACTATAGTTCTTTTCTGAACTACTACCTCATTATGTTTATCTTACCTCTAATTTCTCCACATAAAGGAGGCTTTAGGCTTATTATTATTATTATTATTTTTCTAATTACTGTTTTCTTCCACAGGCATAGCCCTTTTTTTTCTTATCCTTCACAGGAACAGACCTCACAGTCCATCTCATTTGGCCACCATAGCCCATGCAGACTTGGAAGTCTGCAATAACCTTAGAATTTTCCCAAGCGTCCTAACCACATAAACTTCTTTAGAATTCTGCATAGACATGGAAATCTGCACCCTTGTCTGGGTTAACTATCTGGATCTTTTTTTACTGTCATTGGGAAAAAAAAAGTAAAAGTACAAAAAAAAGCATCTCTAGTGATTATTCCTCTCACCATAAGAAAATACTCGCTGTGTGAATAGGTAAATCAGGCCCTAACATGACATTTATTCCCTGTGGTTCTAGCTCACCAGCTTAGGAGAGCATGACAACTCCACCCCTTAGTTTTCACAAGGGGCTACAAAAACTCAGTGCCTACTTCAACTGGCTAAAAAATTATAAAAAATCAAATGAGAAAATATGACAAAGACCATCTAGAACTTTTGTTCCAGGCTCTTTTTCTTATTTTTTCTTGTTCATTCAATTAACATTCAAGTTCACATCATGATTCTGCACATTTTTTTCTTCCAATTGTTAGCATGACTAGAAATCATGTTCTCCACTCCTTAGACGTTTTTTTCTTCTCAAATTGTTTAAAAAAAAAATCATTCCATTTTTCTTTTCTTCTTTCTTAACCTTTGAGCTACACGCTTCACAAATGCTCGTTGACACTGAACAGGTATTTTTTTGATAAATTATTTACTAATAATTTTTTAAACTCTGTGAAGTTATCACAGTCTTACTGCCTGCAGTTTGGTAACACAAGAGCCAGTTAAAAGCAGAAACAAAACTGAGTTTCAGCTGTGAATCTCATATAGCTTTATATTTTTTATACCACACCTTTAAAACTGCAAGACCTTCCTGTTGGGAAAAATAAACATTTACAGAGAGAAGCACAACACAAGGTTTTTAAAGGACACCTGAACTTCGCTCTTTTGTTGCATGCTAAAATAATTTCAAGTAAAGGAAACTCAGCGCTATTCTCCTTCTTGCATCAAAAAACTGTAGATATTTCCAATGGTTAAGCTGGACATGGCTGGGGATATCTGATATTTTTCTGACCAACAGATTCTTTAAATTATTTTAAAGCTGCCAAGGTGCTTTTAGATTTTCAGAGGGGCAGTATGAGGAGATGCAAAGCAGCTGTGCTCCACAAAGCTGCAAACAGGTTCTTGGAGTATCTTCAGCTGAGTTTCAACAGCTACAATTTTTCTGCAGTTTCAAAATTCCTAGCATTTCTAAATTCACATTTTTATCTTTCCCACCACCTGAGAATGCCATCTGCTGTTTATGTCAAATACAGATAACTTTCCATACAGTATTTCCTTTGGATGCTGTCAAATTCCATTTTGGTTGGAATTTGTTTTTCATTTTGTTTTATTTTAGGCTTATTTATTTAGTAATTAAACTGTGAATTGTATAAAGCTCATGTGAGTTTTGTTGTATGTTTCCCTTCTACAGTAATCTGTCAAACAGTGTACTTTATAATGAAGAAGATAGCTCTTTGTTTGAGCTGCTGATCACAGTCCTTATTAGCACCCATCAAGTGATGGCTCATATGGATTAAGTCACACTTGAAATGTTCATTCTTGACTTATGATAAGGATCAAGTCACCCAGAGCAGCTACTAAATATTTTCTGAGGAATATATTGGCTTGACTAGCAGAGCATTTTGGGATGGATTTTCCTAAGAAATGCTGACCTTTCAACAGCTATCTTTTTTTTTTTTTTCTTTCTTCTTCAGATTGTCAGAGAAATGTGTTGATTTTAAAAGAAATACTATGAGAAAGTCCTTTCAAGCTCTATGCGGAAATTCAGACAGACTACGTTCTGATTACAACACACTTCAAATCAGAGTGAAATGCTGATGACTACTTATGTCACTAGTGTATTTTGACGTGGATCATTTCTCAATCTACCCTTTCAGTGATAGCTCACTTTAATTCTTTAAAGAAATGTGAGGTACACCTAGCTCACCCACAGCTTCTGAAAACTAGCTATCTAACCACGGTAATCAAGGCCACATCTACACACAATGCAATGAAACAACTGGACAGGGAAAATACCTACCTTTTAGCATGAAATAAGTCCTCCTCTGATAATATATCTCCTTTGGCTTTAGAGGATATTTGGACAGCTTACCCGATAAAACAGGTAACCTTCAGGCAGGTAGACTTCATAAAACAACACAATTAATGAAATGAAATGGGAGCTAGCCACTAGCAGCTTACTCTTCAGGTTGGTGCTGAGGACACTACTGCTTAGCATTTTCATTTATGACCTGGATGATGGGACATTTTCATTTATGACCTGGATGATGGGACAGAGCACATTCTCGGCAACTCTGCAAATTATACAAAACTGGGAGGAGTGGATGACAGACCAGAGGATTGTATCACCTTTTAAGAGTCCTCAGTAGGCTTTAGAAATTGGAGTTTCTTGAAGTACAACAAACGGAAATGCACTGCTCTCTTGCAAATGTACCATTTGGAGTTTGCTGGTGTGTAGAGAAATGTGCTTTTCTACTGGTCAGACAACCATGAGGATAGACCTGGGACTTCATTCAGCCACCCAGACACAGACATCTACTGCAGTTTGGGATGAGCAAGAGTACTGTAGACAGCTGTACAGGGCAGGAAAATGGAGACTGGCATGACAAGAAGTTATTTGTTATATATCCTGTTAATTCTACTTGAAAAGCACCTTGTATAATCTGTAGTCTTGAACTAATTGACACCTGCAGCAATTCTTCTTGACAATGTTGGGGTCTTGTTAAATGTTCCAAACAATATCACAGTTGACATTGTTAGAGCTCTGCATTTCTTGTGTAGTGGATGTGTGCAGAGCTTAAGACATATGAGTTTGGGATATTGCTTAAATCAGGATGAGTTATTGAAGACTTTCACCTTGAACTGATTCGTGTATCAGTGACTTCTCTGACAAAACATTTTTTCCATTCAATAGAAAGAGACTTCTTCAACTAACATATTAACTATTCATTCTGAAAATCTTGCTTTAAAAACATGCAGAATCAATGAGAACACCAAGATTATATACTTGGAGCAGGAAGGATTATCCACTACCTAGATTATCTACTAGCTAGAAGATAGATAAACCTACCTGGAATTTAGAGTGCACTGATTTCGCTTCCTTTCCTGTCACAATTGTCATATATTATCCTACATGTCAGTTTGCTTTTCTATGCCTCTTACTCTCAGTTGTCAAGTAATTCTTTTTTTTCATCTTTTTTTTTTTTTTTTTTTTTTTTTTTTTTTTTTTTACCTCTGTGGGATATCATAAAACACATGAAGTGTCCAGATTTTACAGTGTTAGTTGCCATAAATGTATCTTAGGTTGTCAATTTTGTACAGGTGTAGGGTACATTTTGTTAGAGAATCCAACAGTTATTTTATTGCTGTACTACATAACCAAGCAGAGCCAGCTCACAGTTTTATAGAATATAATTTTGGTTTGTGCAGTTTTATTTTATTTTGTGTGTTTGTTTTATCACAAGTATAGTGGGGCTGTGCAGAACTATGTAAATTCTGACCAATCTTATAGAGAATGAGTGGAAGAGCCTGAAAGGGAGGTGAGGTACTAAATCAGAGCATGCAGTCTGCTGCTAATGAGGTGCTGGAAAGAATTCCGATAATGTGTTCTGCTTCTGGTAGAAATCATCATCCTAAAAGCCCCAGTTCCTCCTTTACAATAGTAACAGCCAACAGTTTGGCTAACCCAATTGTATGTTTCCCAGCAAAATCCTATTTTAATATTCCCAAAACCACCTCTGTAATAAAGGTGACATTATGCTCAGACATTTGAGATTAAATTTTCTTTCATAAACAAAGACTTCTCATAAAGGTCATGTGTGTCATTACCCCCAAATTAGCACATATGACATAAGACCAGAAAGAGATCCTGTCTTCTTGCAGATTTGGCTGAAGATCAGTTACCCTTAGCTGTCTTGACTGGCTCTAGGGTAGCAGTGGTTAGACTGATGAGTCAGACTCTTGTTTTCAAGGTTTTAGAATTTTTCTGAAATAAAATCAAAATAAATAATAGCTTATATGTCTCCACTAATATTTTATGTACTTAATTAGCAGCACAGAATCACTTTGACTGAAAAAGACCTTCAAGATTATAGAGATGAACCATCAATCTAAACTGCTGAGTCTCTTCTTTAAACCCTTAGTGTCATGTCCAAATACGTCTTAAATACCTCCAGGGATGGGTATTTCACTATTTCCCCAGGAAGTAAGAGTTTTCCTGTGCTTGACCATGCATTCCATGAATAATTTCTTCCTAATGCTTAATCTGATCTTCAACTTGTGCAACTTGCTGCTTCCTTGCATCCTATCTTTTGTCACCTGAAAAAAGGGACCAACACCTTCTTCACTGAAACTTTCTTTCCAGTAGTTGTAGAGTGATGAAGTCTCTCCTTAGCTTCCTTTTCTACAGATTAAACAACCATAATTCCCTCAGTTGCTCCTCATAACACTAGTCCCCTCATGAGCTTCATCACTCTTCTCTGGATATCCTCAATCAACATCCTCGCAGTAATGGGCCTAAAACTGAAAACAGTTAATAAGCGTGAGTCTCATCTTTGACCCCAGGCTATTCCTCTTTACAATAGTAAATATCGCACAGAACTGAAAGAAAACTTGTGTTTTTAGGGATGGGATTTAAAGGATATTATTAATCCTGATTATCCAATAAGCTAACCAAATCCAGGAGCCTAAACTCATATATATAAACTTGTCTTTTATTTCTTCAGTACTGTGGAGTACACAGGGGAAAAAAGGAAAAAAAAGAAAAAAAAGAAAAAAAAAAGAAGAAACAAAGAAGAAATAAATCTGTCTACAAACCAGCACCAGCCAAAACAAACAAATAAAATATTAAAATATTCTACTTTTAAATAATCTTTGATTGGGTATTCTAACCTTATTTGCTCACAATAATGAATAAGTAGTTTTTCCCTAATCGTTAGTTTGGAGTAGAACTATGGATTATTTTTGTTTTCTGATCACCTTAGACGTTGTTAGAGTAATGCTTCAATTGATAGTCTGGCACTTCACTCCCACTTTTCTCCTCATACTACAATTTCAGAGTCAGTTAAGTCATCTGATGATGCTGTTTAATTCTCTTATAAATAACAGGTTTTCAGAATGGGGGAACTGCTGCTCAAAAATTATAGCCCAACAGAACAATTTGGGAATTACTTTGGATGACACATACATATCTTTTCTCTCAAAGTTATTATTGTGCTGTTTTCATATGATCTTTGATTAAATGGAGAAGTTAGCTTCAGAAGAACTGCAGTAACAATGAGAATTCTGTACAGAGTCATTTAGTATTGGCAGGATGTAAGCCCTTATCGTTCCGTTTCAGATCCGTTTTTTTCTCAGATCAATAAAAATGTTAACGTGCACAAAAGAAATGAAATTAATTTGCAAACAGAAGAAAATTGTACAGGAAAAGTACAATTCCACAAATATCGCAGCTAATTCTGTGCTAAGAGATCAGTCTGAATTTCTGGAAACTGTTATCTGGAATGTGTAATGTCTTTCTAATAGATAGCATGTCTTTCCCTCCGTGCACCCCAAAAGCACATTATCCCACTGAGAACTTCGGAAGGGTTTCTAGTATCTTATTTGAAATTTGAGTTGCATTGGTGGTATTTTTCTGTACTAGAAAAATTACTGTCCTAGTGGTAAATCTTCAGTGCATGCTTAATGAATAGCATCAGTTTTCCACTAAAAGATCTGTAGAAATTTTAAGAACATGATGGGATAAGCGATTATCTTACCTTCAAGGCATTGTGCATTTTCTCTGAAAAATCGTCAGCTAGTCTCCTCATCTTGTTCTCCACCTGTCCATCATTGTATTTAGAAGCCTGGTATATAAAGCAGACAAATGCTGAGCACTTTTTGCCCCTGTTTTGGCATATCCATGCTGTCTTTTTTGAGACTAATGATTTGGGAGGAGGAGGAGACCTTCAGTGGCAAATGTCATAATGACAACCACAGAGCACCTGAGGCATTCACACATGGCCAGAAAATAAGACATCAGACCCATGGGAAAGCAGTAGCCTTATGCAGCAGCATCTGGAGACCACATGGACTTTCTGAAACATCTCAAATGGCACTAGGTGTCTGCACTGAGGGTAACTGATTCACTCCACAGAGTGATTCCTCTGTTCTGTTTTATACCTCTACATTGGTATGAAATGAATCTCACTTCAGAACATTACTGAATATTAAAGAATGGTAGAATAATTAACTTCTTACTGACATTCACTTTGTAAGTGTCAAAAGTGGGTTACAGTCTACAGATGAGGTTATCTATGGGTTGTTATATAAATTAGATTTCCTAAGCAATGAAATTGTCTGTAGTCTCCTTATAATCAATGAAAACCTGGGAGCAAATTCAGTTCTCTGAAAGGTTTTTAATGCTGTTTCAGATGATCAAAGATTTCCCATGTCTGTACATAACTGTCAAGTAGGTCACAAGACCTACAAGTCATCCAGTTACAGAGCCAGCAGATAGAAGCCAAATAGGAGGTTACAGAGTGCCTACTATGGCACTGTACACCTAGACAAGGACAAGTAAATCATGAATTGTTGGTTCAGTACAGCTACTTGAGCATAGGCATCTAGAGTCTGCTTGAGGTTGCCTATTTGACTTCCATGTAAGTCTGCAGAAAGGCACTTGTCTAATGTTTGTTCTGTGCTGTATCTGCAGCATCATAGGAGTGTCTGACATGTCCTGTTAATACTTACACAGTATCAGACTTTTCTGGGTGCATTGTTGAACCAAACCCAATAATTCCGTTTTATATAACCAAGAGCACCTGAAGGTCAGGGGTCAATTTCCCTTGCTGTAAGCAATGGGAACTCATGAATAAACAGGTTTCTATCTTGTTATCATAATAGCGTAACTCCTATTATAGCAGAACTGCCATATAGATGCTCTCTGGGCTTGCTGTAAATGACAGTACAAGCCTGAGTTTTTCACACAAAAAAATCATCTCAGACCCAGGACTATGTGGAAAGCAAGTCTGGACTTCTTTGGCATGGTGGAATCTTGCACCTGGGGAGAAATTACTGCACACATCAGTACTGGTTAGGGGATGACCAGCTGGAGATGAGCTCTGTTGAGAAGGACTGGAGGTCCTGGTGGACAACAGGTCGGCAATGAGCCAACAGTGTGCCCTTGTGGCCATGAAGGCCAATAGAGCATGTTAAAAAGAGCATGGGCAGCATACTGAAGGAGGTGATCCTCCCCCTCTATTCTACCCTGATAAGGCCACATTTAGACTACTACGTCCAGTTCTGGGCTCTCCAGTTCTAAAAAGACAGGGATCTGCCAGAAAGAGTCCAGCAGAGGGCCACAAAGATGACAAAGGGCTGGAGCGTCTCCTAAATGAAGAAAGGCTGAGTAACTTAGGTCTGTTCAACCTGGGGGAAAGATCGATGAGGGATCTGATAAATGTTAATGATTTTCTAAAGGGAGGTGGGAGGCACATAAATGAGGCCAGGCTTGTCTCGGTGGTGCATACCAGTAGGACAAAGAGGCCTAGATCTTGAACATGGGAAGTTCCGTACTAGCATGCTGAAGGTCTTTATGCACAAGAAAGATATGGAACTCTTGGGGCTGGTCGAGAGGATGGCCACTAAGATGATCGGTGGGCTGCAGCACCTCTCCTATGAGGAAAGGTTGAGGAAACTGGGCTTGTTTAGCTTGGAGAAGAGAAGGCTCTGGGGAGACCCCATTGTGGCCTTCAAATACCTGAAGGGAGTGTCTAAACAGGAGGAGGTATGACTGTTTACAAGGGTGGATAGTGATAGGACAAAAGGGAATGATGTTAGACTAGGATGGGAGGTTTGTGCTAGATGTTAGAAAGTTTTTTTCACACAGAGGGTGGTGTTGAACTGGAACAGGTTGCCCAAGGAGATTGTGGACGCCCCATCCCTGGAGGCATTCAAGGCCAGGCTGGATGTGGCTCTGGGCAGCCTGGTCGGGTGGTTGGTGACCCTGCACATAGCAGGGGGGTTGAAACTAGATGATCATTATAGTCCTTTTCAACCCAGGCCATTCTATAATTCTATGATTCTCTGGTAAGGGTGATGGAACACTGTAGCCGGTTGCCCAGAGAGGCTGTGGAGTCTCCTTCCATAGAGATATTCAAGGCCAGTCTGTATGTCTACCTGTGTGACATACAGATTGGGATCTTGCTGTAGCAGAGGGGTTGGACTAAATGATCTCTTGGTCTCTTCCAACCCTGTGATTCTGTGATTCTGTGTGAGACATTAGCCCTTATTTGGTGGCTGTCTGGTTTACTATCTAGTGATTTCAATTGTTCTTCATTTTCCATAACAAAGTTCAGTAAAGCTTTCAACAGAGTTAAAAAAAAAAAAAAAAAAAAAAAAGTAGAAAATAATAATTTGTTTTTGTGCTGATTCGCCAGTCAAGATATTTGAGAGGAAGTACAAAGCAGAATAATTCAATTAAAAGGGATCTCCGGAAACACAGGATCCAACTTTGGCTCAAAGCAGGCCCACCAGCCTGCAAAAGCCTACAAACAACATGCGTAAGTGAAAAGGGATAATGGACAGTAGTATAATCAACTTTCATACTCCTTTTTTGAGTGCTTCAGGTAGGCAAGCCCTGTTAGTTAATCTCCATCTAATCTCCTTCCTGATTTATTTCAGCTCAATCCCTTTCTTTTTTTTTCTCACTAAAAAACAACCTCTTCAACTGCTGAATCAAATCCTTTTGCAGTCCTACTGTTCTTGGCAGGAGGTAGTCATTTATTATAATGACATTTAGATAAAAGAGTACATATTTTAGTTTACAGTAGAGTCTCTTTAGATGGTTTTAAAATACATTTACAACAGCGTAAAGTAGAGTTAAATAATAAAGGATTTCCTCTGCACTTTTCAATATGCAAAGAAAGATGGACATGTTTGGAAGCAGCAGATGCTTCATTGCTTCCATGAGAATTCACTGAAGGGGAGCTGAGAGAATTAGGAATATTATCTGTTAATGATTAGTCTTATGCGTTCTTTATATTTTAGTACAAAGTCTTTTCATTTCTTCAGGGAAACACAATGCACAAGTAAACTTCAAAATATTTATAAACAAGAGGGCAAAAGTTTAGGAACTGTACATCCAACTCCTTGCCTCTGATCCTTCCTACAAATTCCAGACAGGACTTTTGAAGTTCTGTTAAGATCTCCAGCACTGACATCTCCATGTGATCGTTTATATCCATCATCTATATTGAAATTAGTCTTCAAAAAGCAATTTTTTTTTTCTTTTCTTTTTGCATTTTCTTTTTCCTCCTGATGATTTTTATGGTATGATTTTTTTTTTCCCCCCCAAATTGGATTTTTATTTATTTATTTATGTATTTTGTGTGTGTGAAGCGTAACTATTTATTGTTAAAAATATTATCGGTTTGTAGATAACATGTTTTAACTGGAAACTAGACATTTTTATCCTCAGCTGCAAAACTTTAAAGCGCTTCATTTTATGACAAATAAGGGGCAAAGGACTTATTCTGAGAGAGAAAACAAAAAACAAAACACAACCGTATTCTTACCTCTGTTATTAGCAGCTGTTCTTACCTGAATAGAATTTCTCAGTAAAGTGAAAAGGATTTTTATTCTTTAGAAATTTCAAGAGACAAATGGTTTCTTCAAATTTCACCAATGCAAAGCAGAACAAACATGCCTACTTGGAAATGCAACACTGTCTGCAGCAACTAGGTGCAAAACTATTTTTGAAAATGCTCATTTCTTTTTCTGGCTTAGCAAAGCCTCTGATGATTCTGTAACTATAGCAACATAACCACAAGCTGCTCACTTTTAGACACTTTTTGTGCATTGTCTATTTTTTTTTTTTCCAGAATATAAAAGCATAATGAGATACAGGTATTTTGCTTTGTTTGCCTTGTTAAGCTATATATAAATAATAAGTAATAAACAGAACAATCTCTGAATTCTTTTAATGTCTCTAAATGCTTTTAATGTTAATTATATTTACATGCAGAGTTAGGGAGGTGATTGATTTTCCTGAATGTAGGCACACGAAGACATTCAAGATGTCCTAAAGGCTCCCACCTGGTATCCAGATGCCACAGCAGAGAAGTACATGTCTAGGAGTCTGTACAAGTCTTAGAACTAGACACTTCTGTTTAGGTGACTGAATTGCATCAAAAACTAAGTAAGTATTTTCAAAATTATCCTAGACTCCTGCCATATGCTAACAAAACAAATGAAGATTTGCTTAACGTTAAGTATTCTGTCCAGGTAACGGCAAGATACACCCTCCTGCAACATCCTGAGCACAACAATATCACATCTCATAAAATCCAATAGGTTGCCTTTTACTCGTTTTTTTTTTTTTTTCTTTTTTTTTTTTTTCTTCTAATGGACTCTTCTTAAAATACTACAAAGCATAAATTTTGGAGAAGAATGTAAAGATTTGCCTGCCCGCTAGAGGCTTAGTTCAGCTTGTCATATAGAGGCTTCTCATGCTGCTTAAGAAGGTGTTACTTCCATGCCAGAGTGCTACAGATGTCCTGCAGGTCCTGTGTTATCTTTGCCATTCTATGTGGATGTCTCATTGTAGAGCAATTATGAGTTCTGCAGGAACTACTCAGGTCACACGTATTTGTGTTCCTTCAAACTATGTCATAAAGAAAGATCTAATCAGGAGTCAGGAGACTACATCTATGTATACAGGAAACAACACCTACAAATAAGCATATGTCTCTCAATCTTATTTGATTCAGTATTTAAAACTAAAACCTAAGACTGTTTGAGGCATCTTAAGATACTTGATACATCAACATAGGAAGGAAGAATTAAACTAAATCTACAAAAGCTTGTGGTTTTCTACAGCAGCAGCTGAAAGAAAAGTGGAATACACTAGGACATTTCAAAAGGTATAAGAAATTCAGAAGTTGAGTTAAACTGTGAAGACTTGTGTGGGCAGCTACAATCCTAAGAGAGTTTATTCATTGTTTTAAACATGTCAAAAATCTATAAATATATGGGCAAAAGCACAGAACCTATGAAAAATATCTACTCATTACTACAGTTTGGTTTTTTTTGTTTGTTTGTTTGTTTGTTTGTTTTTTAACAAAGTAAAACACTAATAGTAAGCAACTTGTTTTGCTGGCAAGAGGAAAGGTATATTAAAGGAGCGATAAGTCACATGCTCTGATGTTAAAAGTCTCAAATCTGTAGACAGGCCCAATGAGAGTTATGTGTCCTCTCAGTTAGACAGATGTAAGCTCTGATCATTATCTGAGCATTCAAGATCCAAAGAGTAAAACAGCAAATGTACAGCATGGCCATACACCATTCATTTCTTGACTTTCTTTGTAGTCACTAGAAAGAAGCAGAAAAGCTTAGGGAGCAACTTGCCACTGGTCTAGATTTGTTGGAATACATTGAATTAGAGATTAGCAAAGTTTATATGTCTGCATAACTGAGGCCAGAATGATTCGAGTCCAGCACATTCATGCTCTGAATTATTCTCTGAGAATAAAAGAAAACATTTTGCAGCATGTTTTC
Source organism: Alectoris magna (assembly GCA_030625065.1). Lineage (NCBI taxonomy): Eukaryota > Metazoa > Chordata > Aves > Galliformes > Phasianidae > Alectoris > Alectoris magna. The sequence goes on along the minus strand of CM060560.1, from coordinate 192,979,898 downwards.
ATATTGACTGCCAAAAGACTAAAAGAATAATAAATATCTGCAAGTAAATGAGTTGTAAAAGGGTACATCAGGACTCTTTCTACTTCTTTTTAAAAGAAATGTTCAAATTTAACACAATATATCTTTTGTTTTTTTGTAATCATTCTGAAAAAGAGAAAAGCCTCTCTCCACCTTTTCAGTTCTTGAATCAGTTTCTCCAGGTGACATGCAGGAAAATACAAAAAACTCCCCTCCATTTTTTTTTTTTACTTCCCAGATTTTTTTCTGTTCATACACAGAAATACAAACAAACAAAAACTTTTTTTCAACATCTTCTACTTCTTAAAGTATAGCACGTTATCTGCACAGTATCTTATCCTTATTTCCTGTCGGAGAACATGAAAATAGCTTTATTTATTGTTTATACAAAGGAAATTAAGGAAATAAATGTTTGCAAGACTAGGTTATAGCCATGTAAGCTTCCCTCTCAGTTAAAGTTTCACCAAGTCTTTTGGTGGGTCTTTCCTGTATTAGTTAAAGAAATTACTAGTATCCAAATCAAAAGAGGGGGAGATTTGCTTTATCTTCCAGATCACCTGAAATCAAAGAAAGAACTAGGTGATTTAAGTGACTTTCCAATGTATGTAAACCCGTAAACAGCAAGTTATTCTAGGAAATGAGTATGATCATTGGCTGACCATGGTAGCGCTAGAACAGGTTGTCCAGAGAGGCTGGAGACTGTGGAATTGTCTTCTATGGAGATGTTCAAGACCTGTCTGGATGCCTGCCTGTGTGACCCATTGTAGGGTACCTACTAGCAGGGGGGTGGACTCGATGATCTCTTGACATCTTATTAATAATTATCTTCCAATAAGATAATTATTGGAAGTTTGAAGTCACTTTTTCTAATAAGGAATACCACTCATCATCAGATAAAGCACTTGCAGTCTGATTCCTCACTTTTTAAATTTTTTTATTTCATTAATCACCAAAAGGGTTAAGTACAATGAAGATGGAGCCAGCCTCTTTGGCTGTGAGGCATCTTCCTTGCAGATCTTCAAAGTCTGTTGATATTACATAGTTCTGGTCTTGTTAGCGTAGTTAACAAGAGTAAGTAGGAAAAAAAAATAATTGCCCATTCAGTGATATTGATTTTTTTTTTAATAGACTCATTTCAGTGTACTAGTGCTTTTCCTATAAGTTACTAAGGAACACATTCGAAAAAATCTGACTAATGACATGTGAGATGATATATATGTTTAAAAACTATTACACAGTGTGAAATGTGTCCTTGCAATGCTATTAAGTGAACTGGCTTCATTACAAACACAGTATAATCATCATGGCTGATGGAGTTTAAAAAAAGAATTAATCACAGTTTGTTTTGATTCAGCAAAGATAGCTATGTCAAAGATTTCATATTTAGCTACAAAGATTTAGACTGAAGGAGAGTATAAGGAGAGCCAATATTAATTCAATATTATACTTTCTTTACAGCTTAACAAGCACACTGGTTATTTAAGAAATTCACCAATGAATGTGTTCTGAAAAACAGGATACAGTACAAAAAATTGAATATAAACATTTTAAGATTCAGTGCAGAGATCTTTCAGTTTAAACTGTCTTTCGAACAGCTACTGAACCTTATTTATGCAGCATAAACAACATGTAAAATTACAATTTAGATTAGTCTATATTCATTCCTCTCTATACATAGATCAGGAGAGTGAGAAAGTGCTAGCCCTTGATTTTAGGTGTACAATTCAAGACAGGTTTGGGGCTTAAGCAACATCTATATTTTCATATCCAAGTTCTGTCTCGGCCTCTTCTTTCCTTAATACTCTCATTTATTTAATTTTAATTTTAATGTTATTTATTTATTTATTCTAAGAATGTCAGCAATTAAACCGGTACAAAGGTTTAAATTGATTTTGCATTTCATAAAATTTGGATTTGATTTAGTGTTAAGATTCCACTGTAGGAGGAAAAAATGACTGTCAGGGGACTTCCAGTGAACATTATCCCCTCAGTAGTTATTCAGATTTATATTTCATCTTGCATACAGTGTTATTGCCACTTAGGCTCTATTATCCTATATAAGCCATTACTGACTTTTAAGGTGCCACATGTTTAATTGCATATGTCTAATGGTATATAAAGAAGGAACTGCAGGGAATATTCAGATAATCTTCCTTCCATTAATATCATTATAGTGCAAAAGTGAGTCCTTTTCTTAAGAGTGAACCCAGTGCTGATGTAGGATCACCTGTCAAAACCTAGCCTCAACCACCTGGATAGATTTTATTATAGTGAAGATGAATGTGAAGGGTTTCCTGGAGTATTTGCATATTTTAATATGTGCTTGTCTTTGTCTCCAGTTGTTATCTTGGCTCCTCTGGCAGAACAGGTTCATTGTATGAAAGGATAAAACATTCCTAATCTTTGTCTTAGATATGATCATACACTTCACTTTGATGTCATTACAAATGGTTTCTTAGCATGAAAGTAGAATTGGGTTCACTTGATGGATGACATCGTTCACTTCTTTTTCTTTCACTCTTTTTTTTTTTTTTTAATTAAGAGAGAAAAAAAAAAAAAAAAAGATAAAATAAAACCGTGCCTTCAGTTCTTTCAGGCAAGCTTTTTCTGACACCTGATTTGAAATAACTACGTCGCCTCCATATTTAGAGTTAACTTACAGTACAGGGAGTTGTTTTTTTCTAAACACATCAAAGATTTCCAGTGGAGTCTGAAGGCCATTTAAATAGATTCTCTGGATTGTTTTAAAAAATAAATTTATTTAGATTTGTGTAAATAAGATATGTATCAATTGACCAAGCACCTAGTCTGTTTCTCACTGCTGGTATCATTGTGATATACTATCAACACATAATCTTGTTTACTGCTGGTATGGTTGACTTTGAGTTTATAGTGTCTACAGACTAAAGTAAGAATGGCTTTACATGAAAAATGACGTCATTAAACTTAATGTTCTTATTTCTTATGGTTAACACTGATGCACTGATGTACATATGAAAGAAAGCAGCAAAACAACAAATGTCAGCTGAGAGGAAATGTCATTGTTTAGAAGAGAGAGCACAGAGCTCTGCAACTTTTGATTGATTTTCAAGGACTGCTCCAGACAGAATGCATTAAGATACCCTATGTCAGAGATTCCGATAAACAGAATTACAAGATCCAGATCCAGATCAGGAACAAAAGGTTGTAAATAGGTATAAGTAAGAAACAGTTTCTGGACTCTCAGCTGATGAAGAAAAAATGTCTGCAAACAGAAAAGAAACAAAGCTTTTCATGGTGGGAATCAGGCACACAAAACAGAAGCATAATAAAGACAGAGACCTATTATAGTGTGTCCCAAAGAGGTCCGCAAAAATGACCAGCGGGCTGGAGCAACTCTTTATGAAGACAGGATGAGAGATGGGGTTGTTTAGCCTGCAGAAGCAAAGGGCCATGTCAGGGGGTTGAAACTACATGGTCTTTATGGTCCCTTTCAACCCAAATGATTATATAATTCTAAACATGACTGCTTCTTCTAATGAAATCTTCAATCAAATGGTTTTTATCTACCTATCAACCTCAGATATGCACGGAGGGAATGTGTTGCTTTCTGCCATTACTGCTCTGATAACTGCCAACTCAAATCACTTTACATACTTACCTGTCCATTCATAGAACATAATTTTGCAGAATGCAAACTTTAACAAGTCTACATTTCCAAATGTATTTCCAAATGACATGCCGTCATTTTCCATTTCAGAATATGGGAAGCCATTTCAGAGCTGTTATATCTTCCATGACCCCAGAAATCCTGAGTTAAATGAGATCTCTTGAATCTTAAAAAGAGAGAGAAAAACAAACAAACAAACAAACAAAAAAAGCACCAAAAAAAACCACATTATTTTTGGCTTTCTGTTATATATTTTCAGAAGCTGTAAAATACTTACAGCAGTGTACTGCACCTCATCCTGGTCAGAGCAAGAAGGATTAAGGAAGACTGAATACTTCATATACTATCTTTTTACATCTTTCTCTGTAACGTGTGACAAGAAGGAAAAGTTAGATACAACAAGAAAGCATTAGGTTCTGCCAAATATTTTCTGTGAACTTTTTTGGACAGAAAATTACATTTTCATTAAATACATTCTTACAGTGTCTGCTCTCCTCAAACTTTCAATTTTAATCAAATAACAAAAACTTCAAGATTTTCATCAAAAAGGCAATTTTCCACAGGAAAGAATTCTCCTGTTTGACTGTACCTAGGAATTACCAATTTCAAAAGGTAATTTTCTAAGCTGAGTCACAATGAATGTGATTATTTACTATCAACACTAGCCCTCACTGAGGAATATGAGGAGTCTTTATTAAAAGCAGAAATAAATTGTACATGCGAGCCATAAAGTGAATAAATCTGACATACTATAGTAGACTGTAACTGCACTCAGTGCTCTGCACATGACATTCCCATTTTTTCTTTTGCAGGTATGTACACAATTTTTCCACCACTCTAGTGCTTGAAATGCATTCTTCTTCTCTGACATCACTATTCAATCAAAAGTGGTTTGTGAATGAAGAAGCTGAACCAGAGAGACTAATTTAAATAATAATCAAAAAATCAAACACCTAAAGTCAATTATAATGAAAGGGTTGTTTAGTTTCTGCTCTAACTCTAAAATTTTAGTGTACATTAGTACTTTAATTGACCATCTTGCAGGGAAAGAATATATCCCATAAAGTTTTATGTGTTGTATAACTACAAGATGCATACACAAAAGAGATATCGTGGAATGGACAACCTTTGTTTGCTTTTAGTCTTCATTGGTTCAATAAAACTAGCTTTTCTGCTTGGCTGAAGGCAGAAGTGGAACTTTGTAAAGGAGACAGTTTTTCATTTCTTCTACGTTTTAACTTAAACAAACAAACAAACTAACAAACAACAACAACAAAAACACTGAACAAACCCTTTCCAATTTCTTTATAATCTGTTTCATGTCAGTTCCCTCAGGTTGCCAGCTTCATTCTAATTCTTGGTTCTTGTTCTTCTCAGCTACCTTTTGCTTAACCCCTAATTTGAATCTGCCAGTCCTTTCTGTATGTCACTTGGAAATGCACTAGTAAGTAAGGAAGAAGTTCATTCTACAGAAGAACAAATGTCTTGTTATTCCCTTTATTGTCTTGTTCTGTGCATCTTGATGAATATTTTACTTCGTTGCCGTATAATATCAGGCAGTAAATCCATCTGCCTCCAGCCACACACACACATTCACAAAAACAACAGAAAATGCAAAACTTGATATTGCAGGTGTAATAATACTTCAGACTAACAGCGCAGAAAGACATACTGGAGTGAAATCTAGCTCTTGCATAAATTGGTCTGTCACACAATCATTCGCTTCACTAGGTCAGAATCATTTGGGTCTTTTTTTTTTTTTTCTTTTCTTTCTTTAATTTTTTTTTTTAATATCACATCTTTTAATACTTCTATTTAAAATGCAAAAACGAAAAACCAAACAAATAAATGCTGCCTGCCCATGGTAGCTACAGTATGTTACACCATTTATTTATAACAGTGATCTAAACTATTATTCTTTCCCTTTAAGACTTTAGGGATCATTTAAGACAGATATTTCAAGTAGTTTTCCTGCATTATATATGAGAACATGGAATCTGAGATTACTTGTTTCTTGCAGTCAGGCTGTAACTAAAACAGCAGGTATCTTGAAATTTGCAGTAACTCGTGAGAAAAAAGCATCTTCTACTATCGCAACTGGAAAACTAAGGATAGGAGTCAGGGAGAAGACATGCACGTGATAATAAATTGTATTCCAAATAGATTTGAATAACCTGTAGCCAAAAATCTTTTATAAAGCACACATACATCGTTATTTCATTCTCTTAGCAAAGAAGTAAACTTGCTATGCTTATGTGGAATAGTAATTCTTATTATCTCATGAAGAAGTAATATTGGTCCATTTTTTATACCATTTCAGTTAGTCGGCATTGACCTAAACTTGAAAAAATGTTTGTTTGTTTTCTTTTGTTTTGTTGTTTTTAATTTGAAATTCATCTACAAATCTTTGTCTATAGCATTGACCTGGAGAATATTACGGTTAAAAGAAATTGCTGCCCTACTGCATGATAAGATTCTGCTTCCTTTTCGACTGACATCTCATGGATTTTTTAACATTGACCTAAGTATGAGTAGGCCCTGGGATTAAATTCAGAGTCTTAGTTTCAAGTACAAATGCTTATTTCATAAAATGAGCTGATTGATGATAGTAACCATTCTCATGCTGGAGAACACAACAGTGACAAATTTATATTCCAGGGGACTAACAATCGAGTGTTTCACTAGGAAGAAAATTCATGCTTGTGTTCAAAACAAGTCATAAAAACAATAAAACGGTGTTCCTGATTTATCCGCATTACAGAAATGTAGTTCAAGGTTTTGGCAAAAAAAAGAGAAAGAAAAAAAGATAATAGAAGTCGTTAACAAATTCAAATAAAAATGGTTGTATGATCTGGAAAACATTATTCCTGTGAAAAAAAAGTGAACTTATAAAACTCTAGCTGTTTAAAAAATGTTTAAAGTAATTGAGGGAGGGAGATATTAGATTTCAAATACAGATAGAATAATTCTGCAAAGAGGATGTAGAGAAACCAGTTTTCCATGTTCGTGATGGCTTCAGCACAGAAATAAAACGTTAAACTATATCAGGGAAAATGTTTATATCACTGGAAAAAAATCCTGTTGGGTAATGAAGTACCAGAATACATTATTTAGGTTCTGAAAAACATCTACTCCTAAAAGGAAACAGGAGCTAAAGCAACATGGTATAGGTGATACCAATGGCTGGATGAAATCAGCTTCTTCTAGCCTGTTGTAGTCTCTGATAAGAATACATTTTCCTTTTATAAATACCATTTGCAGAAACTGCCTTTGTTCTAAGTTCTAAGTGATGTTTTGAAGGAATGCACGACATTTTTTTTTAATTTATTTTTTATTTTTTATTTTTATTTTGCTTTTTATTTTTAATAAATCTACAGATTATTCAAATCTAATGATTAATTCAGTACTGGAAAATGATCAAGGTTTGTAATGCCAGTACTTTCTGCATAGTTTCCCACTATATTATTGTCTTAGAAACATATATTTTCATTATTATACTTTGCCAAATAAATTTGTAGGTATTAATTTGTAATTTAAGGTCTTTTGAAGTGCAAGAGTATGTAGATTTATAATGTTTTGGAAATATTATCTCTATACAATCTATGAGTTCCATTAAACGTGGGCATGTTTTATTATGTCTGTAAGGAGCTAGAAAATGTTTACAGTTTACTTTTTTTTTTTTTTTTTAAATTTATTTATTTATTCATGAGAGAGACTACGTTAAAAAAAATAATATTTCATCCAGGTTGGGCTTCTATGGCTTCTACCAGTATCTTTGTCCTAGTTCCAGGTCTACATGTAAGATATTTACATATTTGGTATTTTTTTTCTTTTATTTAGGGTCAAAATCAGTTCATACTCCTTTTTGAGCTTATTAAATCTCTTGAGCTTCACATTTTTCCAAACACTTAAAAATATTCTCTACCTCTTTTAAGCTGCAGCCATAAAAGTGTTCACATTAAAATGGGAACAGTGCTCCAGAATCAACCTCACATGTTACACGTTGAGAGTAAACTCATTTCATCTCTTATCAGATTACTTTTTTCTAGGTCTGGATTTGTAGTCACAAAGGCCACATTAGTCCTGTTAGCACAGTATCACAATGGAAGTTCACAGCAAATTATTAGGACTTTTCATTGTTAGCGGCATTCCAGGCCAGAGCCTCGATCAATCAGATAAGCCTATTTCTCATAGTGACCAGGGAGCTGCTATTTGGCTGTTTAAAAATCCATTTCTTTTTGATTGTGTATTCACACTAAGAAAACAAAAGGCTCTGCATGCTTTTTTATGATACTCAAAGTGTTGGGAAGTGGGGGTGAGGAGGAGGAAATGAAAAAAAAAAATTGGTACTAGTGGCATAGAAAAGCAAATAGCAATTTTGTATTCTTTTTTTTTATTCAGTACGGATGTCAAGCTACCATGCTTATAAAGTTTCCTAAAAACCTTTTGACACATTATAGTAAAAAAAGTATTTCTGAAGTCTTCTGGACTTTCCTGACTTCCGCCTTTCTCTCAACCTCATGGTCTGCTGTACCATCTGACCTAGCAATTGTCTTACATGAGATTAGATTTGTTGGTTTATTCCTAGTTATCTTTAGCATTGTATGCATATTATCCTGAACACTATCTCCATATTCTCATTAAATGAAAGAGTTATAGAATCATAAAATAATTTGGGTTAGACAGGTCTGCTAGAAATCTTTAATTCAACTTCCTGATTGAACAAAGCTATTTTTAAATTTAAATTAGTTCCTTGACAAGAGTGGTTTTGAAATGCACAAGGATAGATATTCCACTGCCTCTCAGGGACACAAATCCAACTCCTGTCTACCTTCCTTATTTGCCCCTATTCAAAGATAGTTTCAATTCCCTCAGCATGTTGTTGCTGCTTGTTTATCTGTTTGTTTGTTTTGGTTTGGTTTGTTTGCTTTGTCATTGTTGTTGACTACATATTCGAAGAGATTGGCTCCATCCCCTCCATGTTCCCCCCTTATGCCTTCATGTCTCTTTAAGATAAAGAAGACCCAATAATACTGCTATGCATTAAGCATTTTTTCTTCACAGTGAATTTTACTTTTCCATTTCTATTTATATTGTGACTGTCCGAATTTTCTCCTATGAAGTTAAGTCTATCACAGTAATTTCCAAAGCAAACACCAAGGTCTAGAACCTTGATTCACTTTTATCTGATTTAATGAGATCCTGGATTGTTATTTCTTGCTGAGGGAAATATATAAATGCTGGAGCATAAACATTAAATCATGATTTTCAGCTCAATGATATAAGAATATATTACATATTGCACAGACTTGTACAATTTATTTTAAGGGCATGACTCTATAGCAGCCTAAATCCAAGCCAGTTAAATCTCCACTGACACAGACCTATCCACCTTCATTCCTACATAGGCCCACATAAACACCAGGGGAGCTTGTTAAAGGAAATAATCTGACAATAATCAAATCTTGAAAAAGGCAGATGTTTAACTGGTGATAAGAATGCGATAACTGAGGTCATTAGTGGACTATTTTTCCTACTGTGGGCTCAAGTTTCAACAAACTCTATCTTCCTAAACATGCTTGGCTCAACCTCACACAATGTTATATTTTATAAAATATTTGGTGTTGTGAAGTAATTTCAGCTGTTGCTAATAATAAGAGGAATCTTTAGTGCTCAAAAACCCTTTAATAAGACACATACTGTGCATATTAGTAGAAATGTATTAAACACACTTTACCTGCTCATTAAATTCACTTGTGGCATTTTTCATTTTTACTCTTTTTGGAGGCTTGGAAGGAAGCTGCCATAATTACTGCATCAAGCAAGATTTTCATAAAATTAAAAGGGAAAGAGTTAATGCTGTATCATTATATGGCATTTACAGACTTATCATGATGAATGCTTTACTCCTGTTGTAGCTGTTGTTATTATCAATGGACTATGGCTAGTTTAAATCTCCAGCGATGAAGCTTTACTTCAATGATTAATGAACAAATTGCTGTTTTCACATGGGCTTGTAAGACAGCCAGTTGTTCCTCCCTGCTTGTAAAGGAAACCCTTAAGGCTTTCTTTGGGGACCTCATTATTTTCTATATGGCTAGAGAAAGAAATAAACAAAGCCCTTAAGGACATGTATGTATACATAAAGCAGAATAATGTAACCTTTTAAGAGGAACCAGGATGAAATGGAGATGAAATCAGGAGCCATACAAGGACACTTCAGTTTCCAAAACTGTGCAAAACCCAAGTGCTATCTCTAAACTTAAATTTTTATCAAGCTTAACCATTTCAGAATCATTTTCTGCCTTTGATACATTGGTCAGGATTAAATCAAACTAATCAGCAAGTTGTTCTGATACAGGAAAAAAAAGTGGACTTTATTTGCCCTGAACATAACAAAGCACAGTGATTTATTGATTTATTTTGGCTTAGCATCTGAACCCCAAAGAGTTCATATTGCACTTGATTCTGTTCCATCCAGTGCTTAACCAGGTGAATGACAATATTTCATTTCAGCATTGTTAGCTAGTGCTATGCTTCACATACCAATATCTTTTGTCCTGACTGCATGCAAAGAATATTATTGGAGTTTACAACAGATGCATAGATCTTTATTGTAGGAGTTTGTGAACTTAGCTCTCCTCGGCACATGTAAATCAATGAAGCCACAGCAATCCATCCTACTTGTTTGTTTTTTGTTTGTTTGTTTTTCCATCATAGCTTCCAATGGTTAAAGAGATTAATTTGATAAAGCAGTGCAAGAATGTGGCTGGTTACACATCTTCTTGTGTAGGCTTTCTTGTTAATTTAATCTACTGAGTGGCAAATTGGTCATCAGTGTGTACTAAGGGGTGCCATTCTGAAAGATCTGGAAGTAGAGACGTATATCACTTTGTATTTGGTTTGGTACAGAACAGAATTTCTGGAGATCCAAAAAATGAGGATGATCTTTAAGGTCAACCTTCCATCCTTCCAAGGTAAGGATGAATTAACATGCAGACCATAGATGAGGCACAAGGTGAGGGGATTCCTGTTGAAGACTTAAATATAGACCATCTAAAGATTTTATTTACTAATCCGTGTGTCTAATGGCTGAAATTAATAAAAAGGCAGGACTGTTAGTAAATGCTACATACTCAGCAGTAACTTTTGCTGTTAAAGGAATAAACTGTTTACTATTTTTACCTCTTTGGTCACAGTCTTCTCACAAGTTCCTTGCTTAGCAGGTTCAAAAAGTTTCACATATTTTTGTGTTTTGTTTAAAAAAGTGGCTATATTACCCAAGCAGAATGCTTTTAGAAGGCAGGAAGATATTTATATATATATCAGTAAAGAAAGGATTGTGGAGAGTTTTAGCAGCTCTGAAAGAAAATCAAAATTAGTTTTTAATTTTCTGTATAATTAATCATTTTCCTGGTAAAAGAGAAAATTTTAACCATCTATAATTAGATATGCAAATATAGTTCTCTGAAGTTGTTTCACTTCAAACCAAATAGGATTTGCAGGCTTCTGTTCAACCACTGTACATAGTATCCTTAAAAGAAATGCTAATAAAGATTAAATAATAATAATAACAATAATAAAATTAAATATAAAAGCAATACCACTTTTAAGACTACCACTTTTACAGCTAATTCTGGACTTACTTCACAATTTAGGATATATATATAAATTTTTTAAACAGAATTCATAAATACAAACCCCTCAGTTTGATGAATGAAGAATAGACAATATTTCAGCTTTGATGATGAAATCCCCAATGTGATTTTTGACAGTTGGGAATTTTCTTCAATTTACTTCACCTGTAGCATACTCCTCAGTAAAACTTTTGGTTATTCTAGAGCGGGGAAGAGAAACACTTTCTGTTGCTTTTGAATTTACCTCTTGCCAAAATTGGCATGCTTTCCTGAAATAACTTCATTTTTAATTAATCAGGGTCTTTTGGAAAAAACGTGCATTTTGTTGAAACATCAGAAACTCTGTACAAATCTAACATTTAAGTGAAAAGAATAGCTCCCAGGATGCACATTGAAAGACTGGGTCTCTATGTTCAGCAGGCATTACGAAAGCAAACTACTTTTTAAAAGTAAAAACAAACCTAAATTAAAAATGAATGAAAAATCCTATACAGAACATGAAGACTATGGTAGCAATTTCTTCCATTCACTCACTATGTGTACTACATTCAGCTTTGATAACTAAGGAGTAAGTAAAAGACATAAAAATATCCTGGAAAGGGCAGTAAAACTGATGAGTCATGGCAAACAGAGAGGAAGGGTTCTGTGAAAGAGAATGAATGGAACACATATTATTGGGCTTGCACAGAAGGGAATCAAGAGAGTTCTTAGAAATATAAATATCAAATAGCAGAGACAAGATCAACCCAGAGCTGCTCTTAGCGCTTGCTTCCCTAACCCATTTCAGGTTCAGAAATTTGAAATGGCAGGGAATGGAGGCAGAGGGATGACTGTTGTATTTTGGCATTCAAATTTGTACTAGTAGGTTTTTTGAGACATACGTTTGAACGTTACATGGAAAATTATGATGATCTGTAAAAGTCAGGCATTTTGACAGACAAGCCACATCTTTCCCTGAGAACTTTATTTCAAAGAAATACATAAACTTTCTTCTTTCTCTCTCTCTCTCTCTTTTTTTTTTTTTTTTTTTTTTTTTTGGTAAGTGTAAAGGATAAAAAATGTTCTTAACACAGAAAGCTGAGCAATTTTTCCACAGTGTACTGTGTTTTTTTTCTCATCATAGTTTTATGCTCTCAGCGGCTTAAATCTAAATTTTCTTTTGGCTCAGGTGATATTTCCCAGAGTTCATGTGCATTTTTAAGGACATCTCTGTTACCTCTTTATGGTAGATAGCAACAAAAACTGTTTCTTTAGAAAGCCCGGGAGCAGTTGGTACCATACAGATCTGGAACTGCTGTGATTTCTTACAGTAGGAACAAAGGCATGCTCTAAGGGTAAGGAAAGAAGAGGTTATCTAGAGAAACAAACTTGCCAAGGCAACGGGAAATCTTCCTTGACTGCTCTCTCCTTCCATTTGCAAGAGTCCAGGAAAATCAGATTAGATGCTGCTACGAGTGGTACGGGAGGAGGAGGTTCATCAGTAGAGGGTGATAACTGCTCTTGGGGAGACTTGAGTTCAATCTTCACAGGAAATACTGTCATTTTCACCTTTTCTACATTCTGCCAGCAGGAGGAGCAGCAAGATCTTAATCAGATCCTGATTAATTTTTTCCTAGGTAGCTACAATAATTTCTAGACTCATGAAATCATAGAATCATTCAGACTGGAAAGATCACTGAGATCATCTAGTTCAACCATCAACCCATGCCTGTGACTGCTTTAGACCACGTCCCTTAGTACCACACCTGCATGTTTCTTGAGTGCTTCCAGGGATGGTGACTCCACCACCTTCCTCAGCAGCCTGTTCCACTTGACCACTCTTTCTGAGAAGAAATTTTTCTTTATATCCATCCTGAACCTTCCTTTGCACAGCTTGAAGCCATTCCCTCTTGTCCTATTGCTGTTACCTAGGAGAAGATGCCAAGAAGTCCCACCTCACTACAACCTTCTTTCAGGGAGTCGAAGTGAGTGATAAGGTCTCCCCTGAGCCTCCTTTTCTACAAGCTAAACAATCCCAGTTCCCTCAAATGTTCCCCACAAGACGTGCTCCAGACCCTTCACCAGCTACATCGCCCTATTCTGGGCACACAAATTGGATGTCTACTTCTCGACCCTCAAGGTGGTGACATTCAGCATGTCCTACGCTGCCCCCATATGTCAATTTCTCACTTTTGTAATGTAAACATCTTTTTAGGATAAAACTGATGTCATCTCATAAGGCGAGTGCTCTTTAAGAATGTCAATATATATATATTTTTTTACTGGGTTTGTGGGATTATTATCATTAAGGAATAACAATGACTCGAAAGTAGAATTATAGAACATTTTGAATTGGAAGGGAACCTTAAAGGCTATCTAGTCCTACTCCCCTGCAAGGAACAGGGACACCTACAGCTAGATTGTGTTGTAGCTGTTCTTTGCTAACCTGATGCAAGAGCCAGTAAAATCAATAGAAGCACTTCATAAACCTCATAGATTTTGAGCTGTCTGTATGAAAAACCTCCATTACCTAAATTAACTTGGCATCTACAATGTCAAAATAGTGCAAAGTCAGTGTGGTCAGTGGGTGGAGGACTGGCACTGCATTTTAGTAAGAAAACTCACTGTGGGCGTAGGATGGGAGAGTGGATTTTAGTGTCAAACTGACAACTATTTTAGAGTACATAGAACTGCAAACTGTTGAACATTGACAGCATGCCTTTATGCTACTTTAATGGCTCATTACCTTTCAAGGCTAATGATGAAAACCTACAGGTCAGCAGTATCATTTTTCCTGCCAGTTGTACTCCCACCTCCAAAACTGAATGTAGCAAAAGACAGCTTTTGCTGCCATCAGTTTTGAACTCAGATGATTGTGTCAGTGTTGATACAGGGATGCTCTGAGAACAGAAAATGCTAAATGCCAGATTTCCTTTGCTGTAGATGGAGTTCTCCCGCCTTCAGAAGGCTTTATCACAGCAGGCTTCACTTGCAAGTTCTCTTTGTAATTATGACAGTGAAAAGGGTTTCAAAATATAAAGCTTCAGTTTATTTTTTAAAAATAAACTGTCATAAGTGATGAGCTGTCCTGGGAGAATCAACTCTCTCTACCTCCAGCATAGATGAAATTGAAAGCAATGAACTTTAGATGGGTATATGTATATATATTGCGCATGATTAACTTGCCAGAAGGAATCCACTGCTGCAGGAAATAATTGAGGAACCATTTAGGAACATTTGAAAACAGAGTTAGATAAGTATTAAAATGAACAATATTTATATGGTTATGATGTATTTGTTAGGAAGAGATTACAAGGCCTGTTTTTTTCTCTCCTAGACCATAAATTGAGCACTACCTCAATTTGAGAACAGATCTCTCTTGGCATCCTATAGGACATTACACTGAATATTTCTGTAGGATGTTTTTGCAGGCAAAACTAAAATCTTCTTACAAATGTCACAGTGTTGCTGACTGAAACTCTAAATCAGGAATCTCTTCACTGAAGTCAGTGAGTTCTGTTGCAGACATGGCCCAACTCTGGTACACTGTCAATTAAATAAGACTTTTGGATACATCCAGTAACCCATGATTTTTCTGATTTAGAATCTGTACTGAATTTTAGAAATAAAAGAAATCTAAAGTAAGGAAAAAAAACAACAACAAAACAACAACAACAACAAAAAGGAAGAGTAGGGGGTTGAAACTATCCTGGCTATTTATCCTTACGCTGAAAATTCAGTCACAGATTTTTATAAAGAAGTTATCAGCTCAGAGAACACAGTGTATTGCCACAAATGATCCGCAAATTTCTTACATTGCTTTACAAAAAGCATTTGTCTACTTTCTCAAATACTAAGCAGCAGCTGGGAGTGATTCAAAGCTTCCAACAGAGTTCACGACAGCTAGAAAGGAATAGAAGAGAAAAGAAATAGAAAAAGTCCCTGGCATTTTGTAACCAACACGTGAGGAGGAACCAGGAGGTATTCAGAGCAGTGGGGAATACTGAACCATCATCACACAGGAAGTCTGATCCCAATAAACTTGTTCTTTGTCCACCCTGGAGAAGAGCAAGTCAGAGAGTCTGGCACACACAGCTGAGCATCTGGGATGAGCACTAGTTACTGATTTGCATGCTACATGAGAGCCTGCAGTACTTCTTGCAACCAGTCTTGGTAAATAGAAACCATGACAAAGGTGACTTTGATGCACAAAACAAGCTGTGGAAGAGACTGGGAAAATTGTCATTATGTACGGTCTTTCAGAAGATGGCACTTATTGTTAATATGAGTTTGTATTAGGACTAACGTGAAACAAAGGGATTGTTCCAGATTATAGTCTGTGCTGACTGATTATCTGCTCTGTGAGCCTTTGGTCACAGATAATGTATCCAACAGCTCTGAAAAGTGTTGTCTCCATGAATCCCATGCCCCTTTTGTTTTAATTACCATCTGTTTTCTCTCAAGGGGCCCAACTTATTTTGGCTGCTGAGATACCTTGGCACTAGGACAGGTAAAACACATTAGGTGAAGGACTAAACAGGTTATTTGGCATTTTGCTTGGCTTTTGACAGTCTCTGCTAAGAGCAGCAAATGTCAGCTGCTGCAAATGCCATTTGATTGATGAAGGAAAACCATTTTTCTTCTTTTCTTTTAAAAGCCCAAAGAATAAACCTATGTAGATAAGAAATGGTCAGTAGTTGTTAACTGAGTAAACCAGAGTTTAAAGTCTCTTGATTGAACTAAATGCACATACCCTGATGAAACATCAACACTACAAATTTAGTTACCTCAGTTTCCTTTATAGTTAATACAGAATATGTATATATATATATATATACATATATATATATACATATATATATATACACATATATATGTATATACATATATATACATATATACATATATATATATATATAATATCACAGTGCTCAGGAAATTGTCTTTATTTTTCTACTCATTACAAAAGCCCATCATAGCTGATATTAGGAGATTATCTCCTCCTCAAACCAGGGTCAGTAATAGCAGGTTTGAGTCTAGTTGGGCTATGAGTATCTCCAGGGGTGGAGACTTCACATAGTCCTTTGGCAACCTGTTTTTGTGCCTGATCATCCTCATTCCTTTCTATTTGATCTCTATAATTAATATTATACAGAAAAATTAGGTTGTTAGACTTAAAAATTATTTCAACTCAGCTGAAACAAGTTCAACATAAATGAGTTAGTGAACTCTTAAAATTAATCAATAAAGTTTTGTTTTATACTTGAAATGTTTTTGGGTTGTAAATATCTGTAAAGAAAGAGAACAAGTTTTGTGGGAAGGGACAATATTTTTAACTAAAGCAAATGAGGGAAAAGTACGTGTAATGCTGATATTCCCTACTGTATGATCACATCCTTGTCTCCTTTCTTAAAGTTTCAGCTTGCACAACAAAATTCCTTTGACCGATCTTATACTTTTGATTGTCAAGATAGCAGCCATATCACTATCACAAGGAAGAAAAACATTAAATGATTTTTTTTTTTTTTTTCTTAGCCTCCCCTAAGTCTCTTGTTTTTGTCTTCAAGTTGTTGGAAGGAGTTGGAGATAGTCCAGCAAAGTCAGTATTACATATGTTGGGTTACCAAAGTCCAGCTGAGGAACTATCAGAGGATTCATGTTTGTTGTGGCAATTAGTACTCCTTATGTAGTGTGGTCTATGTTCTCGTTTTGTTACATATGCAGTCATGGATTCTTCAGTTCAGAAAGGACCTCAAGAGACATACTACTAGATTCATTTTCCCAGGATAAAACGAACCATCTTTATGTATTGTCTAACAGATGCTTTCCTAGTCTGTTTCTAAAACCTTTTATGGAGTTGGGAAAAGACTCTGTAAGCAACTGAGAAAACATCTTCTGTGCTTCACTAATTTTATTGCTACAAAACTTCTTAAGGTTCAGTTATAAATTTGTTGTTGTAATTAAAATTGCCTTAGCTCTTAACCTGACTACCATGATTATGAAGAACAATTTGTTCACTTTAATTTCATATTAACTGTCTACCTTTTTGCTGTTATAAGGTACGCATCTCCTTCTTCTCTTCTTGCAGATCCATTCAATCAATTCTTCCCTACATATTAGCTTTTTAGATTTCTGGTCATTCCCATAACTTCTCTGCAACTTTACTCAATTAAATCCAACAATTTCTCACTGGAATCTGGAACATAAATGTAAATATAATGTATATATTATATAAAATATATATTAAAAAAATGATGGAGATATGTATATGTACATATATCCTTTCTCCTTTTATTTTTTGCCTGAAATTCTGTCACAATTAGTGACCTTAGTGTTGTGAAATTATAGTCCTGCATGAGTGTGTATGATTATTGACTTCCAGCTGGCAGGTAGTAAACTAATTTATTCCTTTTGAAGATTTGAGGTTTGTCCCTTCATGTCACCCCAGCAGCTGTATTCAGTTAGCAATAAGTCACAGAAACTGGTCAGCTTCACATAACTGAAAAGATGAAGTTTCTCAGGAATATTCTTCATAAATGAAGTGTTGTAGTGAGGATAGTTCTCTTATTGTAATACTCAGATGCATCAATCAAGTGGGAGACTTCCAAATAAGTAGACTAAAATATTAAAATCCACGTGTTGGGAAAAATAGTCACTTATAGAAATGAGTAAGCTTGCCATTCATCAAATAGTTCAACAAAATATATAAATTTACCTTTGGCTAAAGGAAACATGAGAGAGGGAAGGAAGAGGCACAGTGATTTTGATCTTAGATGCCCATTACTCACAGCTTGTGGTTCTGAAAATGACTCAACAGCTACTAAAGATAGGTACAAATAACAGCCTTACATATGAATGTATCCAGGCTATAACAAAGTGGAAAATGTTCTGCCATTCCTTTACTATTTTTTTCCCCCCCGATAACTAAATAATTTAACTATAAAGACTATGTGTCATTAAGGGAATATTACTTAGATTTACATATCACATTAAAATTAGCTACTCTTCAGGGTAACTCAACCTCTTTTGTGTGACATAAAGTGAAGTCCCACATACGCCTTAGGGTGGATCAGTGCAATTCAGTGTAATCAGCAATTATCAAAACAAGCTGCCCTCTCTTCCGCACCAACACTGGCAAGATATTTTTCATGCAGTTGCCTCTCTTGTTTATAAGCATAATCATTGATTGAACTTCATAGATTAAGCTGAGGACTGATTGAAAATCATAAAGAAACAAATAATGTCAGAATCCTTTTAGAAGAAGAAGTAGAGACCTCTTTGCAAGTAAAATCCCAACTTATCTTATTCCTCTAACACAACAGCAAAATGAGATATCTAAAGATCTCAGGTCCATTCACAACAAGGTATGAAGAGCGCCCTGTAGATGTTCTCTTTTCACAGTCTCCCCAGTAGAACCACAGATAAGCATCATGGAAAAGTGGTTACTTTAATCCTGAAGACATGAAGATCCTAAGAGGAAAAGGGGAAATCTATATAATATCACATAGTTCCAAAAGCTTACTGGTTACCCTTTTCTCCCCAGCATGTAATTTAAAGGCAAAAGAATTTCTATCCAGATGTCATCCATTTGAAGGAGATGAAGATTTTGAATGGAGGAAAGGAAAGGCTTACTCATCTCCGTACATAAAATTAACTGATACAGAAGAAAACTCTTCCTATTGCAGATTTAGTTACAAACAAGATTCTTATTCCTGCTTGGTCTATTACTGTCACCATAATACCTTCTTGTTTTTCTCCATGCCTTAAACAGTTCTAGCTCATCATGTTGTCAAATTAGGAAAAATATTCTTTTTCAGGCAATGAAAAGACACATTCTGGGATCAAAATAAAATTAAGTTGATTGAGACGCTACTTGCAGGTCACTTCTTTTTCAAATCAGCATATGGCTTTTTGAGGAAGCAGGAGATAATAATAGCCAGCACCACTTAATTGTATTTAAGGAAACACTATTTCTAGTCTTAAGTGTATTTGACATCAATGATTCTAGTGTGGGAATCAGTCTATACTCAGCTGTTTTGTCTGTATCTGCTGTTTTATGGGAACACAAAGCACAAGCTCAACATTCTTCTAAACAAAGGAAGCCAATACCAAGATTAGAAAAAAAATAAATTTCTACATAATTTTAAACCTATCAACACTGCCAAATTTCAGTTCCCCCTTACAACAACATATTTTCTTCCTCACCTTCTCCTAAGTGGTTATGGCATCATTGCTTTG
The DNA here is from genome assembly GCA_030625065.1 of Alectoris magna. NCBI lineage: Eukaryota > Metazoa > Chordata > Aves > Galliformes > Phasianidae > Alectoris > Alectoris magna. The sequence goes on along the minus strand of CM060560.1, from coordinate 192,960,377 downwards.
ATGTACTTCTGCTTGAAATGTAGTTTGCTTCAAGAAAATGAGGGGATTTTCCTTTAAAATTTGTCCTAAAGAAACTGAAGAATCTGCAGCTGCATTTCCTGGTTGAACAGTCCCTGATGGGACTGGGAGGGATGGAAAGCCTCCTTGCAGAAGCTGCAAAACAAATACATATGAGTTGGCTTGCAACACATAGTCTTTCGCTAGAGTGCACACAGCTGCGGAGTCCCCAGAAGCATGGAAGTTGTTCTGAGGCAAGATGAAGAAAAGATAATATCAGCTTTGGGAGAGTTACTTGGCACTTCAACATAGAAGTTCTTGTACTTCCATCTGGGTTGTATGCAAAATTATAGGAGCCAGAGCCATATCCTTCTCCTTGGGTTGTTGACAGGAGTTTGGCTCTCACTTTAATGGATTCTTTACGTGCTTGCCAGAAGGTTAGAACCACAAAACCTGTGCTGGAAATGGCAACCTATATTGAACATATGAGTTCACACTGGCAGATGGAGGACAAAAAGTCAAACCAGTTCTTCCTTGTCCTTTGAGTCTTGCAGTTATACCTCACAATGTTTTTGACTTGCTAGACCTTTTTGAATATTGTTTGCATTAGCTCTTTTCCTCCGTTAACTAGTTTTATTCAGTATAACTCATGCCTCGCCAAAGTGCTTCCCAAGTTTCTTAAGCAAACAGCTGCTTCTTTTACTTCAGCCTCTCATTTGACAGGTTTGGGGAAAGAAAAAAAAGAAAAAAAAGAAAAAAGAAAAAAAAAAAAAGAAGCAACAAAGAAATCCACCACATCCAATCAATCCACTTTCCTCTCTTCAGCACTTTTTTTCTATATCAATAAGAGTGACTTCTCCTTATGTTATCTGTACGCTGCTGACAGAATTAATGAGAGTGATGTAAGGCAGCATTGTTGTATCCTGATACTGTAGAACAATTCATACTTTGAGTAAATCATGGGTGACCAACCTTTTGGCTTGCCTGGGCTGCGTTGAGTGAACAGGAATCGTCTTGGGCTGCACAAACATGAGTTGCTCTGAAAGTAATGCTTTAATATTTATTTATAACGCTTTAATACTTATTTCCATGGAAATTACAACAGATAGAAAAGGCACAATAACACTATTTGATATGGCAAAATCTCAGCTATAAAACACTATTTTTCAACATAGTCAGCACCAAAAGCCTGCATGCCATGTACATAAAAATTTGCACCAGCAGAGGTGACCCACTGTTGCCACTGTGGAAACACCTCACTGTGCTCACATTCACTGTGTGGTCTCCATAAACATTCAGCAAGCCAAGAAGCAATGACATGAGTTAAAGGGTGATTGTGAAGTGAGAGATATTTCACTCTGGTAAGATGGGGATTATGAAATTCTTCACAGGCAAGAGCTCTAGCCACACTGCCCAGGCTGAAGAAAGCTAAGGTAACAACAGGGAGAAGGAAGATCTGCCTGCTGTAAGTGAATATTGGGTCTGAGACCATCTAAAGAACACGAAGTTGCAAAAGTCCAATGAAATCCATCCATGGGTTCTGAGGGAAGTGGCAGATGAAGTTGCTAAGCCACTATCCCTCATATGTGAAAGGTCATGACAGTTCAGGTAAGTTCCCACTGACCGGAAAAGGGGGAACATAACATCCATTCTCAAGAAGGGAAAAAAAAAAAAAAAAAAGAAAAAAAGAAAAAAAGAAGATCCAGGGAATGACAGACCAGTCAGTCTCACCTCCTTGCCTGGTGAGATCATGAAGCAGATCTTCCTGAAGTCCTACCAAGGTACATGGAAAATAAAGACAAGGTGATTGGTGATAACCAACATGGCTTCACCAAAGGGAAGACATGTCTGACAAAATTGGTGGGCTTTTATGATGGAGTTACAGCATCAGTGGATAATGGAAGAGCAAGTGACCTCGTCTGACTGGACTTGTGCAAAGCATTTAACATTGTCCCACATGACATCCTGGTTGTCCCACTGGAGAAAAATGGATTTGATGGATGGACCACTTACTGGATAAGAAATTAACTGGATGGTCTCACTCAGAGAGTTGCAATCAATGGTTCAGTGTCCAAGAGGAGACTGGTGACAAGTGGCATTTCTTGGGGATCATTGCAGGGGCTGGTGCTATTTAACACTGTAGTTGACATGGAGAATGGGATCAGCTGCACCCTCACCAAGTTTGCAGATGACACCAAGCTGAATGGTGCAGTTGACTCCCTAGAGGGAAGCGATACCATCCAGAGGGATCTGGACATGCTTGAAAAGTGAGCCATACCACCCTCCTCAAGTTCAACAAGACCAAGGGCAAGGTCCTACACCTGGATTAGGGCAATTTTGAGCACAGACATGGGCTGGGCAGAGATGGCTTGAGAGCAGCCCTGAGGAGAAGGATTTTGGGGTGCTGGTTGACAAAATGACTCAATATAAGCTGGCAGTTCACACTTGCAGCCCAGAAGGGCAACCATATCCTGGATTACATTAAGAAATGCATGACCAGGAAGTAGGTCAAGGGAAATGATTCTGCCCCTCTACCCCACTCTTGTGAGCCCCCACCTGGAATACTGCAAATAGTTCTGGGGCCCCAAACACAAGAAGGACATTGAGCAGTTGAAGTGGGGTCAAAGGACAGCCACAGAGATGATCAGAGGGCTGGAGCATCTCCCCTGTACCAATAGGCTGTGCAGCAAAAGAAGACAATAACAGTGCCTTACTAATTCAATACAAGCACTACACAGTATTAGCAGGCAACAGAGAAGAAAAATTGGCTGACTCCTTCCAAAAACTGGTGATAACCCAAGAGAAGGGCAACTTCTATCTAGAAAGATGTTGCTCTCTTGGCTGCTAACCCTTAAGTGACGGTGAGGAGGGGTGGATCCAGGCTCCAGCCCATTTTATCACTCAGGTTCACTGCTTGCACCTGAGCTCACTGGGATAGTTATACCTTCTCACATGGTGCTTAAACACTAATTTCAAGCTGTGACCAGGCAATTCCACTGCACAGGCTGAGAAAGTTGGGACTCTTCAGCTTGAAGAAGAGAAGGCTCCAGAGTGGGACCATATAGCAACCTTCCAACACCTAAAGGGGGCCTACAGGAAAGCTGGCAAGGGACTTTTCATGAGGGCGTGTACTGACAGAATGAGGGGAAATGGATTGAAACTGGATAAGAGTAGATTTAGTGTAGATATTAGGAAGAAATTCTTTACTGTGAGAGCAGTGAGATACTGTGACAGGTTGCCTAGAGAGGTTGTGGATGCCTCCCTCCCTGAAGGAATTCAAGGGTAGGCTGGGTGGGACTTTGAGAAACCTGGTCTAGAAGGAGGTGTCCCTGCCTATAGCAGGGGGGCTGGAAGCAGATCATCTTAAAACTCCCTTCTAACCCAAACCATTCTACAATTCTATGAAAGTCTGGTAAAGAGACACATTCAGATTTTTGAGTGGAATATCTAATTGCAACTCTATGCATTCCATTTGAAGATTTGCAGGCAGTGTATTTATTTAAACTGGAAATGGTGTTGTAAACATAAATTAATGATTTTTCTCTTGCAATCTTGAAACCTATTTTCAAACTCCTTTATCAAAAGTGAAAACACAGCCAGTATCTCAAAATCCATGCAATTATTTGCCATCACTTCAGTCAGCACTGCAGAGCACTGCCCTCCCTGTGCCCTGCTTTCAGTTGACGCAGACTTAATAGCTGTTGCTGAACGATGGATGCGCACTTGGGGCCACTATGTGGGAAAGAACTACCACCTATATAGTGTGGGGCAGGGGACAGGCTGCACACAGCCCCCAGGTCATGAGTTGGGGGTGCCTGCTGTAAGTGGATGGAAGCCTCCTGATCTCTGCTGAGTGTGTGCATGCACATATATGCATTCATGTATACATGACTTTTTACTGTCTCCAGTGACATATCATGTACATCTTTCTAATAATTCTAACCATAGTTTTCAGTGATAACACACATTCCTGTCTTTTTTTATGTTTTAAATCCTTTTTCTTCTAAGAGCAAGAGACCTGTCTATATTTCTTGTTTCAAATTTCCTAAATAATGGGGAAACTAAGCTGTGTTGAAAGTGGTGGGAAAGAGAGGATTAAGTTTGTTCTACCAGACAACTAGATATTCTTCCTTTCATCACTGTGAAATAAATCAGTAAACTAGTATACAACTCTGAATAACTTCCATTGTGGTCTTTAGCATCATATTAAAAAATAAATAACCACATTTATGAGCTTGAAGACAAAAGTTCATACAGTGAATATAAAGAAACTGTAACAAATCTTGACTCCATCCTAAGATTTTAAATATAGAATGCAATGTTTTTATCATGTTTGTTCTGCTCAGCTCACACACACACACACACAAATCACTTAATAGTTTCTGTACTGAGCCACTGTATATTTTCTTTCCTCTATTTATTTTCTGTAAATTTCACTCCAGAGATGGGAGCAATAGTGGAAGAACTGGAAATTGTCTACATAAAGCTTTTTGTTGCCCTGGATTAAAGTGTTTTCAGAGAGACAGTGGGACTTTCAAAAACTTCAGCTAGCTGAGAATCACTACTTCATAAGTACAGTTCATCTACTATAAGATAATATGCTTTGATTTGTTCACTGTCGCTCACTCAACCTCCAAGAAGGTCAAGGAAGACTTCTTTAATGGAAATTGAGCTGATTTTTATTACTTTTTTTCACCAATTCAGAGTGATAATTTTAAGCAACATTCAACATTCTTTATATAATAACGTAGAATTTACTTTAGTAAACTTTACTTTACTTTAGTAAAGATAATTTATTTCAATTCAAGCTTTGTTTTATCATTCTTTTTTAATATCAAATTAACGCCAAACATTTCTTTGAGGGCTTTATACTTGGGAAAAATATTTCAAAATGGATTACAAGCAGTTGTAGATTTTCTTTAGAATTTTGCATTCTTTGGAAAGTTAAGCTAGTTGATCTTGATGAAACTAGTTCAAAACAGTCAGAAACATCTCCATGCATTAGTAAATGCCTGGTTCTCCCTCACCTTTTATATCTAATTGTGTTGCTCGTTATATTTGCAAGAGAATTTTAGCTGGGGATCTGAAGAACTAAAAGCATGAGATGTGAATCTGTAATAATTTGTAGTAATAACAGAATCTGAGCTTTTGCCAAGGTAAAAGATATATAAAAACAGAGGTTGCAGAAATAAATTTATTATGCCCTGTCCCCAGTAGTTTGCATAACCAGATATATCCTTGCAAAACTGGATGTAAAATACAGGGAAGTGGTGAAGTCACTGTCCCCGGAGGGTTTCATGAATAAGGTAGATGTAGCACTGAGGGACATGGTTAGTGGTCATGGTGGGGGATAGGCTGACAGTTGGACTAGATGGTCTTAGTGGTCTTTTCCAATCTTAATGATTCTATTTTCTGACGAAGTAATCACACAGTGCAATGCCAAACATGAGATAGCTTAAGTAGCCATACCATCCTCTCCTCCACTGTAGACTGCCAGCCTCCACAAAGCACTGCACCTGTGTTTGTCAAATAACCGTAAAACAAACCTTTAGGAGAGATAAATCCACACAGATCGATTAAACTCCAGTTTACACCAACTCAATATCAACCTTAGTGCTAAGACTTGGCAGTTAGAATTAAGAACAAACAGGTTGGTTTGCTTGTTTGTTTGTGGAGGAAAAGAGGTGTTATTGGCTGACTCTGGGGAAGCAAGGAAGACAGAGTTGAAGCTGGAAACTGTCCAAACCAATGAATAATTAGGGATGATTCTCAATCTTCTCCTCTACTTGAGCAAACGAAAGAGAAAAATCTGTGATTATCCTAGCAGACTTCCAGATACAACTGAGTTCTCTTCAACAGAGAAAGAAAAAGTGTTCTAGAAAGTTGTTTTGTCTGGATCCTCATTTTAATAGCCAGATTTGCAAACAATTCTTTTAAAAGCTAGCAATGCTACTTACTTGAGAGGGAAAAAGTTTTTAATGATAGGAATAGTGGAGCACTGGCACAGGTTGCCCGGAGATGTGGTAAAAGCCCCATCCCTGGATACATACAGTGTCAGGCTGGATACGGCTCTGAGCAATCTGATCTAGCCGAAGGAGATATTTAAGCAATTAAACAATATGAGCTTAGAATACTTGCTGAACAATGCATAAATCTGTTCCACGTTGAGTCAGTGAAGGTCCTGTAAGTTCTAGCTCTGAGACCTTTTTTCTTTATTCTAACATTGTCAAAATATTGGACAGATTTCCTGCTGCTACAAATAGATTCAGTCTTGTATTTCTGAACATCAATTACTACATAGGCTAATTTATAGAAGTAAAAAAATCAGTTTCATGCTTTCATACAAAAGATTGTTGACATTGTAAAAAGTTCCAATACTCTCAATTTCCAAGATTTTTATCGTACTTCTTGTAATATTTTAAGTAAATCTCCTGTATCTGTAGAAAAAGGGTTTGGATGAGAATCTCAGCTAATGCTAAACACAATAAAGAATATCTTCTATGTTTCTAGAAATTTGTGAAAAACATACTAACATTAATTACATTTTTTTTTAATAATTCTTATCCCAGGTTGATTCAAATATTTTAAGATGCATAATATTATTTATCTGGGAGGATTTTGGTGGCACAGTATTGGGAACTGAACCGGGAACTGAAAGCTCATGCCAAATGCAGGCAATTAAATATTGTATTGTAGAGAAATCAGCACTTTTGAGCTAAATATCTTTAATGACTCATATAGTCACTGGCTCACCCAGGAGAAGGATGTATAAATCCCAGTCAGCCACTTTTAGTTGGACCTATCCATTTCTACAGCCAATTCAATCAGAATAACTGGTTGAATAGTCATTCACATTATGCACCCTTCTGGCATAACATTTCATGCCTTTTCCCGACAATCTCAGTCTTTTAGCTTGTATAGTATTGATTTATACAGCAACAGCACAGGAGATTTCCAGTCCTCCAGATAGGGGTCACTGCATACATTCCTAAGTCCAGTCGCACGGTACGTTTTATAAGCTTTGGATAATGCATAGGTCACTAACTGGAACACTGCACATTCATCTGATTTGCCAGCTGAATGCTAACAGGGCTTCAGTATTTGTCCATTCAGCATTGCAATTCCACTTACAACAGTTAATAAACTTCTTTCCAAGGAATCATGCTGGCTAAGAGAATTGTAGCAGTGTTTATTCCCATATTTATTCCCCAAAGGTTTCCTCTCAGTCCTGTCCCTCACTGACTCAGAGGTCTGTTTTGTATGAAGAACACAAAGAAAAGGTTACATGGTTATCCACAGAAAGCCAAGAAAACATACTTGGTGGCATGCCTTTTTCATTGTTACTTGGAAACCATTAAAATATTAAAATGTCTACAAAAGCAATAAAATGATCACAGGAGTGTGTGGTGATATTTAATTTTCCCACAAGTTAAATATCACTGATAATTAACTGTTAGAAGTTTATTTTGAAATGACATTTCAGTGGAATATCAGACCTTTACAACATAATTAAAGGTTTTCTCATTGTAATGGTGCCCTATTCCTGGTATGAAAGCTTTTTGAAATTATCTGTCTGCTTCATAAATGATTTTTTTTAACCTTTTTAATTTTTATTTTTTTTTTTCTCCATTTAGTTTGGCCATTTCTTGTTTTGTTTCTCTTTTAACTACTGATCATAACCATCACGCTAGGTAGTGTGGATCTCTTAGATGGTAAAATGCCTTAACTTTTATTTATTTATTTATTCATTAATTGTTTGATCTCGTAGTTTTGTCTCTTTAGGTGGATTTTTGTTGCAGTCTGGAAATAATCTGCTATAAGAAGGGTCTCCTTCAGGATGTTATACCTAGGGAGTCTTGGGAAAATAGAGTCAAACTGAATAACACGCTCCAAATCTTACCTGTAGTAGGCTTTTGATGCCCCATGGTTGTGCATTTTACATACTTCAGATCAATATCTAGTCTGCCCTGTATGAAGAGAGGCCAGTGTTCATTTTACTGTAGACTACACTAGGAGCGACACGCAGAAAATGCAAGCGTAAAGAAATTTAAACTTGGTCCCCTGGTCTTAGAAGGGCAATTCTTGAGGGCCAGACTCTTAGGCCAGTAGTCCATTTCCTCTTGTGAATCTCCTTTAAGCTTTAGTCCAAAGCTGAGGACATTATCAAAGGCACAAAATCTTTAAGTGTTACACAAACAAGCCGGTGTACAATGATAACTGTATGGACAATCTTGTGCATTGTTATCCAGTGCTCTTACTAATATTCGTTAGTGCTGCATGGTCAAGATGGCTCCATCAAAACTAGTAAATTAAACTATATTAGAAAACTGCTAGCTTGTTAGACCAATCCCTGAGAATGTTTCAACAAAATCAAATAAACACCCTCCCAACATTTTCTAGATGCTGCCTGATATCCAGAACACCTCATGGATGATTTCCAATAGACAACTGGAAAGGAAACAAGCAGTCTTCAGTGAAAAAGGAGTTAACATTGTGGATGTGAGATGTGGCATAGAAGGTGGTCTCAGTGCTGGAGAATTTCTGTATCCAGTGCTTTGCCATCCCAAGAGCAGACAGGGCAAAAGGAAAAGCAATGCAAGCTAACTTTGGGTGGTTCATCACTGCAAGTTAGTAGTGCTGAAAAGAAACATACGGTGGAATTGTTCAAGTGTTCATCATACTCATATTGCCTCTGAAGTTTTGAAGGTGATCCTAAAGATTACCAACATGGTATTACATAATGGAGAGAGCAGCTGGAGCTGGTGGATGATGAATTCTTTTCATTCAGGTCGTAAAGAAAACTTCAAAGGACAATTTCAGCCAACAGCAACTATCTTTAGTAGGCACTGGAATCCACAGAGGCTATCCTGGACTTTTGTAGCAAGGACACACCTCTGAAAAATCTTCATTTTGCAGATATTACTCACTGAAGTCCCAAAGCTCTGTAAGTATTAGATAAATTTCTTAGACCTTATATTTTATTGGTAAAAGTGTGAAATAGACAAAAACAAAACTTTTCTTATAGTAAGAACAATTTATCCCAAGAGGCTTTGCAGAATAGTTATTTTCTTTGTAACTTTAGTTTCTTCTTGGTCTCTTTTTATCAGAACTGTTCCAGAATTTTAGCTCTGACAAGATGAGAAATAATATAAAGGGTGTTAACATCCTATAAATCTTCTGTCAGGTAATGGGATGTCAGACCACCTCTTTCCAGAATTAAGTGGAAGAAAAGACTGATAAAGAACAAAAAGTAGTTTAGCCTTTATTTTTTCAAGAAATGCATGCTGTTAACCTTTAAATTTCAAAGATTAACAAAATTCTTTTATTAAAACCTTGTTATAAAGGAATTATTTTCCAAGATGAGTAATTCTACAAGAAGTATGATAACTGCAGTTCGTATTCATATTATACTCCAGACAAGAACCAGCTGGAGGCATTCCACAGTAACAATCACAGGATGTACAACAATGTTGGAATCATCTGCTGAAGTAGATACAGATGCTTATGAGAAGCTGAAGATACTTATGCAGTTAAAAATGAGAACATCATAGCTATCGTTGTCAGATGCATTAATAAAGTTGCTTCGTAGGAGCGTTCTTATGTTGAGGGAAGTAACATAGGCCTGTCCAAACCAAGCAAGTAATGAACTCAGATTTTTTAAGGATGAGTTAATTTGAAGGGTTTCATTTCAACAAAGGCACTTGTTCCTTTAGAAAGAGGTTCAGTAACAGTAGGGATTACCAGGAAATCTCAGGACGTATTTCAAGAGAAGTAGCATTTTTCTCTCGATTTTACAGATAAAAAGGAACTAAGAATTAGAAAAAATGATAATTTGCCAATAGGTAGACATAAGCATATCTATAATACAATAAATCACTGTACTCACACAATGCTATTGGAAAAAAAATATTGTCAGCTAAGTAAAGTCATATCTCACTCACCATCCAGGAGAAAGTTAATAATGAAAATGTCATTCTAGGGGGAGAAATAAACAAAATAAAAAAAACCTTGACTGCAGTCTAGCAGGTCACGAGCATCTTTCAGGTCTTGAAATCTTCAAATAAAGGGGTAAGACATTTCAATCCTGTATTGACATTCTCTTTGATGTCCTTCAGCTCCACACAGATATTTCCATGTGCACTTTCCTGAGACAATCACCCAGAGTTAAGGGCCTTCTGCAGAAGAATGACTTGTGTTTTGAATGAAAGAAGTAAGACATTTCATGAAACATTTGCACAGCACATTCACTGGCCAGCCACGTTTGATGAAATAGTGTCACCACCCTCAGGAGTTTTCTATTGTTTCTGCTGTCTTTCTGTTTATTCTTATTTTCTGTAAAGAATATGTAGGGGAAATAAAGATTGCAGGTAGCAATGAACTGACAAAGACATTCATTTACACTTTGAAAAGATTCAGACACATAGAAGAGGAGAGTGGCAAGAGGCCAGAGTCCTCTTGGGGAGATCTTCTTAAGTCTTGTAGAATGTTGCTGTGTTCAAATCTCCAGAATTTCACAAAGGCTTTCTTTGGTAGGGATAAAATAAAAATAAAAATAAGTGGAGCTGCAAAGGTTGGCAGTACCTTCTAGGCAGTTTCACAATAAAAATGCAATTATCTTTAAAATGCTTAGGAGTATCCAGAAAGTTGTACCCAGTAGCTATGTACTTGGGCAAATTTATGTGCACAGGTATTCTATTCCAACTGATAAAGAAATATTCATATGTCACTGCTCGTTACAAATTGAAACTGCCCCTTTTCTAAGGGAAAAACAAAATTATTAGATAACTGTGTTCAAAACAGTTGCAACCTTTCTGCATCGGTATTGTCACATCCATTTCCAAAATCTAATCTGGGAACTCTATTTTTTTATTTTTTATTTTTATATTTTATCTCAAAGGCTGAATTTAAAAATGTGTTTGATTCCATCCTACCAGAAGTTCATAAACAATACATCTCACTAAAAGGTAAGACCAGCAAGAAATTAAATATCTTTGTTGGACTGGTGCTTAGGAACCGAGGGATTAATTATTTAAAAAAACAATATTTTTTCCTAACCTTTCTTTAGTAGCTGTGATTCCTCTTTATCCCCTACAGATATTGGCCAAGTGGATACAATCAACAGCAGCAGTTCGTTCATTGATTCAAGCACATACACAAAAGCAGGGGCTACCAAAAATGTTCGATAGATATGCAGGTGCTGCACTGTTAAGGTTTGTGTGTGAATAACTGTTCCTAAAAATCAATATGACAGTTGTCTAGTGTCAAAGTTAGTCAAGTCAGTTTGCAGGTAATGTGGTGATTTTCTTCCAAGCAGGTCAGGTCCCATACAAAAGAATTTATCATGAACAGAAGAAAAAGAATCAAGCCCATTATTAGACAAAGCAGAAAAGGAATTTTGTAGCAACTAGGACACAGTTAGATGTAGACAAAGACCAGCACAATTTTCATTTCCAAGGAGGTAGAGAGATTTTGAATTCACAGAAGATAAAAAAATTTACATATATATATTTTTTGGGAACAACTGCAGGATGCAGCAAACACATTTGGATTTTCAATTGTTATTATAACCATGCAATGGCCTTACTTAGAGCTCACCAGGGTCTAATTACCATGGCATCAGTCATCCAAGTACTGAGCTACTAGCCATAAACCACCATCTAATCCTTCTTTTCATCAATTTAACCCCCCACCCACACAAAGAAAATGGAATAAAAGACATGGCCTGTCAATCAGCAGTGATAACGCTCTCATATAATCAAGCAGCAGAATCCAAAGAAGGATTAAGCAAGGGGGAGTATCAGGGTTATCAACTAGAAAAACAGCAAATCAGACGAAGAATGGGTAAACACATAATAACAATAAATATCCTGGGAACAATTCTAACACATTCCAGTAATGAAGAAAACCATAGTGCATCCAATCTATGTTTTTTAAGAAAAGATATTGTGGGCTATTGTGTAGAGGGGGCACTGGTGTGAATGAAATGAGTTGGTAGCTTAATAACTGCTGCTATTTCTCCTCCTGTGAATTTGGCCAAATCTGCTCCTGTTTCTCATACTAAAAACATAGCTAGAAGCTGAATATCAGCTGTAATCAATAATTCTTCACTATGTTTTATATGTCTAGTTAAGGTGTTTCTCCAAGAAAGATAGAGGTAATGAGAAAACTGAAATTGAAGACAGGCTTTGTCTTGCACAGTAGTAAATGTCTACCTTGTTAGACACAGTAGGCACTCTTTAAGATAGTTTGTTCTGGGTTTAGGGACAAAAGGAATTCTAGAAAATAATCCCTACACATAAAAGACAAATGCTTCTCAAAGTGAAGATATCTTTACGAATGCAAAGTGCTTCAGACAAGCACTGGCAAGTTGGTCAGTAAAGTAACTTTCCATTAAAATTCTGCTGTGCTCAATGTAACTTCTTTCAGAATTGATCAAAGCAATCTTAGCAGGGAATATATAACAGATCTCTGGTAGTCTAGAAAGAGACTCATTCTAGAATCGTTAATATGGATGACCAGAGCACTTGTAAGAGCAAATAAAGATGTCGCTCTGACCACCTCAGCCTGTCAGTGTAATGCTAAAGCTAAGCAATGAAGAATATGAGACAGATCTCCCTCCTGTTTTCATTTTAGTGCAGAGTAGACATACTTCAGAATTCTCCAGAATTTTAGCAGAACAGAAAAAAAATCACTTTCATGCATTTGTTGTCTCAGACTCTGAACTGCTCTCTCTAATATAACTATTTATTTTCACAGTTTTCTGAAGGCTTGAGAAATGCTAATTATCCCTGCTTTGTGGTTAACAGTACCTGACAAATGAAGAGGTAGGACCAACAAAGTATGCAGTCTATACTGACTAATTTTTGTGGATCCAGATTAAAAAATAATATCCGAAACCAAAATGACACATTAATTCCTTGCTTAATGTTAGGTAAAAGCCACATCAAATAAGGTATTGAATAAAAACCTATGTAGAACAACCCAATACAAATAGTATTTATGTAGTTTGCATATGAACTTCAGCTCAACATACAGCAGGAGCATCTGAGTCAGGTCTCTAAAGAAGAATCTTTGTGCACCTGGGATTAAAACAGATGCTTTTTACAGCACAGCTACAGAACTCAGTCGTGCTACCTTGTGTTCCCCAACCACTCCTCATTTGCTATAGCACAGAGAGAATAAGCTAGCTGAGATCACTCCCCTTTCCTCCTTCTAAGTTTGCAAATCTTTTGAGGAAAGAGACACAAAATGAGACAGTGGGAAACGAAGAATCAGCATTAACTTGTGACATACAGAAATGAGGAGTCCTTGTTTGAACTATCTCTTCCTTGTTCTGTTTCCATTTTCATTCCTCTCTACAGATTGATTATATAAAGGCATGACAAAAATTTTGGACTTTTTCTGCCACTTTCCAAAGTTTGGACAGTGCATTCATCCTGCTAAATCATGGGAAGCTATCTCTGCAGTCCTTGGTCCTACAGTCCTTGGCCTGGAGCACAGGCCTTATGAGGAGTGGCTGAAGGAGCTGGGATTGTTCAGACTGGAGAAGAGGAGGCTCAGGGGAGACCTCATTGTTCTCTATACCTACCTGAAGGGAGTTTGTTGTGAGCTGGGTGTTGGCCTCTTCTCTCATGTAACTGATGATAAGACTAGAGGGAATGGCTTCAAGCTGCACCAGGGGAGATTTAGGCTGGGTGTTAGGAAATACTACTTCTCTGAAAGAGTGGTCAGGCAGTGGAATGGGCTGCCCAGGGAGGTGGTGGAGTCACCAAACCTGGAGGTGTTCAAGGAATGTTTGGAAGTTGTGTTGAGGGGCGTGGTCTAGTGAGAACTATTGGTGATGGGTGGATGGTTGGACTGGATGATCTTGTAGGTCTTTTCCAACCTTGGTGATTCTGTGATTCTGTGAAAACAGATTGATCGTGCTGCCTGCCTACCAGTATGCATCCAACACCTAATTTTTAATCATTAATTGTTTGATGTTAGATAGGAAGAAATTATTATTTTTGTCTAGAGTGGAGAAAGGCAATGAACATTATCAAACATTTACTAAAAATAATATATTTTAAATGTGAGAACTCTTCTGAGCAGCACACAAAGAGACGTGCTCAAACAGCTATACAAAGACTGACAAAACTGAAATTTGAACTGCTTCCAGTCCATAAAAAACAACTTGTGTCTGCCTCTTGATTTAAAAGAGAATCCATAGCATGTTGATTACACTAATTACAGTGCAGCTGAATCCTTTCTTATTCCTCAGCCACTAGGGACCACAAGTACATTGCCTATGGTTCTGTCTGAACAACATGCTTGACTTCAAATTATGGGCATAGAGAGATTATATTCTAAGTCATTTCATACTCCACATGAGGAGAATAATGAGTTTTCCTTGCATAAGTTTCAACGCATGAAGTCTATTTGAAACAGAGCAATGTATGATGTTAACACCAGAGATAAAAATGATCACACAGCATCCCCTCATAAAGGTCAAGAGAAATAAAGGTAACTGAGAAAAGAAACAAACCAAAGAAAAAGAAAAGCAGAGAGAGAGAGAAAAAAGATGGAGTCTTGCTAGATGAAGTGTCCTAGAAGTGTTTAAGACACACAACATATAAGTGAATTCTCAAGACTGATCTAATTTCCCCAGATCCACCCGATGTATCTCATGACCACTGTAAAAGACTACTGTCACATGAAGAAACTTTTAAAAACCTGTATGAAAAACTTGTGAATATTCTTGTTAAAACTATCCTCTTGTTAGCATGAAGAGAGTGAACAATCTGACTGAGATTCCTTTCACTCTTCTACCTGAAAACCAATTTTCTTGTTAATTAATCTATTTGCTGTCTCATCATAGCTGGAAGCTTTAATTCACTGTACTTATTAATTGTCACATTAACCACTACAGCCACAATACAAAATAGAAGGGAACTGTGAAGAGACAACACCAGAGGGTAGGGAGAAATTTTAAGCAGAAAATGCTTGGCAGAGAACTGAACTTCAGGAGAAGCAGTGAGCATTCATGGGAGGAAGAAATATACTGCTCTCTTGGGCAAACAACCCCTTCCATCCTCATCAGAGCTATGATGTTGTCTGAATAGTGATGGGGCTCTTTCCTAACGTTCTTTTGACTCTTTGATGTATGTGAGACATAGTTTTAGCAAACCTGATTGGATAAATCAAAAGTCGATTTTTCCTTCAGTCTAAAAGTAAAATTAAAATAGCCTGTTGCTGCAGTATGCTTTGTCTTCAGTACCCACCTCTACACCTTCATACTGGTTTCTGTTTTTTTCCAAGAGCAATTCAAAGGCATCTGCCCAGTGTTCCAAATCATTGCATAGCTAGGACATGTAGCAACACAAACATTTCACAGTAGATGGGAAAGGGTCAACCATTAGCTTCTGCCCAGGACCCACATAGCTACTCAGTATGACTTTATGATCACACAAAGATCAGGTTCACGTTTAATTAATTAGGATATACTTCTTGCACATGCTTTTGGGTTGTGTTACCTGAGGGATAACAAAACCCTTACATCATGGTTAAATGAGTTAGCCAGGAACACAGGAGGAAGACCTTGATTAACATTCTTGTCCATCCCTTAGATTCTTTCCTCATAGTGACCACCAAAATGTAGTAAGCCTAGAGCTTCCTATGTTCTCAGCAGTAGTTGTTCATGGAGCAGAACAACAGTGAGAAGACTTATTGCCCCAGCCAAACTGCTTTGCCTCTCTCCCAGAGTCCTTCTACACCAAACTCCCCACAACTTCCCTGCCAGAGCTTATTCTTCACTTCATTTTCTCGTGGGCAGAGTTCACCTAATTAGATGTAGAGAACTGGAGTCATCAGCTTCTGAGTTAGTCATCCTGGGATCTCTTCATGATCAGTGGAGGCAAAAATACTGCTCTTAGGACACAAGTCATGCGGAGTTTACTTCATACAAATGGAGATGAAGGGAACTGTACCCTGAAATTAAGAGGTTTAACTTAGAATAGTCAAAGATTCATTTTGGTGAAAGACACCCTGGGAAGTTTTCATTACTCCTTATTCATTATTCCTATTTGTTATTCCTTATTCCATTTGTATAGGTCCTACTTTGATTACACTCAGCAACCATATTACGAAGAATACCGTTATTCCCACCTGCAACCTGTGTTCAAGAAGCTGGACATTAATTCACAAACAAATGTGAATTTACTTGTGAGTTAAATAGTAGCATATAATAATAGTGTTCCACTAAAGAGAAGTAATACTTTAAACTTTTCTAAATGGTAAATATACCTCCTAAGCAGACTCACTGCTGTAAAATGAGATGGAATTTTTTCCTCTTGTAGGAGAGATGGTCTTTCCTGTTAGCAATTTTCTTAGAGTTTCTAGTACGGTCATGACAATGTTATTCCTTTCTTCCAAATTGTCTTCTTCGGGTACTCAAGCTGTTTTGATCTGAACTTATTGTTCATTGGAACTATGGACTTAATGGCTCAAAAATCTTTCAGCAGTGACTTGGCAAAGGTTATGAAATGACTCAGTACCAAAGCAGGAACAAGCACTCAAGCAGACCTGGTTCAAGGTCTTTCTCTGAGCCTCTCTGCCTGGCTTTAAGTACTTACATGACCATCATCACTCAATCTTTCTTAACAAGAGTATTTTTCATTACTATTATTTTAGAAGTGCTTTGTAATAACTCAGAAGTACTAGGGAAAAATCTCAAAAGCTTTTTTATTTTTTTCTTCTAACTCAAAATATATGTTTCCTTCCACTGTGTACAATCTGTTTCTGTGGCAGTGGCTTGGGTTTCCTAGGAAACGACTGCAGGTCAGACCTTGATTGGTTGTGTTGTCAGCTTGATTGCAGTGTTTCAGGTGGTGGGCCTTGTAAGTGCAGCTCTGAGGCAAGTAAATAGGGGGCTATCCAAGAGCTTTACATTAGTGGTCTGAAAGAAACCACACAGATGGCATTTTGGGGGAGTATGTGACACAGGGGGCACCTCTTTGAAGAGAATAGGAGCCTGCGTGGAATTAGAAAAGAGGCAAATAAGAGATGTGGGCAGGAAGGGTGGGATGGAGAGCTTTGAGGCCAGAAGTTTGGCTGCAGCAAAAAACTGCCATAGGCTCAGCATTCATTGAAGAAGGAGCTGAAACTGCGGTGCTGTCATGGCCAGGAACCCACTGATGCTTCTGTTCCTCAGAAGCTGGGACTTGAACACTTCTTTTCATCTTTAACTTTACTGATTGCACTGCATGTTCTCTGAGACAAATATCTACTGGGGGAGGGGGGGGGGGGGGGGGGGGGGGGGGGGGGGGGGAGGATGTTTTCTACCGTAGCATTTAGGTGCCACTAAATTAAAAAACAGAGGTATCAAAGAGAATAGCATCTTTGTATCTTGCATTCTTCTGGGAGAGGAAGAAAGGATTGCCTAAAAGGGATACATCTGATGCTGCTTTGCTTGTGAATCAGAGAATAGCAAAAGCACGTGGGAAGAGCACTCACACTGGGAAGTAAACAGCAGAAGTGGGAACAGTTCTGGAGTGTTCCTTGAGCTACAGATCTTTTTTTTTTTCTTTTTTTTTTTTTTCCCACCCATCTTTGTACACAAGCACTCCAGAGTTTTCTGTGCTGACATGTGAACACAATCACTTAAGCTTTCTTCTGGTTAAACCCCATATAACTTTTCTAAAACATTACTGCAGAAATATGGAATATTCTCTTCCTTTCCCCTCCCTTTGTCTCCTCCCTTTTCTCTCAGAAAGTAGTTTGATTTTGATCTTCGGCAGAAAAATACCAATGTGTACTTCTAAGTCATTCTGACAAATTTCCACATAGTGATTAGGTCATGTTCTGACTCCTTAATGCACTTTATAAATAGTTACGTACTTGATAAATTATTAGTTGAGTAGACATACCCGATGCCAAATAAGTAGATGGATCTACGGATTAAAAAATAAAAAGGTGTTACTTCTTTTCAGTGTGTGCAGTTGCATTTATTTTCTCCCTGATTCACAAGTGCATCACTTTCTGTTATTTAAGTAAAAAGTACTTAATAGAATTAATCTGAATTCAGGTCTAAGAGCACTCACTATTTCTGCAGTTAATCTTACGAAGCTGGTGGCAAAAAGCATATATCAAGACAAATTTGTGGCGGATGCTGCAGGCACCACCCATGGTTAGAATCACAATCTGCAATTTAACAGCTTGGCTGAGTGTCAGATGAGTACCAGGGACTGCAAGCATTCTTCAGCCTATAGAATATGCAAGTTAGTGTAACCCTGTACAGTTTGCAATGAAATAAATAGGTTGGAGACAAAAAATAAATCTTTTTTTTTTTTTTTTTTTTTCATGTTTCTTGCAGGTCTGCAAAGATAATTCATCTGATGTACTGTAACCTGTTAGATTATGTTTAACAGACACAGCCCATGGTGAATGGTGTGTTACAGCTCACATAGATCAAACCCCACCATGAAGTTTCACAAGTGAAGAGAGAAAGGGAGACAAAAGAAAAGGAGACCAGAGATCTTTCTGCTGTCACATGGAAAAGAAGCAACAAGTGAGAATGTGGAGAAAAAAACCTGATTTCTTCTGTTGTGCCCTCCATAGTTGACAGTGATGTTCTTCTTTAATAGTGTAACACTTTTTCATTCAAATGTGCAGCTCTCACTTAGAGATAATCCTCCACACTACCTCACCTTCCATTTCCTGGCTTTACACAGGCAACACTGAGTTACCATCCTTTTGTTGCATTGCTCTATTTTGTCTACTTAAGGAACTACCTGCATTACAGTAAGCTATGTATATAAAATAGAATTAAGAAGGGAATTGAATGAATCAGACAGAGTCATAAGTAAACAGTCAAGGAAATTTTAAACAGAAAAATGAATAGCTATAACTACTCAAGTAGCACAAACTGACGTTATTTTCTTTTCTTATTAAAAATTTCCTCCTCCTCAGCATAGACAGATAAAACAGCACAGAAATGATTCTTTTTCCCCAGTAATATCTTTCTCTGGAATACTTATTCCAGACGATGCATTTACTAGCATCCTTTATGTGGTACATAGAGGGAGCTGTTGGCATAGGTTTATTAGACCAATCAGAGTGAAAATTTTCCATTGCTACCAAACCCTTTATAGGATTTCATTATTACTTGAACTGGAAAAATCATTCCTTCATTAATATACAAATAAAAAAATCTCATGAGTTTTAGGCACATAAAGTAGATATGAAATATAATAGAGTATTCTGCATTTTGTGGGACCTAACATTCATTAGTATAAATACATTCTCTCCAACACTCAAAAGTTTTTTGCTGTTCAATAACATAAGATTAGAAATATTATCTTTACAGTGTAAAGTATATGAAGTATATAAAATATACCAGACACATAAGACAACTGCATACATTCTCATATGTGTGTTATGCAGTTCTCCTCCATTCTTGCTACTATCTGAGGTCAGTCTGAAGCCCTAGTCTAGGAGCTGGGATTTGTGTCCTCAGCTCAGTACAGACAGAATATTATTTTGACCTGTCACTCTGCTGACCTTCAGGGGTTTTGTTCAGACTGCTGCAGAGACAAGGATCAGATCAGTATTTTAAGGCTGTTATCTGTAGGAAATGTTTAGGTGGTGTTAATTGCCACTGTAAAAGCAGGGGTGCTCTTTTATTCTACACTTTTCTATCTCCTAAATCAGGAGCGTTTGCCCTCAGGATTAGCATAAATGCATAAGAAGTGCAAAAAAAGCAGATTGGAGAAATGCAACAGTTATAGAATCTGTCTTTAAAATGAGATAAGGAAGGATCAATTAGGACAAGAATATTTTTTTAATAATGAGAAATAAAAATGAAGTTAACTGTTTTTTTACTAAACTTACAGAATACTTTATTAACTTTTCTGCCCATCATCTTCCATTGCTAAGATTCTCCAGGTTTCCAAATTCCACGTGGTGCTTTTAGCACTGACATCTTCAAGTCATGACTATTCTCTCCACAGTTTTATCTCAGAAACCCCTAAACAGGAAGTTCTGGAAATGATGAAAGAGGAATTAATTCCCATCAAACATCTGGCAAAGCTGTTCAGACTCACAACATCAAAAATACAAATGAATCCTGGCAATTTAAGCCAGATCAACATCGAGACTTTATATAGAGAGCTGGACATCATGAAGAAATAACATTAACATTTTATGAGATCATCCTAAACTTCAGGAGCATGTTAAGTATGGAATATGTTTTGCACACCGTACACATTACAAATGCTGCATGATAACAACGTGGTTGTTTAATTTCACAAAGAGCACATTAAAACGTATTCATTTTTCATCTGCCTAGTAAATGAAAAAAAGGACATTATTTACAATTCCCAGTCTTTGATTGGCCTCTTCATTTTCAGAATCACAGAATTCAGGGTTGAAAGGGACCTCAAAAGATCACTGAGTTCACCCCCTCAGCTACAGCAGGATCCCTAAAATAGGTCACACAGGTAGGAATCCAGACAGGTCTTGAATATCTCCATGGAAAGAGACTCCACATCCTCTCTGGGCAACCTGTTCCAATGCTCTGTCACCCTTACTGTGTAGAAGTTCTTCTGCATGTTAGTACAGAACTTCCTATGTTGAAGGTTTAGTCCATTACTCCTTGTCCTATTGCTGCACACCACCAAGAAGAGCCTGGCCTCATGCATTTGCCTCCCACCTCCTCTTAGATATTTATAAACATTTATCAGATCTCTCCTCAGTCTTCCTGGGTCTGAACAGACCCAGGTTACTCAGCCTTTCCTCGTACAAGAGATGCTCCAGGCCCTTTATCATCTTTGTGAGACCACATCAATGAGAGGTTTACTGCCTTCCATGTGAGCAACAAGGAACCTTTCATTTTAGCTTACACATAAATAACATTTTATTTACTGCTCAGTGCTGTGCTGAGCAGGTACAGCAGACATCTTGATGTCTGAAGTCACAAAGACAATTGTATGACTTGTCTGGATCTCAAGTTTTCTATCATTCTCGCACCTGGATTAAAGCAAAATTTAACTTCTCTTACTTCAGATCTCAATTTGGCACAACACTCAAACAGAAGTTAACTTCAATGCGTGTACATTTACAGTGATTAACAAGAAAGAAGAGCTATTTGTAAGTTTAAAGATGGCTTAAAACTCTCTGAATAGTGATTAAAACATTTGCTTACATTTCTGCTTTAGCAAGTTCACCATATTTAAATAACCCATTTATTTATTCAGCGATTTGATTTTAACTTAAGTGCTCTAGAAACACCCAAATGTGTTCTTTTTCAGTTTGTTTTGATTTGTATATATGAACATATATTATTTGGAATGGATTTTTCCTAAAACTATGGCTCCTCTAGAACAGTTCTGAAAGAGAAAAGATAATATTTAGTTTAGGATAAATGTACTTAAAAATAAAAATCAAAATTCTTCTAATTCTGTCATTTTGTATTTAGAAGAAAATTTAAAGCTAATCTTAAATATAGTGCCATTGCTTTGGTTCATGATACTAACAGCTGCTGAAATTTTAGTACTGAGGCAAAGAAATTTCTGTTTTGTAGAAAATGTATACTAAATTGTTCCTAAGCATCACTCTATTTCACAGAAAATCATTCTATTGGGTTTTTTTATGTTCTGCCAGAAAACTTGTACAGTCACAATGCATTTATTTTTCATTGAGCTGTGTTCTCCATAGCAACAAATCACAAAAATGCATAAGTACTTAGTATGGGAAAAGTAAAGATACCCAAACAGCCCATAGAAATCCTTAGTTGCCCATAAAAAGCTAGTGTGATAAGTCTGAGAAAGAGGACCCAAGGTGTTTCAAAGAATTTATGGTCAGCCTGCTTCCTCCTTGGTCAGGACAGGAATAGCTAATGATTAATAACAAACATCACAGAATTATCTAAGAGAATGAGGATGAATGGTTTTGTCTTACCTGTGGATAGGAGGGAACAGTAACTGGAAGGCCAATTGACAGGGTTCAGGACACTGGTAACTGGTAGGTAGTGTCAGAGCACTGATGGTGCTTTGTTAAATTTTATGACACTTTTCCCAGGACCCCTCTCTAGTATAGTTTCTCGGTTATTTAAATGTAAATACAGACTGTAAATTTCACAATGGATTATGACTCTTCTCTGGAATTCTTGGTCCTGGTTGCAAATACTGACTGTGTATTTCATGATTTCTTTCATAGGAGGAGGGTTCTGTGGGATGGAAGAGCTCAGTTTCTCTGTACTGCTGCTGTATTCTTTTTCTTAGCAACCAAAAAATCATTGATCCATTAGCGTACAAAATCTATTTGAGCACATAAAAAATCCAGAAATTATTGTGGAATAGATTCTAGAATCTGCAAATTCTAGAAAAGTCACGTGAGTGTTGTGGTTTAACCCCGCAGGTGGCTAAGCCCACACAGTCATTCACTTGCCCTCTCCTTCCCAGTGGGGTGGGAAAAAGAAATGGGGGGGTGGGGTGGGGGGGGTGGGAATGTAGAACTCATGAGTTGAGATAAAATTGCTTACTAAGATAGAGGAAAGGAAAAGGATAATAGTTATGACTATATATATATGAATGTATATAAAAAGTGATGCAAAGGAATGGCTCACCACCCCTAGCTAGCCCCCTGAGCAGTAGAAGAGAAGGAGATGAAAATTCTCCTTTTGGCCAGTTTAAGTTAGCTATTCTATTTCTCTTCCCTCCCAGACCCTCTGGCCCTCCACTAAGAATGGTCTTGACTCTGTACAACACTACTTAGCAGCAAAGTATAAACACTGGTGTGTTATCAATGTTGTTTTGTTGTTTTTTTTTTTTTTCCTAGCATCAAAAACATAGCATCACAAAAGACACTGTGAAGAAAAAATCCATCCTAGCTGAAGCCAAGACAATGGGTAATCATTTTACTGCTTCTGGAGTATTTTCTACATAAATATTGGCATAGATAAAATTTCTCATGTTTGGAAATATACAGAGAAATGCCAATAATAAATTGTTTTTAAGGTGTTTATTTGAAAGAGCAAAGACATAAGGAAACACAATAAATGGAATTTTCACCTTTAAGTGTCTGGCCATGCTTCCAATAAACGGTTGAAAAGGATGACTTTTAAATTACAAATGAGGAAGAGTACACAAAGCAGAATTGAGGTAATTATGTTCTGCAATCTATGTATAAGATATGAAAGCTCCCACAACACAGAAATCAGATGGGTT
This sequence comes from Alectoris magna, assembly GCA_030625065.1. Taxonomy (NCBI): domain Eukaryota; kingdom Metazoa; phylum Chordata; class Aves; order Galliformes; family Phasianidae; genus Alectoris; species Alectoris magna. The sequence goes on along the minus strand of CM060560.1, from coordinate 192,937,179 downwards.
CTCCATTTGTAAGACTGTAAGGTTCCAAAACTTTGTATTCTGTGTCACGATGAAACTAAGCCTTTTCAAAAGTCTTTTAATTTATGTCTTTTCAGGTGAAAGCTGTGACTTTTTCTTGGATGTTTTTTCCATTTTGTGAGTAAAAACAATAAAGAAAACCAAATACCACTTCACTCCTTTTACCAACACATGCTCCCAAATTTATGTCCTCTTGGTGAAGATTTGAACTGAAGACTCCTCTACGCTCTTCAATAACATTAGTGTAGTTAGATGATTCGAGTAACTCTTACTGATTTCCTCTTATTGGAACTCTTCCATTTTGCTTCAATAGTTCAATCACCCTTCCAGCAATTAGCTAAAGCAGTTAAAACAAATGAAGAAAAGATCATAAAACTGGTGGTTCAGGCAGAAAAAAGATATTTCCTTTTTCATAAAACCTCTCTTAAAGATGATAATTGGTTAGTAACTAAAAGTGGACATACAGATTTCTGTGATATTAAATTACTTCTTTGCAATGCTGTTTAGAAGAAAAAGTTCAAAGAAACACAAGATGTGGCTATGCAGATGGGACAGCAATGAAAAAAAATGGCTTTTTGAACTTACACTGGAAATTCCTACACTTTACCTATCCAAATATTTTGGAATAGTCTTAGAATATAAGTCCAGTTATGCACAATTAGCAGCATTAGATCTTCAGGCACTATAAATCACTAGGCTTGTTATTTTCAAAGAAGTGCTTAAATTAAATGATGCTTATTGAAATTAATATGCCAACTTTAAAATGAGTTTCAGTATGTTAGTGAACTCTCCTTTCTTTAATCACTTGTTTAAAATTGGGTATGACTTTACAGAAAAACACTCATTTTTGGATTATCTTTTGAGACAAGTGCTTCAGAGAACACAGATAATCCAGTAAGGGATACTTTGGTGCTATTTCCACAGTGAATGAGAACTCAATTGCTTATACAAAACTGAGAGACTCACAGCAGTTTGCTGCTATACCCTCCAAAGGAGATATAAACAGTCAGCTAGAGCAGGTGTTACCTCAGCATTCTCTGAATTTCAAGAAAGCTTCAGTCCTGAATCAAATCTAAATCGATAGGACACCTTTTAGTGTGAATACAGACAGACACTGAAGAGCTGTCTGGGATGAGTTTCGTACTTGAATATAATATTTATGTTTTAGTATTGACTACTGGGTAAAAATAGTTATAAAACAACTGTCATTCAAATGCTGTCACGCTTTCTACTACACCAAAAGTCACCTTAGAAGTTAAAATATTTTTCAGTTACTTTTTTTAAGCTTTGTAGCTACTTAGATCATTTTTTTCCAAGGGCTGTAGAACCATTTTCTCGTAATATCTTAGAAAAAATATTACAGAATCTTGTGTCATAGTCACCTTTATTTTTCACCATTTTGCACCTAGAGTAAGAAGGAGATATGGACTCTTCAGATGTACTGACATTTAGATTTCACTGGTATTAAAGAGAAGTATTTTTCTAGTGTTTCTCAGCAAATTTTGTTGAAGAAATAACCAAACCCAGGTTTCTGGGGTCCTAGACTAGAATTCAAGTGAGTTATCTAAGAACCACTAATGGGGAACTTAATCTGATCGTTGAGAATCACCTTTTTAAACAATCAAAAGATTAATATTAAATTTCTAGTTGATTAGATAATGTAGTTATTTATGCAGTTATAAATAGGCTAGACAATAAGTGAACTAGAGACATGGAAAATATAGGCATTCTCTCAAAGATTGCTATGTAGATTCTCTCAAAATCCTGGACAGGAAAATTGGCATCTCCACAGTGTCATTCATCCTATCTGTTCTAAGCACTGTTGAAAAATAGCATGAATCAAGACTGCCCATTGACCAGAACAGAAGTGTATCTTAATCCAAACACTGACTATTGCTCAGATAAAGCTAGATGTGGCAAAAGCAGCCTCTAGTAATAACAAAGATTTCCACTATGAAGTTTCACTAGATTTCTGTTAGAAAAAAAACAATTCTTCATAAATTCTTTATAAACCTAAAGATGTAGAACTCTTTGCACTGCTTTAAGAGGTCTGAAATCTTTACAGGAGTCATGTAAATAAATGTGGTTCTCTATGCACATTTGTGAAAGTACCATCAGAAAATCCATCAAATCATTCAATTGTACATCATAATTAAGGTATGCGTAAAAGAATGATATTTTATGACATTTGTAACTCATTTTAATAGAAAAATGTCAGTAATAAGGTAAGTTCTTCAACATTCATGCAATGCAGAGTTCAGCATGCCACCAAATTAGTAGGATCACACACAACAGTCTCATCAATTACTGCATTCCAAAAAATCATGTTAATGATCTATCATTTTATACAAGCTAGTGGCTCAGTGTCATGGAGACGAGGAGATCTTATTGCTCTCTTCCAATATCTGAAAGGTGCTTACAGAGAGAGCGGGGTTGGTCTCTTCTCACTGGTGACAGGATGAGGAGAAATGGCCTCAAGTTGTGCCAGGGTAAGTTTAGATTGGATATCAGGAAAAACTTCTTTACAGAAAGGGTTGTTAAGCACTGGCATAGGCTCCCCAGGGAGTTGGCTGAGTCACCATCCCTGGATGTATTTAAAAACCATTTGGATGTGGTGCTCAAGGACATGATGTAGTGGAGGTTTGTTAGTTAGGGTAGTATGGTTAGGTCATGGTTGGACTTGGTGATCTTTAAGTCTTTTCCAACATGAGTGATTCTATGATTCTATGATTCCATGTCACTGAAGCTGAAGGCTCAATGAATCTCCAAAATGGGCCTTGGCAACATTTGCTGTTGAGCACAGACACCTCAGCTTGGATGTCTGCTGAACTTCTGAGCATAAGATTACTACACATTACATTTTCCTCTCCTTCGTCCCTCACAACAGTGTGATAAGTAATTTATTAAGAGAATGATAAGTAATTTATTAAGAGATGCAAATTCTATAACCCAAGAGTTGTGACTTTCCTGGCAGCAGATCTGAGTTACGTTAGGAGCAATTCCTAGAATTCACGCAAAATGGAGCACAGTTATAAAGATGTTGATTTTAGTATTTTTCCTAATAGCATGCCATTCTTAAGATAAAGCTCATGTTCCATTATGTCACGTACCAAAATTCTCACTACATTTGTTTTGTAATTTCAGATGATAATTTACCCATAGTTCAAAATTTCTTTGCACAGAGTTGCCTGTGTCTAGAGAGAAATAGCAGGAATCTGCCTTCTCTTTAAACTGTAAGAAGTTCTAAATATTATCTTATATAACAATACATTTCCTGGGAAATACATTATTATTTCTATTAATTATCTTTCCTCTGGATAATTTTAAATATTGGTAGGGTAAGTTAATTCCCCAGTATTTGAGTTGTTGGATTAATTTTTCATCATATGAAGAGAGCAGAACTTACAAAACATACTCTTGATTTTTTTAAGCACAAGTCCCAGGTGTTTCATTTTTAAAAGATGTTACAGCAATAAAAATGTTATTAAACTGTCTTCATTCATGCTGTTATAGTTGAAGCTGTGTCAGCATTTACATTACAAGCTCATTTTTTTCCTGACAAAATACTCTGGTCCATTGGGTAAATAACATGTGCTTTACTGTGACATAACCAAGAAAGCTAGAAATATTCAAGAACAGAATTGTTTAGGATCTTTTCTTAATTCCATATCATATATGTTGTGTTGCATTTTTTTTCGTATTAATGAATAACTCAATCAATCACCTCCCAATGATCACAAATTTTCTTTATACCCCAAGCTTTGTTAGTATTATTTTTATTTAGATTTTTAGTATTGAGACAAAATGTATTTCCTGTTGCGACTGTGTATACTGATCATTGGCATAACTCTTTGAAGCATCACCTATCCCTAAGAACTGAATGGCCCTGAACATTCATTAAAAAACTCAGAGGTAATTGCTGAGTTTTCAGCACTGATGAAATAAGGTCTCAAGTTTCACGCTACATTATGGAAGTATCTCAATTCATAAATTATTTCTGGGACTCAAGTGACATACAAAAGACTGCAGAAGGACCTGTGCAAGAAGGAAACATTAATGAACATATATTATTTCCCAGGCCTCTGCTAAACAGTAGATCCTCCAGATTGGTAATTTCTTAGCTGAGTTTCCTTTCTCAAGACGTATCTCACAGACCTATTAGATTTAGTTTATGTGTTTTCAGTCACCCACTGCTGTCTACACCACATCCACTAAACTGAACTACAATGTTTCCCTCTATTCTGAGGGTGTGATTCTGCAGTTTAATAAATTTTTGGCCAGTATTATGAGCCAGTCATATTTCCTGGTTCTTCCTTACCTCATCTAAACTTACAAAGGTCAAGTTCCATTACAGTTAATTGAAAAATAAGTAGTTTGAATTTCACGCCTGAGCTCTTTGTACAGTATTTAAGAACTAACAGTGTTGTTAATCCACGGGATAGGTGGGTCTCTGAGCTTAATCAGAAAATCACTGAATATCCTAAATTGGAAGGGACCCACAAGGATCACTGAGTCAAGCTCCAAGCTCCACACTTGGACACTCAGAATTCAAACCCAATGCCTGAATGTGTTGCCCAAATGGTCCTTGAATTCCATCAACACAGGGCCGTGCCCACTGCCCTGGGCAGCCTGTTCCATGCCCACCGCCCTCTGTTGCAGACCTTTTCCCTAACACCCCCTACTCCTCCCCTGACACAGCTCCTAGCCATTCCATCCTGACAGAGGGCAGAGTTCCAGCGCTGCCCTCTGCTCCTTATGAGGAGCTGCAGCTGCCGTGAGGCCTCCCCTCAGATAAATAAAGACAAAAGCGGAAAGGAGTGTTTTCACACTGAAGGCTTGTCCTAAGCATAAGCTTGTTATGGATTTCCTCTCTAATGTGAGGACGGGATGAATCATGTACTGAAAGTACCCATCTCTTTCTCTCTCTTTGTAAAACTAAGGAGAGAAATTTAATGATGAGATTAAACTAAAGAACTCAGTTTGGGATGACTGCAATCCAAGTCAGATAATTCCATCCCACTCTCTCCCCCCTTATTTCTGTCTTTCTTACTGTAACAACTTACTTGCCTTCCTTACTCTAGTGCCTTGGTGTAGTTTTGTTTCAGTAATGCCTCAAGGTTTCAGTCACATTTTTCTTTTACTGGGAACTATACACTTTGCTCATATGAGGTATCTTTGTCTTTCCAATCCTCCCTTTCTTGCTATAAATAACTGTCCAAAGGAATCAGTATTTTTCTTCAGGTTCACAGATGTTTGAAGAAGACTTTCCAATCTCTAACTGTCTAAGCTAATTTTGAGGTACTTAAAAAGTTCAAAGTAAACTATTCATGACTTAAGTACGAGTTGTTTTGAACATTTTTCCTTAAATCCAGTTTTCTGGAATGAAGCATTTTTAACATTGACAGTTCTCATGAAAAGAAAGCTAATGATTTTCTTCTGAGCATAATATGCGGATAATTAAGATAATGTTTTTAGCAATCTGAAGTGTTTAACTGCCTTCATACAATATAAATCTTTTTTTGCACTCTTCGTATATTTAATTTAACTAGGCAACAAAACAGTAGAAAGAAATATGATGGCTTGCATAATTACACAGCTATACTCAACATCATATTTTTGGAAGTCTTTCTCAATCTTACACTTGGTAATTTTCTTCATAACTGGGCAATTTAAGATTTATTTTTCTTTTTCTTCTTTCTTGCTGCATTAAATGTCTGTGTCTGAGTGTTACACATTTGCTTTTCCTTTGCATATGTGTATGTAAACAAAGATGCATAAAAATATGCATGGCTCTATAGGTTTTCTGTATAATATGAATGCATATGCATTTACATGTGTACACACACGAGCACATTTGCATATAAAATTAAAGGGGTTATGTGCTCATAAGAATATTTAATCAATACAGATATCTTGGCACCATAATCATAAAAATCATCCACTTATTTTGAAGTAACATTGGAGAATTATTATTAATAACTCCTTGATTAAGTTGAAGAAAGCTTCACTAGTGTGAGAGTGCAAAGATTTGTTCTGGTGAGCTCCTGAATACTGCTGGATAATAAACCAATCCGAGGGCTTGTGACAATTCTGATGCTTTTCAGAAAGAATTGCAGGGAGTAAAGGCAAGTTTAAGATGTATTATATTGGTGATAAATAGGAAAAAATAACAGAAATGACTCCATGTGAAAATAGTGCTTTATCCCTGCAATGTCTTTCTCCAGATCCAGATGCATCTTATGTACCTTAGTACTCTGTAGCTGTTGATTGCTGTCAGTGAGGAGTGGGTCTATGACAAGTCTGGCTCAGCAGCTATGCAAGGGATAATGTACATCATGCAGCTGCAAGCATCCAGCTGCAACCAGAAAGGGTGTTTCTGCACTGAAGTTTCTGCTATTTTTCGGGGAAGGAAGTTTTAATCTCAGTCTCTTCATGCTTACTCATAAACATGCAATGAGGAGGAGATACGGTCAGAAACTGGCACATAGTTGCGTTGTCCCTACAATAAAAATAATTTAAAAAAATGATTAAACATCAATTCAAGTGCCAGGGAACCTGATGAAAAATCAGTGGAAATATTTCCACTCACACTTTCTGAACAGAATATTTGGGATATTTTAATACTTTTTATATAAAATATCAGCAGACCTTTTTCCTTGCAAATTTCTAAAAGCAGAATGTCTTCAGGATTTTTAAAATCTTTTGTTACTCTATATTTCTCTTTCAGTAATTCAACTATCAATTGAAAAGATGCCCTGGAATTGTTAAATATTTTTACAATACAAGTGTACTTTTTTGAGATTAGACAAAGGTTGTCAGCCCATGCTATTTGCTATTAATATGAATCCCGCTTTGGAAGGGAAAATCATATACTGGTTTTCATACAGCTTGTTGAGAATTCAGAGAATCTAAGATCTTGTAGGCAGACTGAGAAAGAGAGAAATAAGTTTTGTGTAATTTTAGCAGGTTTTGTAACAGTCTGATGTAAATGTTGCTGAAGCTGAACTCAACATGATTTACTGAGGATTTAGATCACATTCATTACTTTCCACTTGCATAACTCAATTTATCCATAGCTCTTTGTGTACTTTTCAGAGGGAGGAAAGGAATCATTGTCCCTATTTCCCCAATAGGTGATGCCTGAAAGCATCCAAAGAGTTGATTTCACTGGCATTCATACAGAAAGTTATCAACTAGGAGTGAGGGGAGAATCTTTAGTCCCTTAATAAGTTCAGTATTGATAGATTATCCCATACACAATCACAGGTCCGTATAGAAAGACAAGGGTACTTAAATTTAAAATTATTAACACTCCTGCTGCAATTTCTCTACCAACAAAACATATACACACTGTTCAACTGGAAACTGCAGAGCATGACAGTCAATGTGTTGCTATAATACTTGTTGTTATGGATTAATTAGCTCATTTGCATTTATACAGCACACTTCATGCAGAAGCAACACATGGCATTATACAGTTAAACTACATTACAATTAAACAGAACTTCTGCTAATGAAGATAAGACTAAACATTAAAAAAAAAAAAAAATCAATCTAAAAAGATTAAATTCCTCAGCTCTGATGGGAAGAACCTTATATTTTTTAAATAACATGATCAAATTTTTAACAAAGGGCAACTACAAGTGTCAGTTACAAGGATAGTGACTGATCAACTGTTCAAGAAGGTAAGTGGATATGAAAAAAAGAAATGAATAATATGTAAACACTGTAATAGCTATTGTGTATTTGATAGTAGGACTGTAGCATCCATTCTTGCAACATGATAAGCTAATTTTTTTAATATAACTATTCTACATGCTGATTTTTTGCAAACCAGAGACTTACACAGTCAATGGTCAAGGAAGGCTGCAAAAATAAAGTGGCAATAATTCAACTGTGGTGTTATAAAATGTGAATCAGGAGCTGTGCATCCTGTTGAGACAGAAATGGTCTTAACCTTCTAAATTCCTGAGATGGCTAAAATGAAGTCTGAACAGCATGGCTCACATAGGCTGATTAGGAAATTAAAATTCCACTCCCAGCCAAATGTTGACTGAAGAATCTCTGTTGAGAGAGTTATTGGACCTAAGGAAAAGAGAAAAAAAAAAACACCAACAAAAAAAAAACACAGAACAAAACATAATCAATTCGTTTTTTTCTAAGCCAGATAAATAAGGAAAAGAAACTATTAGAAAGGATGCAAAGTTTGAATTCCAAGGGAAAAAAAAAAACACAACAAAAAAACAAAACAAAACAGAAAGAAAAAAAACAAAAACAACTGTTCACAATCAAAACATTTGTCAGCAGGGACTAAAGGGTTTTTTTCTGTTTGTTTGTTTGTTTGTTTGTTTGTTTGTTTTTTAATTGGTATGTCTATAAACGTAGAGGAAAGGTGTTCTATAGATATAAGCCAGTGATATTCTAAGATATAAGCCAGTGATGTTTGTGAGACACCAATTTATATATCCAGAGTTGAAGAACTTGCGTCACACACACCCATTCTCATGTGTTACTCTTGGTGCACTGTCTGAACATTTTTGCTTGAAGTTTGATTCTCTGAGCTCTTTTGTTGTCTCATTTATTCTTATGGGCTATTTTCTGACTGATTCAAAGTTTTCCTTTCCCACTAAGCTCAGTTCCTTCAGCTATATTTGCCCACAGAGAAAATAATAATATCTATTATTAATATAGTAATAACAATAAAAGAAAGATTTATCACTCGGTTTCCTTTATTATGATAATTTGGAGAGCATCAGTCATAAGACTGAATGAGCAGCAGAAGAATAGACTCAGTACCTGTGACCAAACTCTTAGTGAACTTCCTCTTCTAATCTTCATTATATCCTACTTTACTAAAAATACGATTGTCATATTCTGACCTGGCAGGTGTTGGAACAGGTCGCCCAGAGAAATGATGGAGTCACTGTCCCTGGAGGTGTTTAAGAAAAAGGGCAGATGTAGTACTTAGTAACATTGTTTAGCGGGCAATGTTGGTGGTAGGTGGATGGCTGGACTAGATGATCTTTTCCAACCTCTATGATTCTGTGATTCTATACTTCCTACTGGATCACTGAAAGAAGTAACAGTTGTTAAAGGCACACTGAAGTCTTGCCCAGGCTCTTCCAGGATAAAGTCTGACTGCTAAATCATGTCTATTTGCAGCACAAGCTGAAAGCTGAATTTGTATCTTAAAAATGAAATTTAACTTAAAGGTCAGAGTAATTTCAAAAACACCTAGCAATGAGAATTATAATATGGTTTTCCAGAGGAAGCATAAGAATGTCCTTTGATTTGTTGCATCTGTAAGTAGAGTGAATTATTTGCTACAAAAATGACAAGAGAAATTGGGGAAGGAGGATGTATTAGTAGGAAGGAAATAAGGGATTGTTATTTATCCTTTGTTATTTCTAATTCCCGTGATTTTTAGAAATGCAAAAACTTGAGTTACAGGTTTCCAGAATAGCACAGCTGGTAACCTCCCTGTTCTGAAAACACCATGAGATAGTTCTTGTGTTTCTCCTACAGGGACCCAAGAAACAGTAACACTTTCGTTTTTTCTTTCAGCAGCATTCCCACTTTTGTATGACTGGAATATTGCTCTGTAGGAAAACTTGACTGATTCCAACATCTTTTGGGGCTGGTGTGTTTGGAAAACTCTCCTATATTGGATACTGTTGAAAAAAATTATTCACTGAGAGGGTGGTCAGGAACTGGAACTTTTTGGTTGATGTTTGAACAGTGAGCTGATAGCACACCTTTTTAAAAGTGAAATATTCTCCAAAACCTCTTCCTTTCTGCTGTTCAGAAGATTTATATTTGCAAAAGAATTTGTGAAATTGTATGTAGAAAAAAAATGCAAGTCTAAAATACAATCAAAACTGAATGTATTTTTCAGAAAATACATCAGCCAACCTAATTAGAAAGATAGCAAGTTGTTTTTTTTGGTTGGTTGGTTTTGTTTGCCTGCTTTCCCTTTTCTCATAGGACTTCAAACTGAAACTTTAACTGATGTCCTTCAGAAGCTGAAGATAACCCATGTGTCGTAATTCAAGTACTAAATAAAACTTTCAGTTCTGGATCACATCAATTATGTATATCCCATGTATCCCATCAAATACAACACTATCTGATTGGACAAGTTGCCTGTGGGATTTTGCAAACATGGCATTTCCCCTCTACTATTATAAATTTCGGAAGTTATGGTCACCTGAGATAACTTTTTTCAACTCTACTCAACAGTAATCCTGCAGGGTCTTGATACAGTAGAGACAAAGGAGGTGGTAGGCTGTTCCCAGTGTGTACAGCCTTGCCCTGTAATCATAGAGTCACAGAATTATAGAATCATTAAGGTTGGAAAGACCAATAAGATCATCAAGTCTAAACATCAACCCATGTCTGTGACCACTCCAGATTATATCCTTCAGTCCCACATCTACCCTTTTCTTGAAAAACTCCAGGAATAGTGACTCCACCACCTCCCTGTGCAGCTTGTTCCAATGTATTACTGCTCTGAGAAGAAATTTTTCCTTATATCCAAACTGAACTCCCCCCCAGCGCAACTTACCTCTTGTCCTGTCCTGTGCCACAATTCAGGGAAGCTGTATGGTAATATGTGCTGTAGGGGTGATCTCTTTCCTCAGACACTGGCATTTGAACCACATTATGGGAATGTGAGAGAATCTGCGGTATTTGACCAAAATGAAATGGTAGCTGTATCAGTACTCAGCAATAAATTTGAGCAGTCTAGTGTAAATGCTGACAGTTATAAGCTACACATGAATAGATAAGCCAAAACAGGGGACGGGGTGAAACAGAATTTGAAATAAATAAACATCTCACACAGAAGAGGAAGGTGAAAAAAATAATAATAATAAAATAAAAAAAATAATAATAAAGAAAGAAAAAAAGCAAAATAAAGAAAAAGAGAGAAAAGAGAAAAAGGAAGGTAAAATGTAGCTACCTGTACACCCAGGGAAAATATGTCAGTCTTCCTCCTGCCATGCTGGCAATTTGGGCATGGAAAAATTACTGAAGGCAGATCATCATTATTAGAGCAAGAAAAAGATATTCCTAATAACTGTGTTATCTTCCATCAAATCTCCAGAGACAAAAATAGACTCATTTGCTCCAAGGTTGTAGGGGTTACAGTGTGAGGCAGGAACCACAGAAAAAGAGATTGATACCAGGGATTAAAGATCACAGCTGTACAGAGAGGAGGTGGAAACAAATTTGAGCTATTTCTAAAGCCCTGATGAAAGAAAATGGTGCTTTGTTAAAGAAGGTGACAACTGAAAGATAAAACTAGAAAGAAAACATTTTAATAGTAACGCTGAGCATACTGTTGGTAATGAAACTGAACTACAGTTTTGCTTAGTTTTGTGCTTCCTCATAAAGAAAAAGGTTGGGCCAATTCTCAAGGTGAGCAATCCTAACCCTATTTATTCTATCTTCAGGTAAAAATTGTATGGGGGAAATATGATTTTACTAGCTTGGACTCAACCCAGCTGTCCAGCCTGATGCACCAGACTGTTTCACTCTGTTATTATACCTCAGGCCTGACCATGGCAAAGCAAAGGTTCTTCTATGTGAGGGGCTGGAGCAGCCAACCTTCGCAAGGCTCAAACTAAACTTGGATGCAATCAACCGAAGAAGCTACTGCAATGGCTATTAAATCTGCTGACACAACAAGTATTAAATTACAGATTGTTCAGGATTAGACTACTGCAAGAAGTGCTAAGTAGGAAAGTTTCTAAATCTGGCATTTTGACAGACTGATATCTCTTTTATGTAAGATCTGGAGACCTAAAATACACAATCAGACTAATGCAAAATACTATTAATATTAGACTTGCACATAGAACAGAAAACTTCTTATCTTAGCACTTGTCCCTGAGACATTCCGAAGTGACTCTTCCCTTCAAACTGGTGGGAGCTGAACGCAGGAGAAAAAAGAATCTCTCCCTAACTCTGCCTGTGTTCTTGACGTTATATAAACATAAAGTTAGCTTCAGAAGGTACGGATTTTAAAGAGGAAAGGCCAAACACTGAATAAAATAGTTTAGAAACATTTCTTTACTTTTATTAATTTTTAAATATATTTTTAATATTTTAATTTTTATTTTAATATTTAATTAATAAAAATATTTTTTTTTTTCTTAAAGAGATGCCAGAAATCTCCTGCAGTACCCATCTCAGTTATCGTCTACCTACTTAGTGATGTTGATTCACTAAAAACATTTATATGTTATTTACATACTCTGCAGAATTAAAACATCCAGTTTTCATTCGGTGAGCGCAACTTAGACGACTTTATTCTCTGCTAAATCACTTGACCTTCTAGGAGCCCCAGTGTGGTTGTCTGTTTCATGGGGATATGTTGCAGCGATGGTGGGAATTAGGAAGAATTCGATATCTTGCTGGGTAATTTGTCCTATTAAGTCATCATCATGTAAGTACCTGAGAAGCCTCAATAAACTTAGATTTTTATATATGTGAATAAAGATTTTATAGGTGCAGATGTATAGCCTGTAGTAAGGAAGAAGTGTCTGTATAGTGATTTTGAATTAAAATTGAAGTCTTACAGTACATTAGCTGTGACATTTTCTTCAATGAATGATAATGACAGAATTGGTAATGGATTAGGCCAAAGAGACAAGAGAAATATCCTGAGGATTTAAAGAGCTATTTATCCTGTATCTGGCTCAGCAATCCTGGAGCAGAAGGGGCCAATTTGTTATTTTAAGTGAGGTGCTGAGAGGCTGTAGAGCAAAGAGGCATGTTCTGCCTGCTGCCAAAAAAGGTTAAAATGACTTAAAATGACTATAAATATTTGTTATAGAGGACCTTTTCTTCTCTTCAAGGTATTGAAAAAGAATCAGAATAAAAGATTTTATGGCAATAAATCAATGTCCAGGGTTTGTTAGTCCTTGCAACTAATGACCAAAAAAATGCTTACTGGGGTCAGATATGTTACTGAAGAGTATTAATTAGCTCAGCGTAAAAATAAATAAATTAAAAAAATAATGAAATGAAAATAAGTAACATATCACTATATATACTGTTTTTGCTGTTTAAATTTCAGGTGATACTCATACAGGCTTCTATGGAGCAAAGTGGACCCTTTACCTTCTGAATCTTATAAAACTCAGAAAATTTACAAGAAGAACTATTGGTTTTGCTGGGGATGTTACTTCTGTCATTTTGCAAAAATGACAACTGGGATACACTACTGGATTTATGTGTCTTGGTTCATCCCCAAGATGTTAAACATCTCTGCCCAACTCAGACTAAAACTCTGACCGTTAGGAGTACCAACATCAGGTATATGCAGTAGTAGAAAGAGAACTATGAAAAAGGCAGAGTTAAGGTTTTCTTTACCTGAAGAATATCTTAAATATTGCTCAGCCAGGGTAACTGTCTCAACATCACAGCATCATCTTTGGTCTATCATCTGCAGCAGAACATCCTTCAGTCCCTGTTATCATCTTTTCTGAAGATAGGCGTCCCTCAAAGAGCAGTAATCTAGTACCAGTCAGAACAGCAGATCCCATGCCATCTTTGCAGTAAATTCCTGAGAAAGACAATCTGCTCTTAAATTTCTAACTCCCAAAGACAAATACACAAGAGCTGCAGGTTGGTTTGGTTGTTTGTTTACTTTTTTTTCACAATTCTTGCAGATTCAGGAAGATGTAATTCTTCCCTTTTCAACCATAAGGGAAATTGAAAATTTGAAATTTTCATTTTATCATCATTCTCTCAATTCCGGTGTCAGTTTATCTGCTTTCTCTGACTGTGGAAACACAAATTCTGATTAATACATTAGAAATGATATTTTCCTTAGACATATCCTGCATAAATGAGTTGATGATGGATTTCTGCTGAACAGTTCTGAAGAATCTCTGTTTCTGAATCCCCAGAGTAAAGCATCATCCAAATTTACAACTTCAGTCCAAGTTGCTTTACGAATGATGAATGCACTCATAGTTCACTCAATGTAAAACCTACTGTGGGCATTTTCCAGGAAATCATTATTAAAATAAAAGTAGGAGTAGAGTTTGAATTTCTGAACAATTATCCATGTTATATTGCTTCTTAGAGATTACTCACCATTAAACAGATTTAGGACTTGTTAACTGCAGAAAAGAAATTGCTGAGATTCTTTACGTGTACGCGGGGACCCACTTGCTTCCTTGTAAAGTACCTCATGCATTTGTTAGTACTACTTCTAGCATACAGTAATTAAGATTTATATTGCTTGAGGATATTTGATGTTAATGCTGGAAATTATACTTTTCTATAATCAGAAAGTAAATTAAAAAAAAAAAAGTACACTTGAGATTCCATAATTGTGAACATCATAGCATTCTCATTTATATTTAGTTTAACACTACAATTCAAAGGTTTGGTCAGAAAACATCAAGCTGTGGCAGTCAAGGACATACGTAAACTGAGATTCATAGACACAGAACTCACAAAAATTTAGGCTATTTGTATTTTAAAATAAAATTTAATAAGAGCAGAAACCTTACTATTCTCCAGAGTGAATAAAACTAGTGTTTGTACAATAAAAACATCTCAGTTGGGAGAATCTATGGACTACTGAAACCAGAAAAATGCTTCTAAAAACTTTAAATTTGTCCAATTTTTTTCCACATAACATATTGTTTTAGTATCAGAGCATCTCTGCCCTAAAAAAATTTACAGTAATCACAGGAAAAAAACCTTATAAAAATAATAATTAAATCAGCTCCCCACTTTTTGAGATAGCATAGTTGTGAAATTCCAAGGAAAAGAGAGAAAAGAAAGGATAAAATATAATAAGGTTGATACACTTCAGATCTAGTAGCTACATGCACAAAATCTGAAAGAAAGTGACCATAAGAACTGAGAATTGATCTACAGAGTAATTTTGTTTTACTTTGGTTTTGTCTTATTTTGTGTTTCATGTCTCAAGACTGTACTCCCTTATACATGCCATTTTAAAGTAGCTAAAGTAAAACTTTATTTTAATGAGAACAGCTCAAATGACAAAGTGCCAAAAATGGCACTTCAAAAACTAGAACCGTAAGTAGAGCAAAAAAGAATGCACCTGATATCCTGACATCTAGTAATTTGTTTATTTGAAATATGCGGTCAAAATCAGAAGTGTTTTAGTTGTTTTAGTTATTTGTTGATCCATTAACACCCTGTCTCCCATACAAGGCAAAGAAAATCCATTCAATTTACCTGTCTGTT
The DNA here is from genome assembly GCA_030625065.1 of Alectoris magna. Taxonomy (NCBI): domain Eukaryota; kingdom Metazoa; phylum Chordata; class Aves; order Galliformes; family Phasianidae; genus Alectoris; species Alectoris magna. The sequence goes on along the minus strand of CM060560.1, from coordinate 192,921,927 downwards.
ACTGCCCCTTACCCTAATAAGCTTTTGAGTCTACGGGTTGCTTTCAAGCAAGTTTGACAGAAACACTATGTTTAACAGATAATAAAATTCTTGTGGATTTTGTGAATCTCGCCAATCAGACAGAAGACACAGGTTAAATTAGTGACAAAAAATGCAGAAGGCACAGCTGATAAATATTCTGTTTGGCAGTAATTTTTGGCAACGAGCACATTAGGAACTCCCAATATGACATGCTATCATGTGATCATTAGCCTGCTGCTAAAGTGAAGAGGCTATCCAAGAGACAGAGGGTAAAGTTGAGGTTGTGTTGTAAGAGGCAAAGAAAAGTTACAATAGACACCTTCTTCAATCAGGAAGAAAATTTTATTAACTCAAACATTCGCAGAACTATGTTTTTAATAGTAAGATACAATTTCCTACACTCTTGAGTGTTGCTTGGTTAGAGATAGAGAACATTACAGTTGATAGGAATACCAAGAAATGATAATTATTTCGTAGCTGATCTACTGTAGCATTAAAATCTCCCCCAGGAAGAATTCACTATGTGAAGAGGTTCTTTGATTTATATCCAGGAGAATTATTATAACTAGATACAAAGACACAATATGAAAAAATAGTTTTAAATTGCTATTTACTAGTACACAACTACTTAAAAAAAATTACACCATGCAGGAATTCCTGAGGAATGAGACAAAATGTAGGAGATAAATAAGATTTACCTACAAACATAACAATTTCCTCTAAGTAAGAATTTCTTCTGGAACTGCATAAAATATCCCCTGGATAAGCTGTGATTCTAGTTATCTTGAAATTATTAATGCATTACTCAAGATTACCACATATTTTGGATATAAAACAAAAGACTCCTTATAAAACCACAAGAAAAGGGGACGCTCCATCTTAGGAAATGTCCATAAACATGAAAGAGAAGGCACTGTCAGGCAGGGACACTTCACTTCCTCCAATTCAGGCTGCTTTTTGTTCTGAACAGAGAGTTCTTCCATGAGAGTCATCTGGAATCCAGACATGCAGTGACTGAAGCGACAGTCCAAACCACCAGAATCCAGATGTCTTGCCCATGATCTGTAAATACTTGAAGACAAATTTGTGTCATTATTTTTGTAGTATGAATCAAATGAGGCCCTATTTGGAGTACTGTGTCCAGGCCCGGGGCCCCCAGCACAGGAAAGATGCAAAGCTCTTGGAATGGGTCCAGAGGAGGCCCACTAAGACAGTCAGAGGGCTGGAGCACCTCTCCCATGTAGAAAGGTTGAGGAAACTGGGCTTGCTTAGCTTGGAGAAGAGAAGGCTCTGGGGAGACCCCACTGTGGCCTTCCAGTACTTGAAGGGAGGTGAACTTCTGAGAAAAGACAGAGTAGGGAGCTGGACTGTGGTGTGTCACACTATGTGCTGAGTATTATAATCATTGAGTTACTAGGTCTTCCCTTTACCAGCTTCTTTTCTGACAATGTTTTATGAATCTAACCTTTCATTTCCCTTTTCTTTTGTCTATTCCGCAAAACCAAAATACTTCCTCTCAAGTTGAATAGAAAGTTTTATATGCCACTGACTTTTCATTTTTCTTAGTAGAAACAACAATAAAAAAATTCACTCTGGATCAAACCATTCTCCCCACCCCCCCACCCCTAGTTTGACTGTGGAGAGGAATAATCTATTATTTATGTCCCTATCCACTACATAGACAGTTTTCTCTCCAGGGAGAAAATAAGACTAAGAACAAACGAACTAGGACAGATGTTGCTCATATTCTTTCGTATACTATGGAAGGTATTCACATCCTGCTATAGTGGAAGTGGCATGAGAAAATAGTGGAAATTCTAATGGTCTTACAAGGGGGAAAATAGTTTATGTAAAACATTCTGTTACTAACAGATCGTCCAAAATGCATCAACATCAAGGTAAGGAAACCACTGGGACACAACTCCCACATGTTACACCTTGCTTTCTGATTGTATCCCCTCCTTAGTTTATACCTAAATATTTACTTTGCAAATTCCTAGATGAACATTGTGCAAGCTAGCTACAGATCCCTGCTGTTTAAGACACCATCAAAATTCAAATAATATGTAGCAGAAACAACAGAGGCCTTAAATTAAGGAATTGTCAAAAAACGGCATGGAAATATGTTTTTTTTCCTTAACATGGAACACAGTGCAATTAATTAAAAAGTGAAATTATGTCAGTTACTGTGAGTAAAACAGTAGTAGTGCTTTGTGTTCAGTTCTTGACTTATTCACTATTTAGGTACTATATTAATAAAATCAACACAATCCTGTCTTCAAAATTGAAAACCTGTTCTGCCTTTGGTACACATTTTCAGAGTATTTTCTTTTAGTAACAGCTGGGAGATTTTTCAACTGTCCTTACTAGAAAACTTCAGTTTGTCAAAAAGGAATCTGTCCGTGGGAAAAGGTTCATTTTTCATGAATTTCTTTACTGTATCACATTTTCTAAATGAATTATCTGTCTGTTTTCAAGAAAAGAAAGCTGAAATTCTGTTCTTCATTGGCCATACTAAATTATGCTAACATGCAATAATAATATGTAGTAACAGTTGAAATAAAGCAATGTATACTGAAATTATGAAAACAAAAACAGACAAGCAAGCAATAATAATAATAATAATTAAAAAATAACACACAGTTGTTTCTTTTCCTAAATAATTACTTCAGTTTGCTTTTCAGATCAACTGAAGATCACTACCATCATCATCAGAATTTAGCCCAACTTTGATCAGAAAAACTCCTTGCAATTTGCTGTTTTGTAATTTTTGCTGTTTTGTAATTTTTAAGACTGGAGTCTATTTTGAGCAAAGCTGCTTTGGAAAGTTTGAAGATGAATACCAAACAAATACCATCAAGGGCTAAGCAATTAATTCCAAAAGTTATTTGGAACAAATTCAATTAAATTCCTTATTTAAAAAAGAAGAAAAAAAACCAAAACAGGTGAAGTGGAATTAGCCATAGGGGAAGTTAACTACAAACGTAGACACAGCAGTACATAAAGTAAAGACCCTTGGTCAAAAATTCCAACATTAGGTTAAACCAAAATTCTTAGTGCTTGCTAATGGGAATTAGTCCAATTTTTTTTGCAGATATTGCCAGACATGAAATTCCTTGGTGGGAGAGGACTTACCTATTAATAGGGTAATTACCAAATCTGTGAGACATCTTATGTGTAGGCTCTTACTTCTAATCTTAAATTGGTACTGATTTAAGTCATGGAATACATTACGTGTAATAAGATATAGTAGCAAAGCCTCACCATGCTCTGAGGCATTAAAAGTGAAGATGCATTGAAGAACTCACACTAGAAGCATTGTTTGCAGATAAACCATCTTTCTGATTGAAGATATTGGTCAAATTCAGACTAATTACACCATATCAGCCAATTAAGTCTCTAGCAGTGCTGGTTGTTCCATTCTCTGTGTGTTGTCAACCATTTACTGTCATAGAGCTCCAAGAGTGTTATAATATATCCTTAAATCTATTATATCGGTACTTTCCTAAGACTAAATACTGTCTTTTATTCCTGAGTAACTATCAATGCTTAAGTCAATCAAAAGACACTGCGCCATTTTACAAGACACCTGTCCAATTAAGAGAAATTTATTGGCATTCGCATTTCAGTCTTCTTGAGCTAACATTTAAATGTTTTGCAGAGTTCATTACTCCACTATTACACTACAAAAAGTGTATGAAATTAGAAATGATTTATCTCCTAGAACCTGATATATCTATGTAGAATGCTTAAGCAACATTTCAATGAAATATAATAATCTTCCTTAACAGAAAAGAGCTAATTATTTGTCCATGCTGCAAAAAGCAATTCAATATCTTTTAATATTAAAAAAAAAACTGTACAAAAATACAAATCAGAAGAAGTCAATAAAGCAGTTAAGGTGTTCCCCTCTTGACCTTCACTTTCATTTCAAATGATTCATCTTGGTAAAGGCTATTGCTGTTGTTCTGGTATAAGCCCACTAAAATATTTTAGGATTAATATACATTGACTATCACTGGGTGCAAGTTCAGCATGTACCAAGAAGCATCAACATCTTGCTGCTTTTTTGAAGTATTATGGCTCTACAAGAGCATTCAAGCATCTGTTTGTCTCTGAACCTGGGAGGTGTTTCCCCAACACTTCACTGCATGGTCTTATCCAAAAAAGGTTTTTGTCTTCACAGGACCTCACACGTCTCACCCAGGGCTTGCTTTCCATGTTGTATACATAACATTGAATTGGGTGATTGTAGGTGAGTGTCTCAGCATTATATTGCATCCAGGACAAAATATTCATGGTCAGAAAGTTCAATCACAGTATCACAGTATCACAGTATCGGAGGGGTTGGAAGGGACCTCCAGAGATCATCGAGTCCAACCCCCCTGCCGAAGCAGGTTCCCTACACCAGGTCGCACAGGTAGGCGTTCCAGGCAGGTCTTGAATATCTCCAGAGAAGGAGACTCCACAACCCCCCTGGGCAGCCTGTTCCAGTGCTCCGTCACCCTCACCGTAAAGAAGTTCTTGTGCACATTCGTGCGGAACTTCCTATGCCCTAGCTTCTTCCCATTTCCCCTTGTCCTGTCCCCACGCACTACTGAAAAGAGTCCGGCCTCACCACTATGGTCCCCACACCTCAGGTATTTATAAATCTGGATCAAATCCCCTCTCAGCCTTCTTTTCTCAAGGCTAAACAGACCCAGTTCACTTAGTTGTTCCTCATAGGGGAGATGCTCCAGGCCCTTCACCATCTTTGTGGCCCTCTGCTGGACTCTTTCCAAGAGATCCCTGTCATTTTTGTACTGGGGAGCCCAGAACTGGGCACAGTACTCCAGATGAGGTCGTACGAGGGCAGAGTAGAGGGGGAGGATCACCTCCCTCGACCTGCTGGCCATGCTCTTTTTAATGCACCCCAGTATGCCATTGGCCCTTTTGGCCACGAGGGCACACTGCTGACTCATTGCCAACCTGTCGTCCACTAGGACACCCACGTCCCTCTCTGCAGAGCTCCTCTCCAGCAGGTCATGTCCCAACCTGTACTGGTGCATGAAATTATTCCTCCCTAGGTGCAAGACTCTACACTTGCTTTTGTTAAACCTCATCCGGTTTCTTACTGCCCAGCTCTCCAGCCTGTCCAGGTCTCACTAAATGGCAGCACAGCCTTCAGGCATGTCAGTCAATCCTCCCAACTTTGTATCATCAGCAAACTTGCTGAGGGTGGCCACTATCCCCTTGTCAAGGCCATTGATGAAGATATTGAACAAGACCAAACCCAGCACTGACCCCTGGGGAACACCGCTAGTTACAGGTCTCCAACTGGACTCTGCAACACCACCAATGACCCTCTGCACTCTGCCAGTCAGCCAGTTCTCAACCCACCTCACTGTCCACTCATCTATCCCACACTTCCTCAGCTTTGTTATAAGGCTGTCGAGGGAAACAGTATCAAATGCCTTGCTGAAATCAAGGTAGACTACATCCACTGCTCAATATTTATCAATATATAGTGATGATTTTTCTGTGTGAATTCAGTTTGTTTGTTTGCTGAACAAAGGCCAATTGTATATTTTCTAGCTATTTAGTTTAGTGTAGTTATGACGAAATGCACAGAATTTAGTTCTACCTCCTGTACCATCTGTGATAGTTTGATACTGAACTTCTTTCCAAGGAAGTTCCAAGGTTTAATTTTTTTTGTCCAAACATACATGATTGGCTCCAAAACTGATTGAAGCTGATTGGAGCAAGATTTACAGAAGTAATTCAAAATCTACAGTACTGATGTGTGTGGGAAGCAGTCTCCAAAAATATTTGGATGTTGTAATCCTTCTGATCAACTAAGCTCTTTATAGTATTCTCATAAATATTTCAAAAAATCAAGAATTTCTGTTGCAAGCATAGTCTTCATGGAAAAAATTGGATATAGTCCTGGTTTGAGCATATCATCTCAACAGATACTGAAATGTCACATATTTCAGAACTGTAACTAAAGACAAAACTCTAGAAATGGTTTTCAGGCATGAAAAAAGTCAGCTTTGTTTTATTTCATTTTTGTCAACTTTGGAATGAGTACTCATCTCAAGTATCTGAGACCCAGAAGTACCTCAGATGTCAGCTTCCAAGCGGCTGCAAGCTTAATTCCTGCCCCAGACAGAGATTTGATTGCCCTTCTGTACTCATTTGTCCCCTCAAGAAGTGCTGGAGCAGTAGAAGCAAAATTTGTGGAAGCCATGGAAAGTCCTTGATAAAACTCAAAATACTCATCTTTCTACATAGACTATGAGAAAATTTCAGAATTTTAAGTTTTTCAATTTTATTAAGAATTTCTCTCAATCGTTCCTGACTGAGGATTTAGTTATCTACCATCCAGTGAAATGTTTTCCTCCAAATAAACTCTTTCCAAAGGAGAAAATGAGGGAAAAAAAAAAAAAAAAAAGTGATGCTTTTTAATAAATAATAATAATAGTAATCGTGTAATACTGTAATGCTGTAATAATGTATTGTTCTTAAATTTAAATTCCAAGAAACATTCTCAAGTGGTTTCACAGTTAGAAAATGTAAACGTGTTTCTGATGAATATTATCATTAATTGATGACTAAGTGTAGACATGTAAGCATGTTAGACAAAAACATTGTGAATTTGATAAGTGATAAAGGCTTATAGTCTTTCCTGTCTTGCTTTGCAAGAGTGTGCTTTGTTGTTTTGTTGTTGTTGTTGTTTTTTGTTAATGCCCCATTTTGTCTATTCTTTCAACTCTTGACTCAGCAGACTCATCCTGCTTTCAGAATCCTGATAAACCTAGGAGGCATTTATCTGACTTGATGTAGTCCTGGATAATACAAACATACAGTCATCTGGCCTCTCCTTATGGGAAGGCTCTGATGGCAAATTATACGATCTTGAAATCATTGCCTGAAATAAGTTAGTTAGATAAATAGTCTCAACAGTGCAAATTTCTTATCCATTTATTATGATGAACCTCACAATTTATATGGAGAAGTCCATATTGTAAGCAGACAAAGTTACTTGACGTGATTCCCACAGCTGGTAGTTAGAGCATACAAAGATTTGGAGGCAGATTTTAATTTCTTGGAAAACGAGATTTCTAAGCAGAGAAGAACAGATTGCTATAAAATATGCCTACACTGGTGAGAGAGAGCACCTAGGGAATTGCTCTGATTCCAACGTTTTGTAAATGGCAGTCAAACAAACAGCAAAAAATCCAATTCTGCCCTAAAAGAAATAACAATGCTTTCTGCAGGGAGATGAGACATAAACAGAACACTGAAGCTGTCCAAAGGAGTAGTATTTGCTCGTCTATGTATACTCACATACACGGTTCTTGTTACTCCACTAATAGCAGAGGTGCAAGGCTTCTTTTATATTCCAAATCACAGACTTGCTTAAATAAGCTGTTTGGCTGTTGCTATCACAGTTCTATTTGTTGTTTGCAAGCAATGCTTATTCTCAAGACTTTATAAATGTGACAATTCCCTTTATGAGCACCGATAATAGGATTGTAAGTGAGTTACTAGAGGGTGGCAAATAGCAGAGTACATTAGTTCATTACAGTGTGGATTTATTTCCATAGTATTCCCAAACTCTTTCCTTCACATTTCGTATCTCCAGTGTGGGTTGTGCTACTAATAGTCTTTGCTTTTGCATATCTCACTATTATGCTTGGCTTGAACGAGTGAGATAAAGCAAAGAGGAGGAAACAGATAGTAGGAAGCAGATTTGGGTGGACAAGACACATTTTTCCGTGTCTTGCTGCCTCTCACAAGGTATGAGAATTGGAATGGAGCAGAGTTTGTAGCTCAGAGCCTACTACGGGTTTGAAAAAAATTGTTTATAAATTGCATACCACTAAATCTATAGAAATGTTAATAATTTGTTTTTAGCTTGTTATTTCAAGAATTTAAGAGACAAAATCTACTTGTATCTGGAAAGAATAGAATGTTTTAGAAGCAACAAGAAAGACTTCCTATCTTTGTGCAGTTAATGATTCTTCATAAAATAAATGTAATTAATATAACAGTTGTAAGATGCATCACAAAGGAGAAAAAAAATCCTTGGTAGAAAACCTCTGTAGGAACACAGGGCTCCTGGAATAGATACCTATTATATAGTTGCACATCACATCAAAGGCTGGACTTCATATCCCTGAGGTCTTTTCCAGATATGATTCTCCAGTACTACATAAGAATGATTTGAATGTGAGAAGACTGTAAGAATGTAGTAACAGCAGACTTAAACTCTAATAACTACCATTTGTATTATTTTTTTCATCATTCTTCACTTGTATTGCTTTCCTCACCAGGGGAAGCTTACGGACATATAAGAGCAGCACATCAAAATAATCGTATGTAACTGTTTGCATTGTTAGGTACCTCTTATTTATTTCTTATATAGGAGGAACATGTCATTCACGCTATAAAAAACAAACAAACAAACAAAAAAACACTTTTTATTTATTTGCAAATTCAAGATATTAAGTAGTCCAACAAAATGCTTGTGGCAATGTTAACTATGCTGCTGTCAGACTACATTTTTTCATAACAGTTTTGTAATTATTTAATTTATCCTACTCATGAAATAGCCAATCGTATACAAGTGCAAATATTTTAAAAGGTACATATAGTCCTTCCTCGCCCTATTTTCTAGCATCTTCCCAGAATAAATGAATGAATAATAAATGCATAAATAGTCACATTTCTTCTAATTCTGCAGTAAATGCTTATTTGTCAAACTCTTTCACTTCAAATCATCACCATATAAGGATTCACTTGTTTTTGCTCCCCACTAGAAGCCCTTCATACTTTGTAGGATTTAAGTATGCCATCTTTCTCAGGTAGTTATGTTGGAATTAATCCATATTCTCCTTCTAAATGTGTATGCAGTCTACTTCAGAATAGTCTTAGATTGAAAAACTTGAAGTTAGCAATTTTTGATTACTAGAGCAGGGCACATTCTCATATGTGATAAATCAGCAAGCTTGGTTGAATCTGTATTTGGCCCACAGCAAATAGTAAGTGAGGAAATTGCTGTTTAATTTAAATGAAAGTTTTATAAGTCTACAGAAAAGATCTATTTTGCATGCTGCTGAATCAGCAAGGTTTGATCTGACTTCAGTGACCTTTATTTATGCACACTAAGGACAACTACGTTTCAGTTGTCTGGCTCAGCTCTCCTTAAAAGCAGTGGATGTTCTAGCTGAGTAATTATTCTCATCCTATGGTAGATATTTAAGGTTTGATTCTGATGCCCATAGTAAAGAATCTATTGTAGTTTTAAATGCTTTGAGTTACTCAAAATATCCACATATAATCAGAAGGTGTAACAGAGGCCCTGGTGGAGACATTGTACAAAGTGGTGGCTACACTGTGTGGGATACACTGTGCATCTCAAATAAGATTATACACCTGAATTTGAGCAACAGAATCAAACTGTAGCTCTAGCAGCTCTAACAAACTGAATACTATAATGGGGTGGTAATCACTGATAATTATCTAACCCAAACCTTTAATTGTAGGTTAAATGAGATGTGTCTTAGAGAAGCTACTGGAGTATGTATTAGAGACTGTAGTGATCGTTAGCATGTCATAGCAGACATGGTATTCACAGATGACAGAAAGGACAGGTAACACACATATTGTCCAGTAAAATATATATATGCATATCTACATAAAAGAACAGCCCATCTAAATTACTGCAAAACTTAACAGTTGCACAACAGAATATCTGCATGGTGCTTAAAACAAACAAACAAACAGACAAACAAAAGCCAACAAAAAACAAAAAACCCACAACCAATTCTAATTCAGAAATTCAAATTCTTGGTGAAGATATTGATTCATTAGTTCATCTAAACGTAAGTGTAGTCCATTTGTGACCTAAAAAGTTTAAAATCTCAGTGTAGTTAATGGAGGTCTAGTCAAAAGAATCTAGACCTAAAGTTTTAGAACTGTTTGTAGCTGTTTTTCTCTGTATTTCACTGTAAACCAAATCTGACTGTATATTCTGTTGAATGGATGTTTATTTACTTCTGAATTTAGATACTAAACTCATGTATGGACATCTAGATAAAAGCATCTTAATATAGGCGACTTATCCTGGAAGCCTAACCTATCCCCTCCAACTTTTCTTTCCTGCTTTTCATCCTGTCAGCAAAATCAGAACACTGGTATTTCCTCACTTTCATCTAATTTTTTTTTTTTTCTGTTATGAGATTAGTTTGATGGTTAGAACTGAGAAACAAGTTATGAAACTTCTTTCCCTTGAAAATGTCTTTGTTTTCTTCCTACAGAGTTAAAATATATGTTAAATGCGCATTTTAACCAAAATAATAAAGAACAACAAGAAGTAAGCTTTAAAAGGTTCATTTTGGAGAAAGAAATCAAGCAATCCCTCATTATTTTATGTCCATTAATCACGTTTAAGGGAGCCAATCTCAAATGGAGATGATATGCGTGTGAAACAATGGATGCTGTAATAAAAATATTTGGTTTGATAGTCAACATTTAAAGCCTTTGTACAGTTTGTAGTCCTATGTTCTGGATCTTTTTGTACTATTTAACATAAAATATGATTGAATATGAGTGAATTTTACTATTCTGGAGAATGAGGCTTTCCCAGCTGTTATTTCACAGAATGATTAAAGTTTTGGATTGATGAAATCTCTTCCACTTTGGCATAAGTGCTTACATCATATTTCTTATAAACCAAAAATTGAGAGGCATAGAGAAAAGGGTGCCATTGGTCAAATTCTTTTCTTTTTTATTAAAATCCATTTATTTTTGAGGGGCAAAATGCAACAGAAATGAATGTGGATATAAGCATGTAGAACCCTAGTAATTTAGACTTCAGCAGGTCATGTTGCTTCACAGGCTTAAGAGGTAGTTCATAGCATTATTGAACAAAAGCTAAAAGTATAGTTACCATAGCAACGACCACAACACGTGATGCTGATATTTCCCTCTGAGATTTTAAGACCCACACATTCTTATGGAAGCAGTCACTGAAATATCTCAGCTGCACTTCTTGATATTTGTATTTTTATTAAAATCTACTAGATCTGTGGGGTTATTTTGGAGAAGGCCAAGAAAGCAGTTGCAGACTACTAATTGTTTGAACACAGATACTGTCAAGTTTCATTGTCTGCTGTTATTGGAAAGGCGTATTTTCACATATTGTGTTTGCAAACAGAAGGAAAAAGGAGAAGCCGCATAAAGTCATATTTCCCAGATCAGATAATCTCTTGCTTTTTCCCTCTAAAGTGGTGAGTCTAACATATCCTGCAACAGTTTGGTAGGAAATATCTCAAACTCCTCTGGACTAGTGGTTTCTAGGTCTATTCTGTCATTTCCTTACTTTCTCAATTTTATCCAAATGAGAGAGTACAGACTATGTAATACAGGGTATCATATTAAACACTAATTATATGTAGGTGCTTGGAGCATTAATCTCGTGTTTGCTGACAACTTACTTTTTTATTGGACTTTTAAGAAAAGCTGTTCTTATAATGCAGCTATTTCAGAGGACAAGAACATAAAAATATTTGAAAAACCTTCCAGCTAATCCTTTTGGAAGAAATTCTAGGGAAATAACCCAAAATAAGATTGTTTTGGCATACAGGAGTTACAGCTCGAAAGGGGTATTATAAAGCTCTACAGGTGGCACAGTCATCTGGAGGAAATGTAAACAGAATTTTTAGAATGGTTCAAACTTTAGACATCCATTGCTACTTACTCACAGACCAAGTTTAGTATTCAGTTCTAATCAAATTCAATTGGTCGACAGGACTATCCTTCCTAAGTTACTCTCTGATGAATTTCTTCCGAGTTTTTAGCTTAAATCAGAGATGCTGGATTTTTTTTAATATTCTTTTTTATGGACCTCCAATAAATTGCCAGTGTTGATGTGCACTTCTGTATACAGAATGCTAGCCCAGAAAATACACTTTTGGGGGGTTGTTTTTGTTTTTTTGTTGTTAGCATTTCTGGATGTTGCAGAAGCAACCTATGTATTCTGCTGTTGAAAACTGCCTTCCTGTTGTGATACAGCATTTCTGAATTGTGCATAGTAATTTTTACATTATACTTCTGCAACTTATACAGGTGTAGCTATACATAGTCATTGTATGTGCTGATACATATGTGGAAAATACTATTATTTAATTTTAATAATAATTTAGTGTAGGAGAGAGTTGTATAGATACAGCATAGCAAATATCTCAGAAAGCATTTCAGTAAGGTAGAGATCACTGACAATGAAGAATGGTTTCATATAACAAAAACTGTCAAATTAGTTTACAGATAATATTAGGAAGGGTAAATGAGGAGACAGTAGTTCAAAATGAAAATAAGCTCAGGGTGCAGTGATCCAAAAATTGTACTTAAAGGCTGTCTAATGGAAATACAAAGCTGGCAGAGCTGCATGCTTTTGAAATAAATAAATAAATGAATATAGTCTAATTTTTAAATATGGCTCCATTTACTGAACAAAGAGTATTATCAGCAAAAAGAGTAAAAAAACAAAGAGGCAAGCACTCCTTTATACTGTGTGTAGTGAACTCTCTACAGATGGGTAGAACAAAGAATATGGATTTGTATACTCCTATTTAAATTCTTAGGGGTTATCTTGTACAAGGACCACATCAGTTTTCATCTATTTATAGATAGTGCTGAAAATAAAGGTTTTGTTGTTCTGTCAACAGTGCAAACACATAACTTCCCTCTTGCTTATGTATGGAGGTGTCTTCTTAATTACATTCTTCCGTACATCTCTGAACAATGTAACAGATTTATTTTTGAGTCACTCATTTATCAGGTACTTGAAAGCAACACAAGGATACTGTGAAATTATTGATGAAATTTAGTACTAAAAACATTCAGTTACACTCAAACACGGTAAAGCAGGAATTCAATCCTCTCAAAGCAGAAGAAGATAAAATTTGGATCAAAGAAATGTTGTTAGAAAACAGAAACCCTTTTTTATCAATGGGATATAGAACTAGATCCTTCTTGTGTTGTTAAGCATATTATATAATATCAACAATAAATGTAATATTCTCTGTGCTGAGAGTAATTAAAATGTTGTCCTTCTCTTTTCATTTCATGCAGATGTTGCACAACTGTGATGGTTAGCATCCTCTTTTCACGTTCCAGTCTAAAGACAGTCATGACTGATGGAAAAACATTCATTCTTATGCCTCTGTTATTCTTTAATTTTTCCCCTTCTTTGCAGTATTTTGAAAAGTGAGTTTAACTCTCATTCATTCTTTATTTTTTGTGACTTTTGACTGTGATTCATTTAGTTTAGGTTTTACAAAACAATATCCTTTTTATTGATCTAACTACTTACCTTTTCACAGAAGTTTTCAACCCTGAAGTCTGATTTCAACTTCAGATGCTAATAAAATAAACTTTGAGAACTGATTAATCTTAGCCATCATAGAGACAAAGCACAGTCTGTTATAACCACCTCAAGAGTTTCCAACAATCACACAGTGAGATTAACATGAAACCTCACTTTATGGGATGGGCTTAGAAAGTAACTTTAACTAAAGCCACACAGAGCACAACTGTATTCCAAAATTTTACCATTTAGTTCCAAGCAGCATGTACAATGAAATGTTAGATCCCTCTTGCTTCTCTTTCTAGACATTAAACCATTTGCAAACACTAGGCCAGCTAGCACAGCTGCTATTCTTCTAACACAATGCTTCTTTTTCAATATACATACTAAGTTTTATTAAATCTATAATTCATATTTCTTTGTTCCATTTGTCACATCAGGAGTTGTAAGCAAACATAATAATGATATATATCAGGACTCATAAGTTAGAATGTTAATAAGAATGTCGCAATAAGTAAAACGTTGTACAAGTTCAATGACACTCTCTTTGAGTCTCTATATAAAACTTCTGGCATGTGTTGAAGAATCACAAGCTCAAAATGCCTGTAGCTACACAAATGATTCAGGGAGTTGGGTCTTTAGAATGAAAGGTTCGCTTCATGTATTCTCAAGATCTCACTGGCCATTGTACATTGCAAAAAGATATCAAGGAAGAATTAAGGTGGATAAACATTTGTTCCAGTCTGTTTTCCCCAGCTACAATTGTAGCAGATTACAAAGATAAAATGGTCTTAATTTTATGGAAATTGTGCAAAAAGTGCTTGCATATTTAACCTCGAAGTCTTTGTTGAAGAAGTGGATGATAACACACTTGTTTACTCTTTTTTTTTTTTTTTCCTACAGAAAGATCATTTCTATGAGAAAAAAAAAAAAAAAAAAGAAAGAAAAAAAAAAAAAAAGGAAGATATGTGCATTACTATGTAGGTCAACTATTAATTGGTTTCAGAGGGCTTTATTCTTTAAAAGAAATCATCCTTTTATACTTACAGAAGACATTTGCTCCATTTGCAGTATAAATTGGGACACATGCAGTTTCCTTTGTTGTTCTCCAAACCAAGATGAGTAAGCAAGCCCATTAACTCAATGAGCAATATAGTGAGGCCTTTTGCAAAATACTTCAGAAGAAAAGTAGAAAAATCTCCATAACAACAAGTGAACAATAAAACAGCTAAAAGGATTGTTTGCAGCATACCCTTAATCAGTGGCTCTTCTTTCTTCATATCAGTTAAGTTAGTTTCAGAAGAAATAATCATAGAATTTTTATAAAATCTAAAGGCCACAAGAAATTAGATTTTATCTCTATAAATATATATATCCATTAAATGCTCACGAGTAGACAACTCTGAGCTCAAAATAGTTTCTGTCAAAACTTTGGCTTGAATAACAATGTCTTACATTATTAAAAAGTATAACATTATTTAGAAATAGCTCCATCTTACTTAAGATACGCAAAGTTGCCTTAAGTGATTTTTTTTTTGTCTTCAGATAAATCTTTTAGAATTAGTTTAGACAGATAAAGGAATTAATAACTGCTTACTGTAGAAGCTGTCTTCTGTGAATGACTAGCTTGACTCCAGATTAGCCATGACTGGACAATTTTATCCTAATATCAAAATAAAGTATGGTCATAACTCAAAATTATGCTGCTTTCATCTTGGTTATTACACTGTACTTGTACCATTATTGTACCACACTGAATTTCTCATACCATTGCAGAATAATTTTATTTCTTTAGCCTGCTGTCCATCTGGTAAACATACATTCCACAATTTGTTCCTTTGTTTCATATAATATTTCCTTTTAAAGTGAGCATTAAAGATGGAGTGTGGAGTGGAAGAGTAAATCTGAGAGTGTACATGCAGAAAGTCTATGTGGCTGGGTGACATGCACTCCAGGGTCCTTAGAGAACTGGCTGATGTGGTTGCTAAGCCACTCTCCAACATACATGAAAATTCATGGCTATCAGATGAAGTCCCTTGTGACTGGAAAAAGTGAAATAATACTCTCATTTTTAAGAAAGAGAGAAAAAAAAGAGCCAGGGACCTACAAGGCAATAAGACCCACCTCTATGTCTGGAAAGATCATGGAGCAGATTCCCCTGGAAGACATATTAAGGCACATACAAGACAAAGAGGTGAGACAGCCAGCCTATCTTCATTAACGGCAGATTGTGCCTGACCTATCTGGTGGCCTTCTAGAAGAACTGACAGCATCAGAGGACAAAGCAAGGACAACTGTTGCCATCTGCCTGGACTTCTATGGCATGGTACCACACTAAAACCTTATCTGTAAATCTCTGAAGCTCATAGAGGGCAGCCCTAAGGACAAGGACTTGGGGATCCTGATTGACGAAAAACCAGACGTGAGCCAGTGGTGTACACTTGCAGCCTGGAAGGCCAACAGCATCCTGGGATGCATCAAAGAAGGGATGGCCAGGACAGGGACGTGATTGTTCCCTTCTACTCTGACCTCATGAGGCCACATCTGAAATACTGTGTCCACAACTGAGGTCTCCAGCTCAGCAAAGGCATGGAGCTGTTGGAGCAGGACAGAGGAGGGCCATAAGTATGCTCTGAGGGCTGGAGCACCTCTGCTACGAGGAAAGGCTGGGGGAGCTAGGTTTGTTCATCCTGGAGAAGAGAAGCTCGAGGAAGATTTCATCGTGGCCTTCTAGTACTTACTTAAAAGCTTATAATCAGGAGGGAGACAGGATTTTTACATGGTCTGATAGTGATAGGATAAGGATGAATGGTTTCAAAGTAAAAGAAAATAGATTTAGATCAGATATTAGGGGGAAAATATTCACTTGTGCTAGAACAGGTTTCTACAGAAGCTGTGGGTTTCCCACCCCTGGAGGTGTTCAAGGCCAAACTGGATGCCTTGGGTAGCCTAATCTAATACTTATCTAGTGCATAATTTAGTAGTTGACAATCCTGTTCACAGCAGGGTGCAGGAACTATATGATATTTAATTTCCCTTTCTACTTAAGCCATTCTATGATTCTATGATTCTATGATTTTAAAAAATAGTCATCATTGAAGTAAGCAAAAGAAAAACTGAAAAAATAACACAAGTACTACACCTGCCATTGATAGTTTATAGGATTTACTGTCCTTCTGTTCTGTATTTAAATTGAATTTTTGCAGGAAAGGCAATGACTTTCTAGGAAGTACTATACAAGGGCATTCGAAAACATTTTTTATTAGCCATCTCTCTCTGGATGAAAGGCTTGAGTTAGTCACTAGCCTTCCCTGCGTCTGGTACTGGGTACTAAAATGCACATACTAAGGAACATTCTGGCTAAGTCTTCACAATGCTGAGTTTTTAATGCCTGGAAGCTATTGCTGCCATGAATATCAAATCACAGAAGTCCAAATGGCTCTTTTGCTACGTGTGTAGTATACATACATAAACAAGTCTGAACCACTGCCCACAAGCCTCTGAGCTCCTACAAGTACAAACACAATGTAGTTTCTAGAACACATCTGGAGGCAGTTTGGAAATTACATCATAAGAGTACCTAGGGAAGCATATGTAAAGTAATATGTGTTAGAAAATGCTCAAATCGGAATATAGCACAAGAGTTGTCCAGGTTTCAGAAATAAAATACCTTAAATATTGCTAAAAGATATTAAATTCATGTTGGTTTTACACAAGAAACAATCATTTATTAAACATCAAGTTAGTAAATTCTTCAATTAAGTGATATTCAAAAGCCTTTTACAGCTTATTGTTCCAAATAGACTGATTTTTTCAACCACTTTGTCCTGGTTTATGAACAAAATAGGAAAAAAAAAACCCAAAAACAAACAAAAATAATTTTAGTAAGTTTGTTATAAAACAAAACAGCTTTGAAGAGAAATATGATTTGTTCCTTCTCTCTTTCTGCTTTTCAGTGTGAATTTCATTCAGTATTTTACTTCAGAACAACAATAATGCCAGAGGATTTTAGGGCCTAGGATGATGTTTGAGGAGGAGTTGTTTCTGCCACTGAGTGATTACAGCTACAATACAGTCTTTCAATACCTCTATTCTTTACATTCTATCTATCTATGTGGTCTACTTAAATCCCAGTCATTTAGGGAAATGGTCATTTTCCTACTGTACCTATTATTTACCTAGCTTAACATGGACCTGGATTTAAGGCCTTTAGATGTTATCATAACAGTGCCTGAGGACATATATTTCTATATCTGTATTCTGGTTTATCTACGTTAGTTTTACTGCACTCCACACACGTCTAACATTCACTTCCTTTCAGGAGTTCAGTTCATCTGTAGCAGCACAGTTGAAAAAGCCAAAAGGCAATGCTGTTTTGTCATCACTTTTTAAATGTTAGCTGAATGTAAGGTGGAACTCTTAGATACTTACCTCAGGGTTAGTTTCATAGTCTCTTACTTTGTAGTTTCCAATGATCTGTTTAAAAAGCTTATGTTATGCATTATTGAATTGTAACTGAATCTGATTATACTTGTCCTAAAGGGAAAACTCCCAGTACATGATCAATCTATTCGGGGATTTGAAGTGTGATTTGTATAATTTACAAGCTGTGTTTAATACCAACTATCATCACACTTACCTTTATTCGAACGTCTTGAAGGTTCAAAGAGTTGTACAAACACTGATAATTAACTCTGGGATTTTCAAAGAGATCTAACAGTGAGCCATGCATCTACCTCTGAATTGGCTCGCTGACTCCTGGAGGCCTCTCTGAGAAATCCAGTCCTTGATTATTTCAATCACAGCTCTGCTCCAGACTAGAGAACACTTCCTTACTTGTCCTATCTGCAAGTTCTAATATGAAAGTTTCAACCTGATCAAACTCTTTACATTACAAATAAGATTTTCAAAGAATGACTTGACTCCAAAGGGGATAAGAACAAGTAAAGTTTAAACAGCCTCTTGAATGCATCAGAAAGTACAGGTTCTACTGGTGGAAAGTTGAAGTGTTAAGATGAAAATAAAAAGTAAATTGGGTTTATTAGCAGTAAAGATGATTAACCCTTATATTAATTCATTGTAAATTGCTAGAAATTGTCAAAAATCAGCAACACTAAATACATTTATCCCTGAGTTATGCAACATTTTGATTTTAAAATTTCTTGCTTCAATTTTTCCTGCATTTATAAGACATACTGTTATCCCTTAAAGATTTTCTGTTTCTGCTTTTATGGAACACTGCTGCTTCCAGAGAGAAAGGGAAATATCACAAAACATCTAGACGCTGTTGAAGTGTATTCATCTAATAATAATAATAAAAAAGTAAAACTGAATTTGTATTTTTCGTACGCACACTGACTGCTCTACTCACAGCCTGTGTAAATCCCCAAAATTAGAATCTGATAGGGCTCTTATGTTGAGGTTATTTAATTCCTTCCAAGTGGATATACTACATTTAGGTTAAATTGTGCCTCTACTGTGCAGGGAAAAAAAAGAAAGGAAAAAAAAAAAAAAAGGCAAAAAGCAGTATCAAAAACGTGGCATCGTGGTGGTAGTAATATGTTGTGCTTAAATTTTCAAGCCTTTATTTTCACTGAAAGTTTTTGGGTATCATCAACCATACACAGTCCTGTATTTAATTGTCCTGGTAGGCCTCACAACAGAGATTACTTGCCATATTGTATGTCCAATTCTGCTCTCAAATTACATCTATGTTCCAAAAACCAGAAATCAATTCAAAATGAGTTTGTGACTTTCAGTGCAAAATAATAAACTCTTTTTACACTACTGACCCATTATACACACATTTTCCAGTCTGAAGCAACAATTTTTTGCTAAAGAGAAACATAAATAAGTTCTTACTTTGGCAGTTTTATTCCAAATTGTGTTGCAAGATAACAGATGAGCAATATTATTCATTGACAAATGGGTTTGATCGGACTAGTGCAATGGTTCATTAACCTCATGATAAGTTTGGGCTATCTTAGAAGTGTTCTTGCTGTGAATTTAGATTTGATGATGGCTCACACATCAAGGAAACAAATTGCCTTGTCTTTTAAAGGAAAAAAGAGGGAGGTTTAAAGAAGTTAATTGATGTCTTTTAAATCCCACGACTAATAAAGCATTTTTTCTTCTATATATTTCTTTCTAATTCTTATGAGATAAATGAGACAGACAGAATGCCAAAAGCTTTAGTTCTGTTGTTACCAATTAGAGGGAGTCAAAGAACTCTGATTACAATTATCAGATTTTAATGAGGAATTGTCTGTCAAGATTTTTTCACAACTTTAAAGGTGTATGAAAGATTTGTATGCAGTGTATAGGTTGCCCTGTACAGAAGGCTTGTCTTTAGATAATCAGTACCTGATTTTTAACTATCAGTCTTCTCTGAGTGTTCTGAATTTTTTTTTAATCTCTTGGAGGAGATATTGATTCTCTTGTTTAATCTAATAAAATAAAGACTAAGATATTAAAATCACAGTAAGTCAGGCAAAGCAAAATCTAAAGTTACAAATCTGCTGATGTAAGATGGCATTTTTTCAATGAGTTTTTTTTTCCCACTTATTCTGCAGTTTGTTTCACCTTTAAAGGTAATTTAATGGAGCTGTTGGGTCTGAAAACTTGAAGTTCATGTTACAATTGATGTCCCACTATTCAACTTGTTTTTACACATATTAATGCAATGGGACATAGGAAATATTAACTTGAATGTTTCTACAAATAATTGCCCAGTTCACCTCTATGTGCTTTAAAACGGATCTCTTCCATAATTCTAACCTTGTGCTACACACTTCATCACATACTATTTTTTTGAAATTACCTGTCCTTGAAACACTCTAAATCATGGATGCTAATCAGAAAATTAATTACAGTTGTGCCCTGAACAGACTGTAGCCTGTAAGACCCAAGCTTTATTTGATGAAGGAATTGCAAGATATCCAGTAAATGATGCACAAAGAAAGAAGTATGGGCCTTGTGCTTTATGACTATAAATGGAACACGGCCTTTGAATTTGCAGCCCCTGGGGACAGTGAAAGTCACACATGAAGAGGGATGAGAAGGCAAGGCTTAGTATTTTCACTGATTATTATGTTTAATTAATGTAAATATTCAGAATCTGCTTTTGGTAGCTTCCTACTACTGCCTGTTTTCTGTATGAGAAATTTGGGTTTCTGAGATTGCTCAGCGAAATAGAGAGCTAGCCCCTGTTTAGCCTGTGTGATCTAAATCTTTTTTTTCTGATGCACATAACTCACTTAGACACTTAAGAAAATTAGCTACACACTGCCTGTATGAGAGTTTCTGTATTTTTCTGTCTGTCTCCCTCTCCCCCACCCCACCTAGTTGTTTTTTAATTGATACGGCCAATTTATGTTCCAGCCAAATATGACAGATGGGATAGCAGTCTCAAAGTTATTAAGGTCTGACATAAGGCCTTATGAAAATCACTCTTAGGAAAGTAAAAAACACCAACTAATGAATCCATGTAGAGAAAGACAGCAGCATGAATTCTCATTAGACACTGGAGGATCCAAGTATGAAAGATAAAATAATTTTACGAAAGCCCCAAGCACAGACATATCTTTAAGTGAAGTTTACTAGACAGTAGAACATCCATCCATGAGCCATGTATCTTTTGTAATGCAGGTTTCAGAAACAGCTAAACACTTTGTGTATTCTCTTGCTTTTTTGCATTTGTTTGACTGTTTTTGTCCTTCTTAATATGGAATCATTTTTTTCTAAAATTAAAACAACATAAGTTAGTCTAATAACATCAGATCACAGGCTTTTATAATTTTCTTATTAGTATTATTGTATATAGTGCTATTACTTGTTAGTATTATTATATGTTAAATAATATTCAGAAAGAAAAAAGCAGTTATTTTTAGTTCCCTTGAAAATAACCCCTTACTATCTTAAAATCACAGAATCATCAAATCATAGAATCATAGAATGGTTTGAGTTGGTAGGGAACTTAAAGATCATCCAGTTACAAAACTCTGCCATAAGCAGGAGCACCGTCCACTAACTAGATCAGAGTGCTTAAAGTCTGATTGAACCTAGCCTTGAACACTTCCTCATCACTCTCTTAGTACAGTTTCTTCTATCTATCCAATCTAAATCTACCCTCTCTCAATTTTGAAGCCATTACTCCTTGTCCTTTCACTACATGCCCTCATAAAAATTCTCCAGATTTCCTGTAGGTCCCGTTTGTGTACTGGAAGATTGTTATCAGGTTTCCCTGAAAACCAGCCTCTCATCCTGGTCTGGGTACCTGAAGCAGACCTCCATTATGATGTCACCTGGCACCACCCTCTTTTCAGTTTTGACCCATAAACTCTGTTGGCTCCTCATCCATCCCCAAGCAGCATTCCAGCTAGTCAATGACATGAAGAGCAACACCTACTTCTTCTCTGCCCTGTTTGTCCTTCCTAAGAATTGTGTATCCTTTCTGAAGAGCCTGTATACTTCCATTCCAACAAAACTGTCATAATGGACAGCCCACCATGTCTCTGCAAAGCCTATATAATCATAGCTCTGCAGGTCAGCCTGTTTATTCTTCATGCTACATTTGCATACGGACTTTTAAAGTAAGATCCCCTATGAAGATGACTTACTGGTTGAAGTGGCTGGAGTTTCTTTGTACTTCTCTTCAGGTGCTCTCCTGCTGACTTGTTATCCTACTCCAAGCTCTGAACATATTTTGCTGATACTGGCATCAAGTTGGCAGGAGAGAGATGGACTGAGGCTTCCCTCTACTGGAAACTTTAATATAAAACCATAAACCTGTCAAGCCAGTGCCTGACTATGCTCTTCTCCTCTGGGGATTGACCCCATCAGACCGTAGTAGACCAGTTTCCTCAAAGTGAGTCCGATGGTCTAATGAGCCAAACTCCTCTCTGTAACATCAGTCCTGCAGCCAATTCTTGATTCTTTATATTCAATTGGTCTTTTCAAACCTCCCTTTGTCGGGGAGGATTGCTTGGCCACGAGCAGTGAGTCTGCTGCAGACTGTATTTGGAACCAACTATCTTACTCCTTCTCACTGTTCCTGATGTTACACACCCTCCTCACCACCTCCTGAAGCTCAGTCATTTGCTGCAGGAGATCCTCCAGCTAAGCACACTTGTTGAAGGAAGCTCTGCCACTCATCCCTGTCCCATGTGCAAGGTCTGGACACTTCCTGCAGCATGAGGTCCTTACTACATCCCATCCCTTCAGCAGCTCTGTCTGGGTGGAGACATTGGCTATGCTGGAGTATATGGTGTTGACACCGTAGCTGGAGCTGCAGGCTTTGCTCTCTAACAAGTTCCACCATTCTGCCCTGAGGCTGAGGTAGAATGAGTACCTTCTGATCTGTGCAGATTGTCACAGAATGGTGCCTGGATGCTGGGTTCCATGTGCTTCAAGTTTCCCTCTTGTCCTTTGGAATGGCCCTCCTAGACAACATCCTATTTATTATTAAGTAATTATTAATATATATGGTTTAATATTTAACAAAGCTGAAAGACTTACCTGTTTTTTATCAATAACCACTTTTTTTTACTCCTTGTCTAATGCGTTCTTTAGAAATGTATGATGGCTCATTCCTTTCACTTTCTTCAGTGATAAACTAGATAAAGCCTCACATGAATCCTGCTTTTATAGCCTATTCTTGTCTTCTCTTTCTAAGTGATATAGTGTAGAATAAGGGTCTTATTCTGTCACTGTCATTTTTACTGAAGTATGTGCTATGCCATTAAATACTTCCATTAAAATAGATATTGCTGCTTCAGAAATAAGGCACTACTCGATTTAATGGCAACATTGGTTCCAAAATGTCACCTTGCTATGAGGGCTGAAGTTGAAAACAAAGAAGCTGCAGATAATAAATAGACACAGATGTCAAATTCTATCACTATTTTGTTAAAAATCTACAAGAACATACCAGGAAATTCCATTGCAAGCACTACCAGTGCTTCTGGAGAGAGAGATTCTGAAATGTTTTTGGACACGGTATGTTCTGCTTTGTTCCGCTTTCTGCCTACTTTTCATCAACATGTCTGCTTTAAACTGTTCATAACCCAAATATGCTTGGACACACTGGACTGAGAGTCCCCTAAAGAATTCATTTAGTTTGTACTTAAATTTATGCTTGCAAGATTGCAATTGCAAGTTGAAGATAATCCCCTCTGGTCAAAGAGTAGTTTCAGCCCATCCATAACAGATGGAGCACATATAACAACTAAGTCCAGCTGAGGAATATTTTAGTAATCAATATGAGAAGGAATATATTACTGCTTTGACAATCCATTGCAAATAAATACCTTTGTTTTGTTCTCAACTCTATACTACATTAGAGATAAAATTTACAGCTGTTTGTAGTTTTGTTTTGCCTTGAGTGTGAATGCACAAGATTTAAATTGGACGTATTTCAGCACGCCATTGATATGTCTTGGTCTCTAATCTTAATTCACAGAGCTGCTGTTAAAATAAAAACAATGTGCTGCTATCATTGGTCAGCAGTTACTGACAGTCATTATAAACAGAAGCAGAAGCATATTTGAGTAGTAGCAGTTTTTGGTTGATGACCTTTAGCATATTGCAATTAAGGTAAAACTTTATATTGTTTGTTTTTGTTTTATTTTGTTTGTCTATAGACACACATGATTTCTACATCACCTTTTTAAATTGAACTCATCTGCTGTATTTTAGTTGTTCAATGATGACGTGACTGTCCTAACTACTATGAACATCTATTTTAGGATTAGATGTACTGCTCTGTGAAAGTGCCCATCTTTCCACTAATAACATGACATCTAGATCACATCTCTATTTTAGAAGGCTGAAATAAAGAGTCCTACTTTCCCTGGAATTGCCGATGTATGTATTAGCACATGAATATATCAATGAATATCTACTTTGAATAATTTTGCTCCTTTTTTCAAGTTTGTGAATTTAAAAAAAAATAATTTTTAAAAATGTAATATGATTTTCGTGTTTGTCTCTTCCCAAAGTACTGACACGTTAATGCAGGATTTTCTGAAATCAATAGTTTCAGAATCAAATGGCTAACATTGATTCTTTAAGATGGGAAAAATCCTTTTCTACAAAAATAAATTATTGCTGTATTTTATAATGGATGAAAAATACTGTACTTTCTTATCACGAGTCAAGACTTATATCTCCAAGACATCCGCCAGGACAGATGGATGGCACACATTCAAATGCTCTGAAATCTCAAAAGCTCTAATCCCTGTCACTACCATGACAGGACAGGATTCTTCAAGCATCAGATTATAATACAAATTATTTTTCCATTATTATTGTAGTTACTATAATTTTGGAGGATAGTCAAGCTGCATATACAGTTTGAAGCTTGTATAGCTAAATAGTACATATTCTGCCGCCTGGTAATATTTGTCATGATGAAGAATAACAATCCTGTATTATCCTCACTCATATATGTAATAGAGAGGTTCTAAGGCCTTATTCACTACATATAACACAGCAAAGCTACCAAACTTAATCTCCTAGCGAGAGAAAATCTCCTCTAGATGATGACTTAGCATCTTCCCTTCCTTAGGCAAAAGTAAATATTGTGAATATCCCTACTATGAGAGTGATGCTCTGTTCTTCAAATAATTTAATTACCTGAATGCAGCTGTTCCAGGATGCACACAAAGCACTTTGACAAACTGGATTTAAACAAGTTTATTCCAACAACCTATGCTTAAAAACATGTCCTCATATTAGTGTTACTGGCCGTATAGTTGACTAGATATATATATATTTAAAGAAAAGAATTAGTACTGTTGATTAAAAGTATTCTATACAATTTTTTTTTCATAATCTTAGGACAGATTGCTGGGAACAAAAGGTCAACTCTTTGAATTATCACTCATCTGATTTTGTCATTCTTTAGATCTGTCAAAACCAGTGTTCTACTTTAAAGAAATTTTATGTCTAATTGCAAGAGTCCAAGGCAATAATCTTTGGGAAAAAAAAAGCCTTCAAATACTGAAGAGGCAGTTCAAACTTTCTGATTAGCTTGTCATTTATTTTAAAGAGTTGGTTTGGTTAATATAATGAGGAAACAGTCATGAATGTGCTTATGTCCAACGCCATCCTCCAAATATTTATGCTAGATTCATATAATTTTTTTTTGCTGGCTTGAAGATATTGAATTAGTAAATGAAGAAAAGTCATACTATAGCTGAAAAGTCATCTATGTGATGTAGCTAAATGGCTGCAACCAAACTGAACATGTTTGAAGAAAGCCAAATGAAAAATAATTCATAAGCGAAATGGGAATTAAGATGTGAGTTGAAGAATCACACAAGGAAACACTGGTGCAGATTTCATCTCATCAGCCCTGGCAGTTTAGCTTCAGCTACAGAAATAATAACTCAGCAATGACTGAAGTCACTGGCAGCACATGCTGGTGCTTGCCTTCAGCCACCTGTGTAGGCAGTTCCCCACCTTATGGCAACCAGCTTCAGCCTCAGTCTAGCTCCCCAGTCCCTACTAAAGGAAGGGAAGAGAAGGAGTCAAGCATCTTCTTTCCTAGGCACAGAAAGAGCAAACACCCTGGCCACTGACTCTAAGTAATATTCTCCTGAGGGGATGAGAGCAAAAGCAGATATGCAAAATTAATAAAGTCTTCAGACTTCAGTCCCTTCTTTATCTGTAGGAGACACATACAGAAGATAACTTCCCTACTATTCTGCTTTGATGAGCATATTAATAACCTCAGATTAGCCAAGTTGAGGTGGATGTCACACAACCAATGGGTAGACATTTCACACAACTTAAAGTCAGACATATGTATGTCTCCACACACACCTCCAAGAGATTATAGTTTAAGCTTTTTGAGCGAGCTTACTTTGTTAATATTTAAGACAGGTACAGTGATAAATAGCCTCATGAATACAGAGAAATCTTTGGTAGCTACGAAGCTCCTGTTGGTGGAGATAGATTGAGTAATAACTCTGTTCTGGAAAATACAAGAAAGAAGGGGAATGGTGATTTATTAAGTGCAATGAACATATACTGTTTAACAAGTATAGCAAATGGAAGTGAATAATACATGAAAACTGCTAGGCCTTAAATTTAGTGCATAGAAGACTGCAGATTAAATCCATAGTAGTGGAATAGTAAGTGAAGAAGCTGAAGAATGACAGGTTATAATGGGCAGTGAGGAGAGGAATGAACCTGATTACGATTGTCTAGATGTCATAAAGCCTTAGGCAAAAGGAAAAGTAGATTGACACTTGAAAACCATGTAAAACTTTTTGGTGTAGCTAAGGGGCCTGTTATGTGTTACATTCATAGCATGTGGTGCTTAACTTATGGCTTTGTTCCACACTGAAAATGAGTCATAACTGCTGCTTCAAGCTGTTTTGATTCTGATGACAACTCTGAAAATATAAAGCAACCAGTACTTCCCTACAGCAAGCTGCTTCCTGTCCAAATAACACGTCAACCTACCTAACCTCCAGGTTTTCTGGCCTGACAGACTTTTGTGGATTTTTCAGGCTCTAACACCAAAATCCCAGATTTGAGCCTAACTTCAAAAATCTCAGCACTTCCAGAACTCAAGCTGTGCATGGAACATCAAGAAGAGCAAAATGAATGAATGGCAATCTATGAGACTCCCTGGAAGACTCTGCCCTCTTGAAATCAAGCATCATTGATGAGTTTAATTTACATTTCTTATCTCTACAATATCTGTCTGCCCAAACTCTTTCATAAACAAGAAAGAGAGTAGCTTGGGTGGATGTGTTTGATTCTTCATATCTCAGAGAAGCATGCATATCACACTGAGAATTCCTGCAGGGTCCTCTGCTGTTCAAGTCTCGATTCTCCATTGAATATGGCTTTAACCAGTCATTAAACACTGTTCATTCACAGATTCATTGTGTCTGAAGACAGCAGGGACCACTGGATCATTTGGCCTGACGTATTTATACTACATGTCATTAAACTTCACCATTTTACTTCTGTAAAGAGACTAAACATTTGTTTACATTGTACCATCAAAAAACGTAACTGGAATATCTGAACACAAAGATATTGAAGAGTAGCAATACTGGTTAATGGTCACTGTAGTCTGAGCTGTCTATGCTAAGGCTACCTGTCATTTTTTCTCCTGATTGTACTGAAATATCACCGTGTAGCCACCTGCCCTTCCCACAGTTTATAAGCTAAACGAAAAGTCTTCTAAAACTTCCTCTGAGGTTTTACTGTGGTGTAGCAAATTGTATTTTAGTGCCAGCATGAACTACATGCACTACTTCCCAAATGCGATGATGACTGCCCTTTGAAAATACTTGGTAAAACCTAATACATTTGCAAATGTTGTTTGGTCTTACTCATCTCATTTATTAATTCACCTGTATTGTCACCAAGGAATGAGTTCAGATTGTTTTGATGGATTTCTTCATAGATCCATCTTGATTAGAATTAACCATAGTTCAGTGAATTCTAGCCTGTCATGTAAGTTCCTCTAAAAGTAATGCCTCCTGTATATGTCCTTGGAAATTATATCAGATATAAAGAGAACATTAACATTATTTAACAGAGAAGGTCCTCAGCTACAGTCACCACCATTACTATGCACTTTGGCTAGTGATCAACAAGAGCCTGAGTGCTGTGCTCATAAATTTTTGCACCAGTGGAGGTGACCCAGTGTTTCACAGCTGCTATGACAGAGTCATTGCTAGGAAAATTTTGTCCATGAAGTTCATCAATCATCAGCCTGAACAGACGGAAGTCAGAAGGCACAAAATCCAGCCTATACAGTAGGTATGATAGGACAGTCCAGGCA
The DNA here is from genome assembly GCA_030625065.1 of Alectoris magna. Lineage (NCBI taxonomy): Eukaryota > Metazoa > Chordata > Aves > Galliformes > Phasianidae > Alectoris > Alectoris magna. The sequence goes on along the minus strand of CM060560.1, from coordinate 192,893,743 downwards.
AGACTTTTAATGTGCTCCACAGTCTTCATACTGGTATGGGGCCTAGAATTACCATGTTGTAAGAGAAAGTTTGTCTTCTCTTGCAAGTTCAAAATTTGAACTTCTCTGGAAGTTCAAGTCTTCAGCTTAGTCAGCATCGTGATATAGATGTCAGTGTTGGTGGTTTGTCCATGTTCCAGGAAACCCAGCAGGATCACCTCTTTCCTATCTCAAAAGACAGTGCACACCACTTTACCCACTGAGGCCTGCATCTTGGACATTTTGTATGGGGAATTCATATCTTGCCACTCCGTGGACAGCCATTTTAACTCCAGCTCATAGCGGTGACAAGTCTCATCACTGACAATGATATGATCAAGGAAACTCTTCCCTTCAGATTCATATTGCTTTAACAGGTCTGAAAAACTTGTACACAGTTCTTTCTGTGGGACCCACCTGGAGCAAACTTTGTATTACCACCATAATTTCCAACACACTGAAGCCAATATTCAGCTCAGTACACAGTGCACTGGTTGTAACCCGTGAGTTCATGCAGATGATCTAATTGAGATGTTCTTTTTGTGGTGTGACAGCTGTGCATGGCCATCCAGAACCTGGTTTGTCTTTAACACCGCTCTCTCCATTGCTGAAACACACCACCCACCACCTCACTCTTCTGACATCCACTGTTTGGTCTCCATAAAAATTAAGCAAGCATCAATGAACATCGATGGGTGCAATTTTTTCCACATGGAGGAGTCAGTTCTACACCTTTGCTTCATGCACACTTCCATGTCTGTTGTGTCAGACTGCCCCTCAGCTGCCATCTGCCACATGGCAACAAAATGTAATGGAATATTGGTGGAAAGGTCTACGTAAAAACACTCACCAAACATAACCTTCCTAACACTTCCTAACAAAATTCAAGCCCTACTATGATTAATATGTGTATGTATATATATTTCTCCCCTGTAATTTTTAAAAATATTTTAAAAACCATCCTGGAAGCTCAGTGAAGCTTCCAGGACTGCTGCTTATCAGTGGGGATAACAGTATGAATATGGGAATACATGAGGCTTCTGCAGACAATAAAATATTTGGGATTTGAAATTTTCACCAGAAAATAAGTTTTTCCCAACTTTTCTGATGGCATCAAAATAACTGGAAAAAAAGAAATTGCTTTTAAGTAGAGCCCAGGACTTCCCTAGTTTAGGAAATAATAACATATGCTAGAGCCACAGAGGAAGCTTCAATCTTTTTATCTAATTTTCAAGAAAGGCTTCCTAAGGAGGTAGGCTGGACTTTGGTTTGTTTCAACCAGATGACCTCTCTGAAAATGAATACACATTTTCCTTTCTCAGCCTAATTCTTTTTTTTTTCTTTCTTTTTTTTTTTTTTTCCTCTCTTCCTTCAATGGAAAATCATTAAGAAGCACTTTACAAATCCCAGTCTACACAGGCACTGGACTGGCTGAATGGTTTCTAATCCTCTAATTTTGTACACGCAGAGTCCCTCATGCAGTGGAGCTTTTACTGCTTTGTAAGTGGTTCCATTCTTACTCCCTTACTTCTCCAGTTTAAGGTTGCACTGTACTTGAAAACACCATCTTAATTATACTTCAATAGCAACTTCATAGTTTTTGTTCCTCTTTCAAGTGTTTGAAATGAGTGCATAGCTACTCCCCGAGGTTATTTCTATTAGCCTAATACAAAACTGCTCATCTTCATTTCAGGTGTAGAGTTTTGAAGGAGACGGCAGCTTTCAGCAGGCATTAGTCACACTGAGTCTGCTGAGTAAAAGTAGTTCTGTGGGTGTTAAATGGTGCCAGAGGACTTCGGCCAGATGAGTGCTTCCAAATAAGTCATTCTCATGAGTGAACCCACTGAGTATCAAACTGAAAGATGCCCAGTTCAAGGAGTGCCAAGTGAAATACTGAGAGGTGACAGAGCTGTCTGTGAAAGAGCTGTCTGTGATACTGGTTAGCATCAAATGTACATTTCAGTGTGGCCTTTCTCCTTTGAATAACTGCACCAGTTCCTGCAAAGTTGCTAAAGTTTACTGAAGACAGGAATCTTTTCCACTTTCCAATTATTAGTAAGTAACAGTTTAGGAGTGAATGCAAGCATATACCCACCAAATTGTGCTCAGGAGATGAAGTGTGTGACTGTTTTTTGTGTGTGTTTTTTTTTATTTTTTTTTAACTATCCCACAGCCAAATGTTCCTTTAAATTAATAATTAAGCTCCTGAAATTTTGTCCTTTATGCCTATAGTGAGTTCATGTCCCTTGAAAAAAATTATTGTCCTCGCCTATTTGAGATTCCTCACTGAGGTCACCTTTATTGTTATTTTTATCACTAGATACGTTGCATTTTTTTTACGGCAGTACTCCAAGGCCACAAGAGAGGTCATTTTATTTGGCTTTCTGTGAGTCCCAAAGAGCTTGTGATCTAAATAGGAAAATTATATATCCATCTTCTGTGACTATTTTGACCTTTCTCATATTGCCAACGTCTCAGATACAATGGCAATGATTCTCCTGCTGGGCTAATTACCTCTAATTGTGCTGTTCCTGTTACCTTGCTAGACTGACTTTTTGCCATAAAATGACCTAATATGGACATGAGCGAAGTAGGAAATCTTGTTTCCAGACTGCTTTGAGTTGAAGGAGAAGGAAATAGGTGTCCTGGTGGCCAACAGGTTGGCCGTGAGTCAGCAGTGTGCCCTTGTGGCCAAGAAGGCCAGTGATATCCTGGGGTGGATTAAAAAAGAGTGTGGCCAACAGGGTGAGGGTCGTTCTTCCCCCTCTGCACTGTCCTTGTGAGGCCACATCTGAAGTATTGTGTCCAGTTCTGAGTTCTTCAGTTCATGAAAGACAAGGAACTTTTGAGAGAGACCTGCAGAGGGTGACAAAGGTGGTCAGGGGCCTGGAGCACCTCTCTTATGAGGAAAGGCTAGTTGTCCAGCTAGGACTGTTTAAACTGAAGAAGACTGAGAGGGGATCTTATCAATGCTTATAATTATCTAAAGGGTGAGTGACAAGTGGATGGGGTCCAGACTCTTTCCAGTGCTTCCCAGGAACAGGACAAGGAGCAAAAGTCTCAAACTTGAACACAGCAAGTTCCATCTGAACATGAGGAAAAACTTCTGTACTGTGTGGGTGACAGAGCAATGAAAAAAGTTGTCCAGAGATGTTGTGGAATCTCCTCCTCTAGAGATATTCAAGGCTACCTGGATGCTTTCCTGTGTAGGGAACCTGCAGGGAGGTAGGACTAGATGATTTCCAGGGATTCCTTCCAACCCATACGGTTCTGTGAGTTTGTGAGTCTGTAATAGAAAAAGAATCAGTTGCACCTTCAAATGTCAATAGAGTTTTCCTAGCATGTTGCAGTTTACAAAACAAATCAACCTCATTTTGGTACCAAGAAATGTGAAAAGTTTCTTTATTCAGAGAGTAATATTTCTTATGTACATTCACAATGTGTAAGAAAGAGCATTCTGATCCAGGCCATGTGAGGACCAATGTTATTCAACAAATGCAGTCTGGATAAGATGGCAAATAGCAACAGAAATGATTAACCATCTGCGTTATTCAAAGCATTCGAGTTATTCAGGATAATAAGAGACTACAGAATAACTAGGAATAAATGAAGAATGAAAATGAAATTCACTGTTGAAAAATAGAAGGAAATGCACTTGAGAAAAAACAGTCTTTACATATACAATGACAAACTGACTTGCACCTGTCAGAAATTAGATCATGAGGTTATAATCAATAGACTTAGACTAAGTAGTTGAAAACAGCAGCTTATTATTTAGGAATGGTTAAAAAAAATAAAAATATAGTATGGCAATTAGTAGAAAAAGAATACAAGATAAAGATTAAAACTTCATTACCCTTAATTAAAATATATCTTGTAGAAAACAATTCTGGCTCTCCATTGAAAATAAGGTATACTGTAAGTAAAATGAGTCCAGAGAAAATAAACAAAGGGTCATCAAAGATGTACTACTGTTTGCATGTAAGAATCATAGAATCATAGAATCACAAGGTTGGAAAGGACCTACATGATCACCTAGTCCAACCATCCTCCCATTACCATTGCTACCACAAGCACTAAACCATCTCTTGTAGCTCCTCATCCAGATGCCTCTTGGACACTGCCAGGGACGGTGACTCCACCACCACGGGCAGACCATTCCAGTGCCTGACCACTCTCTGAGACAAAAAGTTCTTTCTTATGTCTAATCTAAACCTCTTCTAGTACAACTTGTGGCCATTTCCTCGGATCCTGTTTGTTGCCTGGGAGAAGAGGCCAAGCCCCTCCTCATCACGACCTCCCTTCAGGACATTGTAGAGTGCAATGAGGTCTCCCCCAAGCCTCCTCTTCTCCAGACTGAACAATCCCAGCTCCCTCAGCTGCTCTTCATAAGACTTCTGCTCCAGACCCCTCACCAGTTTCGTTGCCCTTCTCTAGACACGTTCCAGGGCTTCAATGTCTTTCTTGTTGTGAGGAGCCCAAAACTGAACACAGTACTTGAGATGTGGCCTCAAGAAACATCTAATCCCTTTTAAAGTCCTTAAGTGATGGGGGGAATTCCTGAATGTGATGTGATTGAAATCTACATAACCTTGAGTGTTGTGGGATTGACTGTTAACTGTAAATAGGGACTGGTGGTTAGCTGTCTTCTCCAGCACAAAAACTGGAAGACATTCGGTGGCATTATGGCATAGCACATTCTATATAACATATTGTGAAATGTTTCTTTATACAGTGAGTGAAGTTTTTAAACATGGTTATGAACTCTGTGCTTCTGGATGCTGCAGAAGTAGAGCACACACAGGTTTGAAAAGTAACCTGACAAATTCATAGGAGGAAAATCTAATAGCATCAGTTAACTAAAAGTACACTCTCTTTTCCTCTTTTTCCTGAACTGCAATTTCCATGGATGCATCACCACATCTTGACCTGTCCTCTAAACATATTTTGTCAGAGATCCTACAGAATCCTCTTGCAGAGCTACAAGGCCTTTCTGCTTCTCTGTGTGTTCATCACTACTTTCTCCTCCTTGTGTTTTAGTCTTGGATAAAATAATTGTTCCACTAACATAGTCAGATTTTGAAAATGGTGTTCAATAGTTAAAATAAAATAAAATAAAATAAAATTTTTAAAAAAAAAAAAGGAGAGAGAGAGAGAAAAGGGAAATGAATAAAAAAGCAGAAACAGGTAAGGAGAGGAGAGGAGAGGAGAGGAGAGGAGAGGAGAGGAGAGGAGAGGAGAGGAGAGGAGAGGAGAGGAGAGGAGAGGAGAGGAGAGGAGAGGAGAGGAGAGGAGAGGAGAGGAGAGGAGAGGAGAGGAGAGGAGAGGAAAGCACTGCAGTCAACAGCAACAAATCTTTTTCCATTTATTCTCCTCTTACTTGGCCAAAAGCGTAAACCTAGTCTTTTGTGACAACACTTGTTTTACAGATTTGAAGAAAAAGCATTCCCTACTTTTTTTACCACTTGGAGAGCAGATGACAACGTCCTACATGTTCTCATGTCACATAAGCATGTATCAGCGTCAGGCAGAAGGTGTTTCTTGACTGGAAAATCTCCAGTAATCAGAAGAGAAAGCCAAAGAGATAATCAGCAAGGCAGCAATGAGAGAATGTTTTTGTTTTGGGTTTGTGTTTTTTTTATTTTATTTCTCGCAGCTCCTAGGTCGTTGCCTTGCTCCACGACTACCTATTAAAAAGATGTAGTCAGTTTGACCTTCTGAGGCTTGAAAGCTTACTTTTACTGCCATGATAGGTTATCTTGCAGTAGTTTGAATCTGTCAAATAAGTCTTAATTACAGAACTATCAGTGATGGAATATTATATTAAAAAATATCAGATTTATTAAAGAACTGTTTCCCCTCTCTGAATACTGCTTTGTCTGCTTCAGCTCTTTCTTGAAGTGCTTTCCAGAAGATAACTTGCAAAAAAATACTTAAGGTATTATACCTTGCTGATAAATAACCTCAAACTGTCAGGAAGTAGCAAAGGCTTTACTGGGTCTGGACACTGAGCAGATCCTTTCCTTGAATACTCTTTTGTTCCCTGTACCCATTTCCCTGCTGTCCACAGAACATCCATCAGTGAATTTATAGTCTCATCAAACTTGAACACTTGCTCCTAGGTTTTAAAAATGCCAACTGTTGCCTTCCCTCAGGAGATAATGTTTCACAGAGCTGATAAGACATTCTGAATTGTGAAACTGGGACTGATTTGAGGGTATTTGTTTGGAGATCCAGACTTGAGCTGGAGTTAATTTTAAATTAAGAGTGTAAGTAAAGAAGAAAAAAGTAAAAATATTGAAAATATGATACAGATTTATATAGAATTATGGTAAGAATAATACTTTACAACCAAATACCTTCAAAAATACTCAAATGATATGTCAGTTCAAGGACTGCTGTTCTATAATTTTCCTATTTTTCTGTGTTCTTTTTTTTTCCATTAAGAGCACATTATCAATGCTAACAGAAAACATGGACTTGCAGAGTGGTAAAACATGGCAAGATCATGGCTTGAAGAACTGGCCACCAAAAAGCCGTCTTTTGTGAATAACAGAATTATTAGCTCAAACCTTGATGCTTGGTTAAACATTTTATTCAGGTACCATTTACCAAAAGCCTCTGTTGTCTCCAGCAATCCTTTCCAAGCTCACCTGAACAATTTCAATCATATTAATACATTTCCCCACACTTAGTCCCAGTGTGCTCCTGTAGAAGACAACTATTCAAGCAGAGTACAGGAACAATATCTCACAAGGCATGACTGGATGAGTGAGACCAGAGAAAATGGGCCATAAGTTGGAAGTCCTAAGATGACGCATCTGCATTTTTTTTTTCTATTTCCGCTTCTTCCCAGATGTGACATATGGCATCAGCAGTTGTGGAAGAAAACATGAGATAGCGCTTCAGTTATTATGAACATACTGCAGCTTTTCTTGCCTCTCCCATCCATGGCAAACTAGAGTTCCTTCTGCTGCATAAATCTTTGTCATCACCAAAATAATCTCAGACCCATACGTATGCCTTTATGGTTGTCTGCAACCATACCTGTACTCTGTAGTTAGAGATCTCTTAAATTCTACCACAAAATTATTAAGAAATACATCCAACAAATCAGTTAACCGTATCATTACTCTGGATAAAAAATAAATATATAAATAAAAATAAGAGAAACTATTTTCTCCTCCCAGTCCATTCAGTCTATTAATGTTCTAGAGAACCTGTTAAGTGTGCATGGAAAGGCAATTGCATAGTGCTGTAGTGCACTTCATTTTACCATGAGTGTTATTTCTGATTTTGGGTGTAAATGCAATTGAGATTCTGACACAGAATCACAGAATCACAGAATCACAGAATCACAGAATTGTAGGGGTTGGAAGGGACCTCCAGAGATCATCAAGTCCAACCCCTCTGCCAAAGCAGGTTCCCTACACCAGGTCGCACAGGTAGGCGTCCAGGCGGGTCTTGAATATCTCCAGAGAAGAAGACTCCACAACCCCCTGGGCAGCCTGTTCCAGTGCTCCGTACACAACCACTATAATGGATGAGTAACTGGCAAAGGCAGAATAAAGGAAAAAAAAACCAAAAAACTAGAAGTAGCAGATGTAGTGGAATTCTGCACCAGCAGAACTCTGATGGGTCTTTGGAGAGATATAGCATTTATGCCCATGAGAGGAACAGTCACAATGTTGAATACATTCAATTTAATTTGAGTAAAGGCACAAAGAGCACAGCTAAGTGAGTGTGTACATTGAGGTGCCTACACATTACCTAGAGTATTTAAAGATGCTATAGTCAATGGACATCTAATCAATGAAGTTAGTGAAGTTTACTGATCTGCACAATTGACTAAATAGAGTTTGATAGTATTTTTCATTGAGATTGTTATTTTTCAAGACTGCTAACTGTATCGACTGTTGCGTGTGTTAAGACTCACTCAATGACACACCCCTGATTCCAGATGCCATTCAATATGAACTAAGGAGTCCAAATCATTAGCTTGGCTTTAGTAGATATAACATAGTGCTTATGGGAGACCCATGGCCTTCTGGACCAGCAGCTGGTGAAGCAGCAGGGTAATCTAGGGCATTTCAAACATCACTGTACCGTTATCTGAGTAATCAATCACACCATAGATCTCCACTTTCTACCAAAAAAAAAAAGAAAAAGAAAAAAAAAAGCTTAAATTTACAGCTGTCATATAGATGCCTATGTATAGAAAATGTATTAGAAAATGTATATCCCAAAATGCAGGTGTCTGAGTATTCTATTTGGTTATTCAAAGATAGCCATGTAATTCCATTTCAGATTTCCCAGGGTATCCAATCTGACACTCATCTGCCCTTCCAGAAAAGCATGGTTCTCCCATGGGTCTTGCATTATACCTTCCAGATCTGCACAGATGTTCTGGATACCCCAGGGCATCTCAAATGACAGTAAATACTGAGTCTTAGGCAACTAAATCAAATCCTAAGTGAAGGTTGTATGCGTCCCTATCTGAAACATCTGTCTAGACTTCTCCTGTTGTCAACATAATCACTGGAATTTAAAGTACAAACTACTTGACCAAATGCAAGTATTTAAATTAGAGTATGATTATTAACTTTTTCCTCTTCTCCCTTGAATTTTCCTTTGGTCATTTATGCCTAATGGAAGTAGAAGTACATGTACAAGGCTACTGCCTTGATTACTGTTTTGATTAGGTGACATTTCATACACATAGTTCAAATGGAAATCATCATACAAGAAGGCCAAAGGAAAGTTGGATCCTTTATTCTTGCTATCTAGGTACAGGTAGTGGTCATATTTGAGCCCAGATAATAAGATTTATGTATATGAATGGAAGTAAAATCTGGTGAAGAATACTCTAATGAATTTATATTTTGGCTGATGTAGTGAATAGGCTGTTAATCTCCAGTCAAAAGCACTAAATCAGTTTATTTAACTATGTCTTCTTGGTATTAAAATTGAAGCAATCTTTTATTGTTATATCATTCAAGTCTGGAGAACCTCTCTTCCAATTTTTTTCTCTTTGACTGGCAGAAGGATTAAAATCACATGTAATGAAAAATGAAACTGCAGATCTTGACTCAGTATTTCACAGCACTAATTTGACATTCTTTTGCTTCTTCTTGTTAAATGAAGTGGCCTTTATGACTTGAAAACTTGACAAAAGTTTTGTAGAAATAATACTTGTAGCTTTAGATTTTGCAGTTGAGTACTGTGTATTGTTGTTACTATTTTTTTTATTATTATTTTTTTTTTATAATGCAGAGGAAGCCAAATTGAGTGATTAAACTCTGACCTGTATCTGTAGGAAGCAATTTGAACAACCTCTTTTAAGAAGTCTAGCCTTCTCTGTAGCATGCACATAGCTTTCATTAACATTAAATACAGTTACATGTGCACACCAGGGCATAAGCTTCTGAGTATATATTAATTAGGTAAGAAATGATCTCATATTTATTCTCCTTGAAGTTAGTGTTTAGGAACTTCATTTTGGCTTGCCACCTTCACAACTTTTTTGAGAGTATGTTTCTTTAGTTTCCTTTAATTATTTCAATTAGGAAATTTATTCAGTGACCTGCTTCAGTGCATGCAGCCATTTAAAAGAAAGAAGATTCTGTACTGTAACCACAATAATTTACTTTCCTTCCATGTCTCTTTATAAACCAATCCCTATAAGACATTACCAATATTTTAACGCTGCTTAATTAATAAGATCAGAGGAAATTAATTCTGGGTCTGTAGTCAAAATTACTTTGTGGTTGTAGAAGTTGTATTTTGGAAGAAAATGCAGATTACTTCTTCATGTCTCAGATGGTCTGTCCAAAAGATGCTGCTTTCTTTGTAGCAGTTAACCAATTCAAAACATCAAGCTGTGAAAATAAATCAACATAGTGATACAAGGGGCTAGCATTTTACATTAATCATGTCTTCTAAATAGATTACTTATGAATAGAAATTACTTAATTACACTTGGATTTGGGTTCAGAATTCCCAACCAGCTTTTCCAAATCACAGCCTTAATCCAGTGAGTGTTTCAAATCAACTGCTCTAACATTCGAATTAAAAGTGCAAGTACTTACTAGAACTGATAATAACAGTTCCAACATTATTGGAAATAATATTCATTTTGTCTTATGCAAATGCCCATGATGTAAACATCCACTGTAGATCTAGTTTCCCCAACTCTCTGGGAATCGGCAGATATATTATGCAATATACCTCACTCCCTTAGATGTCAATTGAGGGGGAGACTATAAGCATTGTAAGAATGCTCTGAGTGTGAGTGTGGACTAGACAACCCCCCAGGTCCCTTCTAACCTGAAATATCTGTCAGTCTTGTGAACCTTTGAATAACTATTTGTCTCTCTCTCTCTTTTGACTGCAACAATAGTCTTGCTGGTTGTCTCAAACAAAGCAGTTAGGTTAGCTTAGACAAGGCAGTTAAAGGTTAAGTGAGGTGTCATCTATCTTTTTTTAATTTTTACTTCTTTTGGGGATATTCAAAATAAGAAAACGATTCTTTGTGACTGTGTAATCGGTTTATAAATTAGGCAGTAAGCTCATCCTTGCATACATTTGATATATAAATTGGAGTCTTTGGATCTGATGTTTTCTAATTTTGCAGGCATGCAAAAGAGAAGAGTTATGCATTCATCTCTTGTAGACTGAGTTTTGACTTAAACATGCAGTGGTTAATTCCAGAATCAGAGACATTTGCCCACCTATTCCATACTTATTCCTCTCCTTTATTTATTTATTTATTTTAATTTCTCTTTATTTAAGTTAAAATAATACTGTCCTTTACTTTCAGGCCCTGATAGTGCTGCTGGCTTAAACAGAAAGGCAAAGTTAATTAATTTTTCTTTTGGGAACTACCCTTTGGCCTGAAGACAGCTATTTTAAAAATAGCTTCCCTCTGCCTGATGCCAGTATTATCACAGATACAGTTCTCAGCTTGAGTGTCCAGATCAGAAATGAAATCTTTCTGTTCAAGAGATGAATTCTGTATGCGCTTCTTCCCTGTTGTGTTCAGACAAGTTCTTTCCATAGGCTGCGTGGCGAGATTTTGTGGGTATTGTTTTGCTTGGTTTCTGTATATTTGATCATGCTTGTCAAACAATAGTAAAAGCTGAGGGCACGATGCTGGTGAGCCTTGAATATATATATAAAACTGATGTTCTGCTTTCCTGGATCTGCTCAGACAGTTTTGGCAGGCTTGTAGCACTTGAACTTGTATTTCTTTAAGAGAAAAAGAAAAACAAAACAGCCAAGCAAACATAGTTCAAATCTGCTATTGGGTATGTCTGTTTTCTAGAGACCCCTATTAGCTCAGAAAAATCCTTCTAGGTCACTACCTTAGTTTAAGCTTTTAGGAAAATGGGCATCTGCTTATCTTAAAGACAGGCTCACTGCTATCACAGAAAGGGATACTATGTGCTGGTGACACGAGCTCTTCCCAGAAGTTGCCACAATTTTACTGAGCATTTGAGAAAATGGTTTGTTTCGCCCCTCTCTGAAAAGTGGGAAGGCCAGGCTCGTAAACTAAAATTTGTATTTACTACTGTATGTCAAGATACATTAATTCCCACTGAGTATAAGAAATAACCACAAAACTCACGTGCATTTTACAGTACCTTATTTATATCACTGTCCTGGTACTTAAAAACTGCAGTGTGTGCTAAACCACAGTGCACGTTTCCCATCTATCTGGAAACTCGGATCAAAGGAAAAGTCCATATGCTTAAACATCTGCCATGATGCTATATTAGAACGAACCTTTCTTCTGTTTCAAGGTGGTGCAATGCTGAAAAGGAGAGCTACAAACTTCTCAGGCCGCATAGAGAAGGTGAGTAGAGGTTGAACAGTCTGTTGAAAGAAAGTCTGGACTCACTGATTTTGAGACTTAACTTTTCTCTCATCTTGTTTCCCAGAGATTTCTACACAAAATTATAAGGACTGAGAGTTTAATATTTAAACCACTGGAGAACAATGAAAAAAAAATCAAGTTCGTTTATGTGATTGCCAGTTTGTATACAGCTGTATACAAGATGGTGCATTTCAAGTGTACTGTGCAGCCTACTTTCTTTATAGGGATGTTTTGATGATTAATCTTTGTGAATCGCTATGAGATCTCTAGATAAAAGATGCTATGTAGTATTCCATAAGGCCTCAGGCATGAAAGCATCATTAATAATTTAACAATAAAAATATGGTTACCCTAGAGGCTGTCAGATACCTCTGGTGGTAGAAATACCTACACAAATAGGTACTGTAACATTGATAGAATAATTTATTTGATGAATTCTCAGTATTTTCAAATACACTTGACAGTCTTTCATTATTCACCTAACTTGCATCTCACTGTTAAACTGTTATCTCACAAATGTAAAATGCATACCACAAATTTTCAGAATTTCATTTAATGATGAAAGGTGTTCAGAGAATGTGGAACAGTTACCCAAACGTTCTATTATGGGATACAAAATGTTATAACAAAATATCATAACCATTTCTGAAAATTTTCTTTGTGAGGACATTGGACCAAGAGCTTACCTAGTATGTAATTCAAAGACTCAGAAATATCTATGGGAAGTATCACTAGCTTTCTGGTGCTAGAAAGAGTGACTCAGTTGACAAGGCAGCTGCAAGTTATCCATACCAAGTTATATCTTCCATTAAGTTCAGGACATGAAGTGTCTTGAAGACGTATGATTGTACTGAACTGCATAATTCAGAGCTGACTCTGAAAACTCACATTCATCCACCATACAGAAACCACTTGATCTGGAACCTTATCATATAGGTCACACCCTTCAAATCCATATCACTCAAACTTAGAGACAAGGGTGTGGTGGGGGCCCATGTCAAAGGCCTTGCAGAAGTCCAGGTAAATGACTTCAGTTGCCTTCTCTTTGTCCACTGATTGATGAGGCACGATCTGCCCTTGGTGAATCTATTCTGGCTGTCTTGAATCACCTGCTCATCCCTCATGTGCCTTTACACATCTTCCAGGAGGATCTGTTGCACATTCTTCCCAGTCACAGAGGTGAGGCTCACCGGCCTACAGTTTCCTAGGTCCTCCTTTTCTTATACATGGAAGTGATGTTTCCCTTTTTCCAGTCACCATAAACATCACCTCCCAGCCACAACTTTTCAAATAGGATGGAGCAGCTCAGCAACCACATCAGCCAGCTCTGTTAAGACCAACATGAAGCATTATATATAAATGTTTATTAACTTTGTTTTGGCTGGGATTTTAGGGTGATGTTGGATAGGTCAAGGTTCATAATTTATCTGTGAAAGAAAATGACTGTAAAAAGAGAGAACTAGCCTGTCCTAACATCTGCTGTAGAGATATGAGTTTACATAATGGCACCCAATCTTTCCTGCAGCAATCTAGACTATGTACAAACAAGGCTTTTACTAGACAAAAAACAGGCACAGGCAAAGTAAATGACTTCTTCAAGGTAATAAAAAAGGTTACCAAAAAAGGTTTCTTTCTGAGACAGGCTTGAATGTCAGATCACCCAAAATGACTTTTAATGCTACAAACCCATCCTTTTGTGGATAATTGGCTTAGTTGAAATGGTTCAGAGGTCTTTAGTAATAGGTAAGGTGAGGCTGAAGATTTCATCATGGAAAATTGTCAAATACTCAGTAATCTCTAGTATTCAAATACATTGCCATTAAAATATTCTCTTAACAAGAGCAACATTGTTTTATTTAGTAATGGAATAAAGAATAGATGTGACTTATTTGTTTTTGCTTCTTTTCACAGATGATTATATAGTAAAGTTGAAGGAGACCCTATTTTTTAACACATCAAAGCATTTGTTTTACTATTTAATTCTTTGGTACTGGCTCTCCTGAGGCCTCTGCTGCTATGAGCTAATGCAAATTCCATCAGGAAATCCAACGGGCTTAGTAAACACTGAATATTAATTCAAGATGTTTTTGAAAATGCATAAACAGCATCAGTCCCAAAATCCAGAGCAGAAGCAAATAGCAATGATAAATTGATATGTCAGAATTTTATGTGGAGTGCTGTTTTGGCCATAAAAATGAGCTTTTTTTCTTGCCATGTTGAATGATCATGTTGTGCTATTCTAATATATTAATTCTAAATGGTTGAGATATATCCTGGCCTGCCCCATGTTATACCCAGGGCTCACCCAAATTACTAAGTACTGCTTTTCGTGTGTTGACTAGTATCCTTTTCTCTAGATTCACCCACGAAAAATATTTTTTGAAAATAACTAGTTTTGTGATCAAGGACACAGAATAGAACTCAGGAAGCATACAGTTAGTCTTCAAGTTTTATCAAGCATTCTGTTTAAGTTAACATCACTGCTATTGTTCACCTATGAATGCCTTCCTTCTCTGGTCTTGTCTAGATAATAGATGGTTTAGGAGAAATACTTTCCATACTTCAGTTAGCAGAAAATCCAACTGTCAGCTGTTGTTGCCTAGAAAAATGTTTTCAGATCAGGCCCATCCTACAACAAATTTCATTATGAAAATCAGGACAATCAGAATTCAGCTAAGAAACTTTCCAATCTACAACTTACAAACAAGAAAATACTTGTCACTGCCAGGTGTTCCAACATCATCTCTAAAATGCCTGAATTTCAAAATGCAATTTGTGGCTGGTATCAGAATAATATATGCAATTCTCTTCTCTACTAAGTCTGATGTTATTTAAATATCTTGTGTGGCTCTGAAGTTGCTGGGGATATATTGTTCGAAATTCTGGATGCCAGACTGGACATCCAAGGAAAGTAACTGTGGCTTTTTGTCAAAGGCCAATTGACTGAGACCAAAGGCTGTTTTTTGTTTCTTTCCATATTTGTTTTGTCTGCTTCATTTAGGGACAAAAGTAGGTTTTATGAATATTGAGATGCATAAGAAGGATACATTGGTATGTAGCTTTCTTTATGCATCATTATATATTCATCTTGGGGACATCTCATATAAAATATGATTTTGTAAGTAAGGATCTCTCTTCAAGTCTGAAAAGTATCTGAAAGTCTGAGCTTCTGTTATCCAGGAAAACCCCCAAGTTCTGTGTAAAAATACTCTTAGATAGAGAGTGGGAAAGAAAGTCAAACTCTGTAAGCAAAGGTTTCACTAAATGTAGAAGATCTAATGATATACAGAGACTCATCTGATGGTAGCAGATGATACAGAGCAGTACAAGTTCTCTGGAGAGCACAGCTACTATCTCTGATACTCTAAAGATTTAAAAAGAAATGGCAATTTGAATATTTTATAGGCATCTAACCTCAGCTAATGCCTGGGTTCTTTCTGGCATTCCACAGATGAACTCATGCTGTCTCACAGCTCATTGCAGACATTCACATAAATGCCTTGTGAAACCACTAGCAATTGCCCAATTGTCCAATGTGACAATCAGAGCTCTTGAAGCCACAGGTTCCACTTTGCAAGATGGAAAAGAATTGTGATGCGCTCTGACAGCAAAGGAACATCTTCTTCTTTCTCTATTAACCTTCCTTTTGGAGAAACTGGAAAACACATGATGTTTCCAGGGTCTATTGACAACAAAAGCAGTTTGGTACAGAGTTGTACTCAATTTTTCTCTAAATATAAACTCAGACCCAATATTACTGGTTATATCAGTTTTACACCTGGGTATATTATATCAGTTTTACACCTGGGTATATTCTGACATAAGGTATTTTGAGGACAACAGTTTCTGCACTGCTTTTATAAGTAATAATTCAATTTTATTTCTCTCATACTGTCAGTTCTAATTTGGATGAAATATTAAACAACAAGAATACCAAAATCTTTTAACTAATAAACGCTGTTTAGTCTTTAGTTTGCAACTAATTAAATATTCCCTTTTTAGTAGATTACTTGTACATTTACGTATTTTCCGTTCCTCCCAGACAGAGCAATGAAGGCTAAAGCCAATGTTGCAGTAGTTATAAAATCATTTGCTGAATTTCAAAAATAGACAGTCATACAATCACAGAATCACAGAATTGCAGGGGACCTCAAGTGATCATTGAGTCCAAGTCCCCTGCTAAAGCAAGTACCCTACACTAGGTCAAACAAAGAGGAGTCCAGAGAGGTCTTGAATATCTCCATAGAAGAAGACTCCACAACTTCTCTGCGCAACCTGTTCCAGTGCTCCATCACCTTTACCATAAAAAAGTTCTTCAGCATGTTTGTATAGAACTTTCTATATTCAAGTTTTAGTCCATTACTCCTTATTGTATTGCTGCGCACCACCAAGAAGAGCCTGACCTCATCCTTTTGCCTCCCATCTCCCTTTAGATATTTATAAACACTTAATTGAGCTCCCCTCAGTCTTCTTCTCCCCAGGCTGAACAGACCCAGGTTACTCAGACTTTCCTCAAATGGGAGATGCTCCAGGGCCTTTATCACCATTGTGGCCCCCACTGAACTCCTGGGAAATCCCTATCTTTTTAGAACTGGGGAGCTCAGAACTGGACACAGTAGCCTGAATGTGGCCTCCCCAAGGCAGAGTAGAGAGGGAGGATCACCTTGCTCAACCTGCTGGCCGTGCTATTTTTAATGCACCCCAGGATACCACTGGCCTTCTTGGAAACAAGGGCATACTGCCGGCCCGTGGCCAACTCTGTAGAAATAATTCTGGCGTTCAAACACTAATATCAATTACTGACAATTTTCTTCTATTTTTGAAATAAATTAAATATATATATATATATATATATATATATATCAGAAAAGGATTCAGTCTGATTTGTTTTGCTTTTTGTTTGTTTGTTCCAAATGAAATGTAATAATCATTCTCCTGATCTGTGCAAAATCTAAGTTAAAATACTTCTTATATAACATATTTCAACTTTTTGTTTTGTACTCTTCATTTTAGTTATTTCTCATGCTAAGAGTGTACAATAATGAATATCAGATAGAAAAACAATGACAGAGAGATGTATTAAGCTCCCTTGGCCACCATGGGAGTCATTAGTAGAGATGATGATAAAACTAAATATTTCTTGGCTTCCAACCTGATGTCTTGAGCAGAAAATTCCTGTATTTTCTTAGAATCCAGAACTGAACTGTCTTTGTTCCAGTATATGGGTTGAATTTTAGTTGCCCAAAAGAATTATAGTTTTGCAGGTGAACGTTTGTCCCTGTTTTAAAGAATTTTCATTAACTTCTGTGGATACTTCACATCTCCAATGTCCCCTTTTTCCTTTAAAAGCATATGTGAATTTATGTAAGCCTTCCACTCATGGCAATTGTCACAGAACAGAGTCCAGAGTACTTTAAATACAGAATGTAATGCCTAAGGAATTTTTCAGACAAATTGAAAATGTTACTAATCTACTATCACATTTTGACCAGTGAAAGTCACAGAAGACAGTTTCATGCAAGAAAGATTGTGCTATTAAAATTAATACTAAAACGATTCCATTGCACAGAAACAGTAATTTTGAAATACTTAGGACTACTCAAAGATAATTTAAAAATCTGCATCTCTTATATCAGTTATGTCTTTTCAAGTCCCAGTGGATAAAACAAAAATCCACCGTTTGCATCAAATTAAAAAAAAAAAAAAAAAAGGCATTTTAGACTCTGAGGAGAGAACTTGGAACCTTGTACTATCTATATTTAAAGATCAGGAGATAATATGTGTTCACCCTTAGTGGAGGTGAATAATTGTTTTTCATATTCCACATTTGACTTCAAAGATGTCGGTGTTTTTTATGGTGGATGGTCTCTGAAAAACCATTCAGGGCCAGGAGTGGTTCTCTTTCCAAAAATGTGTCTTGCATAGTAGAGTAAAGATAATAGGTACATTTCGATTTTGCAAGTAAATTCTCAAAGCTGAAGCACTGAATTAGAATGCACGGTAGAGTGTGATCTTTATTTTGCTTTAGCTCAGAGGAATTTGCTAGGAGTGTAATACAGTCTATATACAGTGGTTGTTCTCTGTTATATGACAAATAATATAACAAAAAGAGAACCAGGGTACAGGAAAGATTACAGACTCGCTTTACTGCTGTTTGATAGTTTGAAGTTATTCTGTATTTAAATGATTACAAACTTTTACATCTGAAGATGTCATAAAGAATTACTGAATTTATTATTTTTTTTCAACAGCCCTCAAAAGTGAAAACTTTCATTTGCCTTTCACAGAATTACAACGGGAAAAGATTTGTCCTAGTAACAGTAGAGGTTTGTGAAAATCACGTCCTACTTTGAGTTCCATCTGCCAGAAGACTCCGTATGCCATTCACTGTTCTGTGACGGTGTTAGCTTGATCTGTCATTACATGCAGGTTAAAGATTTGATCATGGTAGTCCTTACTAAAATAATAATCACTCCATAGATTCTCTCCTCTTTTCTCTTTATTTTAGCTTTAGTTTTCATACTGCTATATTTTTCCTTCTCTTGTCACTGACTTCTGCTTACACCCTCCTCCTCTCTTTCTCCAAGCTTTTCCAAAAATACTAGCATTTAAGAGAGACTTTCAAATGGCATAACGCCTGAGTGAATTCAAAATTAGTTGAAATCTCCGGTAAGAGATCATCACTAACTTCACACTTAAAGCTAAAATTGATTTCTCAGCAAAGAGCAATAGGCAGAGTAACAGTAGGCGTACATCAGTCTTAGGTTCTTTTTTAAATGTGCCCATCCTTAATTTGTAATGAAAACAAGAGGTTGGCATCTTTATTGCTAAGATCAAGCCTGCTAAGTTTTTGATATTCATATAAAGTAGTTATTAGAAATAACAACTAGGCTCAAGGAATCTTTTACCAGATGTTTTTCAGAAAAAAAAAAAAGAAAAAAGAAAAAAAAAAAAAAAAAAGCATTTCAGATTGTGAGGAAATGTATTGGAAATTGTAGGAAATACGATGTTCAGCTATTTGTGTGTTTTACTTTGCTTTGGTTTTCTAATCACTCCGGTTTATACTGCTTTGCGTAGCTAACTGTTAATCTATTCAGCCAGGAATTTCTCAAATTCTATTGTCAGGCATCCCAACAACACACAGCCTCTTCATCCCTTAGTTTCATCCATCTCAAAATAAATTGTATGAAATATTTCATATTTGTTATTGTATTTCTGAAGTCATGGCTGAAACTGTGTTGTTTTCTAAAGCAAACTTCTTTTTCTCTACTGAATTCCTGGGAAGTCTGATTATCCTCATTGGGTCTAATCCTTATTGCTAATGTTAAATCAACTTCTAGCTGTTATTAATCCATTGTATTGTTTTTGAACATGTGCTGGGGGAAAAAAAAAAAAGAAAAGAAAAGAAAGAAAAAAAGTGTGATGAAAATACAGAAGAATTTGTACTGTGATTAGGTGGTTTATTATTAGCCTACACTAGCTTTCTGGGCCCTCTCTACAGTCAAAAGAAGGAGATGGATCTTTGCCTTAGTTATACCTATCTCTACACAATTTTGAGGAAACTAGGTGATTGATAACGGTTAGTTGTCTAAATCTTAGTTATATTTAGAAGAGGACTTAAAAAAATATTTCAATGATTTAGTTAATAATGTCTCTTTTGGGTTTCACTCAGAACGAATTGAGTTAGTGCAGATCTTTTTCCTCAGTGCAAACTTAACTAAGAAAATCTTTGAGGATTAGCTATCTATCCAATTCTTATTCTCCTGGATAACTCAAAAGGGAATAAATACCCAGAAACAGCAGTATGACAGCATGTAAAAAAAAAACCATACATTACAGAGCCTTTGGCATCCAGGCTCCTGTCTTGCTATGAGGGAGAGATATTGCTGCCTAGTCTGTGTGTTGATCTGTATAAAATGGTTTTTCAGTATGTTTCTTGGTGGACTGAATTATAAAACTACTGGCACCTTCAGAATTGAATCTGGAAAGATGCAGAGCTCCATGTGCTCCCAGTGCTTGCAGTAAAAACTGATGATATTCTGCAGTTTGTCAGCACTCAGTCCCATCCGAGTTGCAAACAGCTGTACAGGCAAAGGACACCTGAGAGTGTGCTGGAGCACCAGGTGGGATTTATGCACATACCTGCAGGTACCATATCTCTTGAGAAGTCAGAAACTTGATCGTTAGCCATTAGCTGGTTTTCTGCTTCAAACACTTTAGTACAATATGTATTAAGGAGAAGGCTGCCCTTTATTTTGGCCTGCATTATTAAAAATGTTGAATGAAGATACATGAATCAGATTTTTCACACTGCATGGATGTGATTTTGTTAGCCTCTGCCAAACATTGGTTCAGGAATTCCTAAAATGCTTGTAGCTTGCAACATGAGATGATTGACAGCCATTAAAGTGCTATACCTTGCCTTCTGAGAGAAGAAAAATGCATTACTGATAAGAACAGTAAAAATTAACAATGTAAATCATAGAACTAACACTTGATTACTATTGGCTCAAACAATATTTCTTTTCATCATGTTTAATCATGTGCTGAAACTAAAATTCCTGTCCCATTAAATAGGAGAGAGGAAGCTTTATAAAAACATCCGTCTTTCCAGTGTGAAAATTCAACTCTGTTTAAAGCTCTGCTGGTGTCTAAGTGAATTTATATTGACGACACCAATGGCTCATCAGATCAGAGTTGGTCTTTTATCCTTGTCTTCGTGTTTCTGACCTTGTCATCTATTTTTCTGAATTGTAAAAGATTATTTCACTTCTACATCCAGCACAATAGCTGTTTTCTTTTTCTGGAAAAAAATCTTTCTCACTCTGTGTTTTTCCTCTTTTCTTTTTTTTTTAAGCTGATGCATTGTTTTCAGGGGCTCTGGATAGCACATCGCATAACAAACCCAGCTCATTATTATGCATTATCTACTGCTGCTTGCTGCAATGCAATATTTACAATTTGGCATTAAGGCAGGAGATGGCCCTCGTTGTGCGGCACAGCCACTGTTGATAGATCGACACAATGGTTTTTCAGAAACATGAAGAATTGAAAATGGTTCATCTGGGGATTGCAAGTGCTATGAATTCTTTATATCTAACAGTTGGCCTGCACTGACCCAAAGGATATTAGATTTCTTAGGAGCAAACATGCTATGCTGAAATGTACTTAAAAAGCTCAATCTCAGCGGCCTGCAGTGGTGCCCCCCCCCCCACCCTCCATTATTGTTGGCCTTTGCCAGGCAGAGCTTCCTCGGCCTCCATGCAACCCTTGCTCCCTGCCTCCTACCTCCCGCTGGCTGCCTTAAGTCTTCCATGCTGGCACTGTGCAAGGGAGCAGGCAGCAATGGGGAGGGGTAAGTGAATACACCATTAGAAGCTGGAGGAGGTCGCTCTCAAGCCCTGGATTTTACAGTCATGTCACTTGGATTGGTTTTACAGCTGGCAGGCCAGAGTGACCTTTGGCTGCCTCTTCTCATTTCTGCTGGCTCCTTCCCCAGTGAGTCCTCGTCAAAGCGGCTTCTCTTGCTGTCTTATAAAGAGCTGCTCTGCCACTGCTGTTGCTGCCCACACAGCAGGAGGCTCTGACCTCAGACTGGAAAATGGAGGGGGACAAAAACAGCTGAAGGGCTATTGAATGGCCCCCCCCACTTACCAAGTTTTGCTGCTCTAACAACAGTAGGACCGAGCCAAATGCTGACTTACAATTGCTAGCATCAGACACCAGCAATTCACTCAAAGTTGTTGGGTACCATGCGGGCAGGAAGATGCTGTGGAAACAAAGGACATGAAATGACAACAGCATTGCAGGAAGCACAAAGCAAAATCATCTTGGGATGGTAATGAGACACTTCTCTAACGGTTTATCACTGGTGATTTGAAAATAGTTGACCTACAAAACTTAAGCACAATAATATTTTTCTGCAGTACATAAGTATAAATCTTACACAATTTCTTTCTGCCTCAGTCTTCTCTGATAACTGCTTGTCACACAGTCCTCAAACTATTGGTTCAGAAGGAGGGAACTGGTGAAGCAATGGATGTCCCACTGTGAGTGAAGATCAGGTTCAGGACCACCTGAGAAACTCGAACATCCATAAGTCTGTGGGTTCTGATGAGATGCATCCCAGAGTTCTGAGGAAATTGGCTGATGTAGTCGCCAAGACACTCTCTACAATATTGGAAAAATCAGGGAGGTCGGGTGCAGTCCACGATGGCTGGAAAAAAGGCAATATTGCACTCATTTTTAAGAAGGGTAGAAAGGGCGACACAGGGAACTACTGACCTGTCAACCTCACCTCTGTGCTGGGGAAGATCATGGAGCAGAATTTCCATGCTAAGGCACATGGAAGAATTTCCATGCTAAGGCACATGGGAGAACCAGCATGGCATAGCTTCACCAAGGGCAAATCCTTCCCATTCTATGATAGTGACACTGCATCAATGGACAAGGGAAAAGCCACTGATGTCTGATCTACCTGGGCTTCAGTAAGGCCTTTGACACTGTACCCCACAATATCCTTCTCTCCAAATTGGAAAAAAATATGTTCAGTGGTCAAAGAACTGGCTGCAGGATTGAATCCAGAGAGTGGTGGTCAATGGCTCAGTGTCTGCATGGAGATCAGTGATGAGTGGCATCTCACAGGAGTCAGTGCTGGGGTCAATACTCTCATCAGTGATACTGGCAGTAGAGTCGAGTGCACCCTCAGCAAATTTGTAGGTGAGTCCAAGCTGTGTGGTGCAGCCCAGATGCCTGAGGGCTGGGGTGCCATCAGGAGGGCTAGACAAGCTTGAGCAGTGGGCCCAGGAGAACCTCATGAGGTTCAACGAAGCTAACTGCAAGGTCTTGCACCTGGATTGAGACAACCCCCACTCCCAATACAATCTGGGGGATGAAAGGATTGAGCTGAAAAGTACTTGGGGATACTGGCGGGTGGGAAGCCGGACATGAGCCAGCAGTGTGCCCTCGCAGACCAAAAAGCCGACCATAAGCTGGACTACATCAAAAGAAGCGTGGCCAGCAGGTCGAGGGAGGAGATCCTGCCCTTCTACTCTGCACTCCTCACCTGGAGTACTGTGTTCAGATATGGTGTCCTCAGTACAGGAGAGACATGGACCTGTTGGAGCGCATCCAAAGGAGGGCCACAGAAGTCATCCAAGAGATGGAACACCTTCCCTGTGAGGACAGGCTGAAAGAGCTGGGGCTGTTCAGCCTGGAGAAGAGAAGGCTGAAAGGTAACCTTCGAGTGGCCTTTCAGGATCTAAAGGGGAGCTACAAGAAACAGGGGAACAGACTAATTAGCAGGATCTGTTGTGATGGGACAAGGGAAAATGTGAAAGAGGGCTGATTTAGGTTGAATATAAAGAAAAAGTCTTTTATGCTGAGTGTGGTGAGGTACTGGAACAGGCTGCCCAGAGAGACTGTGGAAGCCTTATCCTTGGAGACATTCATGGCCAGCCTGGATCAGTCTCTGAGCTACCTGATCTAGCTGTGGACGTCCCTGTTCATTGCAGAGGAGTTGGACCAGATAACCTTTAAAGGTCTCTTTCAACTCTAAGGATTCTATGATTCTTTTGACTCATGTCACCGCTGATCAGTGAACCAAGTCACCACTAATGGCCATCTGTGCACTGGACATTTCCACCCCACAAAACCATTCTCCCTTTCCCTCTGTAAAGTCTCCCAGCACCTTTTCAGAAAATTATTAACATTGGAAAAGACCACTAAGTTCACCTGGTCCAATCACAAACCTATCAGCACTATGTCCAATAACCTGTGCCTTCCAGTGCCACATCCACCATTTTTTTGAACACCTCCAGGGACAGTGACTCTACTACCTCCCTAGACAGCATGTTCCAATGCCTCACCATTCTTTCTGAGAAGAATTTTTTCCCATTATCCATATCCAACTTAAAAGCATTACACACTTCAAATCCCCAAAACGTTTCCACTTCTATGTTAGATGCTCATTACTGAAAAAGTCTTCTCAGTAGCAAAAAAACCTGTACTACATTTATTACATAGTGTTTGTTGTTGTTGTTTTTTCCACCTATACTCCAGAAGAGCTTTTGGTTCTCATGGTGATTTTAGCGACTCCACCCAAGATGGAAGGCCAGCCATCACAGTGCCTTGTACTGTACTATATAGTTGAGATCCAGCCCATCTATGCAGGCACGTCTGCCAGCATGGCTCTTGTCCTTCCCCTCATTTGGATGACAATTCAGTGAGAACAGAGTCTTGGGGGGGGGGATGAAAAGCTGTCAGATAAATGAGACACTTTTTAATTGAAATGTGTGTTTCACTAACTGCACTGCACAAAGCTTTATTGTAAGGTTGCTGTGGCAACCTTAACTTTGAGTGTCCTGATGTGTGATTAAAATCTTAGATTTAAATTTTTCATTAACAAAGAGAGAATTTTTCATGGACAAATTTGACCAAAAATTACTGATCCTGAGGACGGAGAGTCAGCATCACCTCTGATTTTAGTCACTAAGGGGAAGGAAGGACAGAAGCTGCTATGTAGATGGCCAAAATTCTAGGTGGGAGGGAGATCCTTTTCTTGCCTAACATATGCCTGCCACTTCCCCCCCCCCCCCCCCCCCCCGCCCCATGTCTTCCCACTCCCTAAGGATGCTATACTAATCAGACCTAGTAGCTTAAAAGGCCATAAAGGGAAAAATGTCAGGTGCGAGCTGCTCTGCTCAGCATGACAGGAGTTCAGATAAGAACACAAAAAATACCACATGGGGTTAGACATAAGGTTCATTTAGCTGGATAACCTTTGCCTGGCAACAGCAAGTAGCAAATGCTTAGGCTATGTATAGACCTGACCTTTCTCTCCCAGCCCCTCCCACCTCCTGATAACCACTACTTAAACATGTCCTTGCAAAGCTTCCTGAAATGGTGGTTTTTCCTAGTAAAGACCTTTTGAGCTAAGAGAGATGTATCTTTTCCTTTTTTTTTTTTCTTTTTTTTTCTTTTTTTTTTTTTTTTCCCTCTGTAAGTGGCCAAACTTCGTCCTTTGAAGGATAAATGATTGCTGTCTGTATTATGATGGAATGGGATCAAGGGTTCAGGGCAGCCCTGTAGGCAAACAATGAAGTAGAAGCATGCTAGCAATGAGAGATACTTTCTCCTTTCTTTTGTTCTTTCTGTGCTTTTTAAGAGAAAGGGGAAAAAAAAAAATGTAGGATACAAACACTAATATACATTTCTATATGGAGATGGGGATCATTCAAGATGTTTCCTTTTCCCATTTTACCATGGCAATAGCTTCAACCTGAAAAGCTGGGGCCATATTGACATCGCTGATTTTAATCACTGAGGGCAGTGAAGGGAAGAAGAGCAGCTTGTATGGTTAAACTTCTGACAGGCTACAACCCTGAAACCTACAGCCTGCAACCTATTATTCATCAATTCTTCTTATGTCTTTTAATTTCTTCCTGGCACAGTTCTCATTTATATTACGTAGGAATTATGATACTGTGGAAAGATATGTTAAATAATGAACTTACCCAGGAAAATGAGGGCTACATTAATGTAACATTTATTTCTCAACTTACAATTCTGGATTTCTTCATTTCTACATCCAAGCAATGAAGACTCATTCAGTAATTCATTATTTTCTCTTGGGTTTATTTATTTGGAAAAAAGGTGAAAACTTATAGGACATCTGATTGTTTGTGCAACACAGGAGAAACATATAATTTCCTGGCTTGCTGGGCAATTAGTTTATACCCTAAAGTGTGATTTTTGATCACCATCCTTACAGACTTAGTTTGCTGTGCTAATGGCTGTAAAATTATTGAGTCTCTTATTAGATGGAGTAGCAGAATTTGTGTCAATGATTCCCAGTTACAGCAAATTACCCATACTGATCAGATGCTGCATGGTCGGGTGCAAACATATTTTCTTTTGGCTTCCTCATGCATCAGAACTGTAACAGAAGAGAGAAAATTTACTCCAACTTGCATAATATCGAACAACTCAAGCACAGCAGGATTGCTTGCTTGATAATATGCTTGCTACTGTAAT
The DNA here is from genome assembly GCA_030625065.1 of Alectoris magna. Lineage (NCBI taxonomy): Eukaryota > Metazoa > Chordata > Aves > Galliformes > Phasianidae > Alectoris > Alectoris magna. The sequence continues at coordinate 192,867,816 of CM060560.1, read as the reverse complement.
CCATATTTTTATTTTAAGACAAGCAAATAAACAAAAAAATCCACATTTAGTAATTGATAAGAACCACATTTTATCTTTTTTTGTTTGTTTGTTTTTTAAATAAGGTTTTTACAGGTTTTCTCTGTCCTAATATGGGACAAAACCTTGTGATTAATAAAATATTAATAAACCAACAAACTCACATATAAAAGATAAGCTCTGGTAAACTGAACTATTCATACTGTGTGTTCTATGTGTCAGTGAGATGCAAGAATTTAAAATATTTTTCTTTTATTAGAGAAGGAAAAAAATACGGAACTGGACTATGACACTTTTTTTAGGTTATTATTTGCTCTATTAGGAGATACTCTCGAGAAACCTCCTGGCGCTTTCCTGTTTCTTTTTAACTAAGTATAGTCTAGATCCAAATATGTTTTTGTGCCTATCCACAGAAGATTTTCCAGAAATTTCTGTGTTTTTTTCTAGTCCTTCTTTGCAGATCTAGAATTACTTTTCAAAAGGGCAATTTGTTTCCAGCAGATCAACCACATGTTTTAAATTAAAGAAAACAAAACAAACAAGCAAACAAAGTCCTAGTGATTCCTAACAGATCTTCTCTGTCATGAGTACTTTAGCTCAAGATTTTTAATGTAGTTAAATAACAGTGTCAAAGTTCCATAGACAGTGATTCAAGACAGAAGGAAATAACTCTAAGACAAGGATTAATGAAAATCACAGAATCACAGAATCACAGCAACAGGGTGTTGAAAAGGACCCTTGGGGATCATCAAGTCCAACCCCTCTTCTAAAGGAGTTTCCCTAAAGTTTTTATATATCATAGCTTCATGCTGATCATCGGGATCTACTGAGAACAGTAAGTCCCATATCCTCATCCAAAACAGAACAATTAAAAGTCATGATTTAAAAGAGTCATTCTTGGATTATGAGCAATAACTTTGTTTCCATGTTTCATCCATGTAAGTTCCTTTTTGGTCTAACAAGATGTCAGGTCCTATCTTCCAGTTCTCAGAAGTGAGTCAAAACTACAGAATTATGAATGGATTGGAGAGGGATAGGAGAGAAGTCAGGCTAAATATCTTCAGGGCAGCTAAACACATAAATACAGCATAAAAGGAAGGAAAAGCTAGAAGAAAACTGGTTATATAGCTAACAGTTGATATATGTCCTTGCATTTTTATATCTGTGCAGGATAGGCCATTTGAATGCTGCTGCAACAAAGATTTGTGATTTTTTTTTTGTAAATAATTTTAAAAGTAAAATCTGAGATTTCTCACATTATCCCCCAAGCAAGGACTGAAAGGAGAACACCAGATGCTATGAGTGCTTTGGTAAAATCACCCTTCAGTATGTGTTTTAAGCAACAAAAGCACTGGGCTTTGTAGTTGCTAGTGAGGAACTAATGGCTCTTGTTATTTGTCTGGAAACCTAACATGCAAAACCAGGATCTACAACACAGGATTAATGCGTTATTGAATACAACTAGATTATGTTCTGAACTATACTACCAAAATCCATGTTTTCACCTTCTCTCTTTGCAAAGTTTCCATCTTCCCGCTGAAAAATAGTGTAGATTACTTTGTGTGTTTTATATGTGCACACAGTTTCCTTTGTTGTTGTTGCTGTTGTAAGATTCAATGCAGTTGAACTGTATGGGAATTAAGCAATTTCTTGGAGATTTAAGGAAAGCTGGAACTTACTTCCTTTGCCTGCTTTCATTTTATTTTATTTTTTTTTTCTCTTGTCTGCATGTCTCAGAGTTTTGACATTCTCCCTGGTGACGGTTGCTATGCTGTTCCTCAGCACATTGGTTGGTGATCCTTGTAATGCCTAAGGTGCTAAGGCGTATTTTGTACAGAATATCTTTTTTTTTTTTTTTCCTTTTTTCTTAGGAAAAATACACCGTCTTGAGAAAGAGGCAGAAAATGGTTCCTTGGAACAGGACTTCAGTACAATTATTTCCCCCACTGATGGTGTCAAATTTATTATCAACACACAGTACGGCTCAAGGTATATAGATGACCAATGACATTTTGTACACAGTCCCTCTACATCCTGTCATCTAGAAAGATGCACAATTAACCAGATTTGAGTAACTGACTGACTCATTTTAGCCAATATCTCAGTCTTGGCAGATGTCAATGGAGGACTGTAGAAAGAAGAAATATTTGCACTTAACTATTGTGTTCCTGTGTAGAGCCAAGTGTTGGACTTGATAATTTTTAAAGGTCCCTTCCAACTTGGGATATTCTATTGGGTTCTATTATTCTATTAACAAGGTGTGCCGTTTTTACAAAGAAGAAGTGAGGAGGTTCTGTGTGAATACTGCCCTCCTAATGACTGGCAAATACAGCCCAGCATCTGAAGTCTGAGATCACAAAACTGTCTTATGCACTGTGTAAATGAGAGATTTTTTTTCTCCTTGTTTGATTCCGTTTAACAGAGAATTTCATGTGTGCACAAATAGGAAGGCAAAACTCTCTTTTCGTAGGTGGTCCCTTTTCACATATCATCTGTCTTCCCTCTCAGCTCAACTTGTTTTCTGAGTACCTGAATCAGCTTATGAAAAAAAATAAAACTACAAAAAACAGCACTGTTTGTCCTCATTTTTGTGAACTCTGGCAGACTCAGGCCTCTGGGAGAGTCAGTGGCTGGTAAAATTGACAGCAGGCTATAGCTGACTGCATACCCGCCACTAGGATCACCTCCCACCAGGTCCGCCACAGATTGTCACCCTTATTGCTCCTGCAATAAAGGATGCACAGGCTGGCAGAGTCATAGAGGAAAGATCTTTTCGGAGTGTGTACCCAGGCTGGCCTGATAAAATGAAAGCTTTGGTGAAAGCCCAACACCAAACACCAACTTGTATTCTTGAGGCAGATTGATTGAAAAACCAATTTGTTTTTTCAGAGTTTGCTGCCAAAGTGGGGAAAAAGTGGTCGTACCAATAGAACAACAACAACAAATTGAGCTAACCGTGAGCTAACATGAGGGAGAGATTGCAGAGAAAAGTCTACTGCTGAAATAAAAAATGTCATTTCACTCAACCCAAAATAAAAAGGTCTGTTAGTGATGCTTGTAAAGCAAAAAAAAAAAAAAAAAACAAAAAAAAAACCACCAGCAACAACGACAAACAAACAAACAAACAAACAAAAAACACCAACAAAGAAGGAAAGGAAAAAGAGCATTCACCTAGGCATCAGCATCACCTACCATTTACTTGATAGTTCAAGAGTTACCGCATGTAACACTGTCTATAATAAATTAGGGTCAACTCTCTCACGTGTCTGAAAAGGTCCAAGCCAGCAGCTCATGTGGTGTATGGGATCCTGAGCATTGATGATATCCCTGGTTCAAACTGCTCCACCAAGTGAGTTTGCAATCCAAATTTACTGAGTTAGCTGAAAGAAGAGGAAACTGATCTCAAAAGTAGGAAGTATTATCAGCTGCTTACCTAAAGAAGACTAGAAGGAAAATCACTTTTTTTTTTCTTCTCTCTTCAGCATTCATTTTTTAATCTGCTGCATTTTTTTTTCCTGCTATGACTGAACTATTTCTTTAAATCTGTACATGATTTATCCATATGTCTGGGGGTGGGTGACAAACTTCATTTGAAGTGGAATTCTTCAAACAGTGAATAAGAATACTAATTGCTGTAGTTAGCCTGTTTCAGGAATCCAGCCCCTGATAATCAGGTCCCCTCTGCTAATGTTCCTGGCTGATGAATGTCTCTGTCTGAATCTCACCATACTTAACATATACATAAAAGCATAAAAATAATCCCAGGGGCAGCCCCATACAGAGAAGAGTGTAATGCGTCAGTGTGGGTGCTTCACTTGGATTCATATTAGGTACATTAGATGTATTTTCTCAGCTTGCCAGGTGCTGTTTTATCCACTACTTACAATGAAACTACCCCACTAGGAAGTAACATTTAAAACTGGGCAAGAGCATCACTTCTGTCATTATGAACTGAGAATAAATTACACTGTTCTATGTTGCAGAGAAAGATGCTGAGGTAGAAGTGGTTAAGAATACTGTTCTGAGGAAACATGGGAAAAAATCTGTAAGTTTAGTACTAGATGGTTGCCTTGTACTTTTCTATCTTTTTGTCTGTTTTTAATGGTAATTTTTATATGAAGCTACCACTATTACTTTCTAACCCTGCCTTATGTATCTAATTTGAAATAGGTCACTTAAATAGAAGTAAAATCAGAGAAAAAAAAATATTTTTTTTTAACAATTATACTGTGAAGTTTATGATGTACCTAATATGTAACATCGGTATCTTTATTATCTGTACTAGAAATCTGGATTTTTTTTTTCGTTAATCTCCACCACAAACATAATTCCATTATACTTTGCCTGAAATCCTCCAAGATAATCTTCAGTTTTCAGGCACCAAAGAAAAAATCAAAATAGACAACCTGACAGCTATAATCTGTGGAAAACCTCCAAACCAACACATCTGTTTCCATGAAGACAGTAACCATCCAAAATACATCAAGACAGTTATATTACGAAGCCATGCCCTTGGACACCACTATATTTGCTATGAAGAAAGCATTCATCATCCTTACCTAAATAATTCAAAGAGAAATTTTATCCAAAAAGACACTTCTCCCACCCCCCCCCCCCCCCCCCCCCCGCCCCAGGGTAATAGGCTATTTTGAAATAAGCATTCAAATGCATCACAAGAATAATTTCCATGTATTGTATACACCGCATGTTATAAGCCATTCTTCCTTGGAATCTGTATGGGAAATCAGTGAACAACATGATTAAATGACTTGTTTAATTATACATTAAACTTGTATCGGATGATCATATCTACTCAGAACTCTTCAAACCATTTACAATATCTGCAGATCACTAAACTCACAAGAGAAAGAAAACTTTCTTTAGTCCAAAAACATGACTAAGGGATTTATATCAGAACTAAGGAAAACATTTAAAATTTATCAGGATATCTCCACTATAGCCACAGTAAATATTCCCACAGTAGATTCATAAAGCCTTTGATCTTTCCCTTGTCATTTTACACAATGTCATAGCCTTCATGAAGTTCACCAAGTGTCCTACTCCTGAAATGAAGGAAAAAAATAAACCACACAGATGATAAAGAATAGACAAAAACACTCCCAATCAGGGAGACCCTTTATTTTTTTCCACAGAATAGTTATTCCCTACTATTTCAATCCTGGACATCAAAAGAGATTTATACAAGTCTTCTAAAGCTAAAACTGGGAACCAAAATTTGTGACTTGGTTGGTTATTAAAAACTAGGATTTATTCAATTGGCACATTGATATTGTGGTACACTGTAATGTTTCTCATCCTACCAACTGCCTTTTCCAGATCTGTGACCTGATATTTATCTAAGGTAATATATATATTTTTTTCATTTTAAATTTAACATTGAAACCCACTACTTTAGAAACATGTCTACATTTTCTGTATACAAATTTTAAAAAGTTATTGTCTTTATTTACAACTTCTCTCTGATTTAAATATAGTAAATAATTTTTACGGGTTATTTTATTGTAGTACTTTTTTTTTTCTGAATTAATATTCTATCCTTTCATTTTATGAAGGTGATTCTGTTTTTTTTGTAAAGTAGTCCAATTGAAAATATTTAAAAAACACTTTTTGAAGCTTCTTCATCCAGTCTTCCCATTGTTTTATTATTGTTTTATTTTTTAAAGGTTAAACTAAAATTCCAAATATTATTATAGTTTATTCATAGAGAAATTAAATTTTAGGAGGAATTAATCCCTTTCAGTTATTTTTGTCCTTGGAAAGTTTTGGGTTTTTTTTTTCTTTTTTTTTTCCTTTTCTTCTCTTTTTTTTTTTCTTTTCTTTTTTTTTTCTTTTCTTTTTTTTTTTCTTTTCTTTTCTTTTCTTTTCTTTTCTTTTCTTTTCTTTTCTTTTCTTTTCTTTTCTTTTCTTTTCTTTTCTTTTCTTTTCTTTTTTTCTTTTCTTTTTCTGTTTAATTATAAAAATTTGTAATTACTCCTGGGACCAAAGGATGACTTAAAGTAGTTCCTCAACAACATCCAAAAACTTGATGACTGACTGATGACTGAAAGCGAGAATGTCTTACATTAGTTAATACATCTGCAATGTAAATACATCTGTCTGAACCTTCACCTCCTTGTAAATTCTCTGGAGCAAAATTTAGGCAGATTTCTATAATCTCTTTCAGCTAACTGCATTATAGTGCAGGCATCAAAATATTTATCCAGATGCTTTCCACCCTAGATCCTGAATGTTTTAGATGATCTAGGAGCTTAGTTGAGACCAATTCAGATGCCAGTGATTCACTACTGAAATTAGGAATCCAGGTAGAATGTGGAATATCCAGCAATGTTTGGATTAGGAACCTACTTGCTGAGGAGCTTTCGATTTCTGACTCCACATTTTCTAATAGGGGCTGACTGCATGAATCCCTGGGATTTACACATACAGCGTATAGATTAAATACCAAAGGTCTCTGAACTGTAAGTGATATTTACCCACAGTATACGTGTCATTAACAAGTAGCTAAAAAAAGATTGAACTAGATTCTGGCTTTAAGAACATAACTGGAAGACATGTGCATACAATTTATGTTATCAGAAGGAGTGTTATCCTTGTGAAATACTGGGGCTTCACATTTAAAGTTGCATAATGTGTTTTTTCTCTGCTTTCTTGGCCAAATCATGAGAAATTTTTTTTTCAGATTGACCAAATTGTTGCTATTGGTATGTTTTTAACATTGCAATGGATCTGATGAAAGCAGTATTCATTTCTGATCTATTTTTAAATAACCAGTGTACCATTCGAGGCTGAAAACTCAAAAGATATCCCTAATAAAATGGTTTTGTTGATTTACATTCCCATCACTCAAGAACCACAAAAGATTACACATAACTTCAATTCTTGTCCACTTCTGCCTGATTCAGAACAGCAACTTGAATCTGAGTCACTCATCTGAAAAAGATGAGTATATTCATACTGCAGTCAGATGATAGCATAGCTAATATTAAAACCCTAGTCCTTTCAGGAGTATTGCTGAAGAGTTACAGCAAATCTTTGGTCTTCCTGGATAGATCATCCACCTGTGGTTTGTGGGCACGTGGTGGTTTCAGTCTCTGATTCATGTCCACTTAACAGTTTTAATAAGGGGAGAAATTTCCACTGTAGCAGTGGAGAGAAAGCTATCTACAGGTATCTGTAAAATTAGTGCTGGACAACTCTTGTCAGTGTGATTTCCATTCCAAGTTATCACACAAAATTAAATTACTTGTCTAAGATATATGTTCTGCCTTTTCACAGACACCTTCTCCTTCATATAGATGAAATTAGCCCTCATCATTACTATGTTTCAGAAAAATATTCCGTACTTTTTAAACACTTCTAAATACATGTTTTCATTTTATTTTATTTATTTGCACCCCAACTGAGGTAAATTTACATGTTTGCAAAGTTTTCAGCAAATATAGAAGGCACCAAAATTGATTTGTTAAACTACACTAGCCATACTAGCAAACTCAGCCATCTGTTCCCTTCTCACTCCCTTAACACCTGCACGTATCCTGTTTCTGTTTGGCTTGTAACCTGCATTTTCCACAAAGGACTGGTAATGACAAAACCATGCCCTCTCTCACTTCTACTGCCCACTTCACAATTAATACTTAGCCGTTTTTTTTAACATATTACTTTGTCTTGCTGGAAATCAGAGATTCAGAGCTCTCAAACTACATACATTTATTGGAGATACTAAACAACTGAGGTCATAGAATCACAGAATCATAGAACGCCTTAAGTTGAAAGGGACCTTAAGGCCCATCCGGTTCCAAACCCCTGCATTAGACTGGTTGACATCTACTAGATCAGGCTACCCAAGGTCCCATCCAACCTGGCCTTGAATGCCACCAGGAAAGGGACACCCACAGCTTCTCTGGGCACCCTATGTCTGTGCCACCCTCTAAGTAAAAAGTTTCCCCCGACACCAAATATAATTCTCCCCTTTTTTAGTTTAAAACTGTTCCTCCTTGTCCTATCAAAGGCGGATTGAATTTTCTCATTCTTTGTAAGATTGCATTTTTTGTTTCTCTTTGAACTCCCTGTGCAGTCAGCTGGAAATGTATATGGGCAAGAAGAGAATAGTCTAGCTCCTCAAATGATGCAGTTGTGGAGGTGTGCATATGAGATATGCACATGATATATGCAGAAATAATTATAAAAACGAAATACAAGGAGAAGAAAGTACTGCTGATACAGTTTAGAATATCTCACAAAATAAACAAACAAAAACAAGAACAAAATCACCAATTAGCAAGAAACACACCACAATTAGTGATTTTATTGAGTAAGGAAAAAATGATGAATTTTCCTCTTCTAGCATGTTGTTGAATACTTAAAATGGATTGGATTTAAAGATATGGCTGCACATTAATATCTTTTGCCATTGTCTTATTAAAGCCAGGAAGATTTTGTTCACTAAATGAAAAACATGTTGGAAGATGCCATTTTATTCGGAAACAGGTTTTTATATTCAATACTAACACTCCAACATTAATACCCTTCTAGTGATAATTTCTAGTGTGTGCAGTTTTCAGCATTACCATTCGAAGATGGAATCATTTTAACAAACCTCTTCCCTGCCTTTGTTATCCACTGTAGGAGCAGACACCATAGATTTTTGTGTTTTATGGCACATGGCTGGAATGAGCACTCTTCAGTACATTATTTATGCAGCTTGATATTTGTCTTGTATGATTATTTTTTCCTTCAGCTAAAAATAATTTAATCACACATTAAAGCCGTGAAAATTCCATTGCTTTTGGAGACTAGATTCTCCAGATTTATAACCTACTTACCTCACATGGTTTTATTTTGAGGTTTTGAGATTGGCTTTATTTATTATAAATGCCATAAAGTAAAATTATTCTAAATTACCCCTGCAGAACTACAAAACTGAAACGTTAGATATGTGAGAGGATTTTTATGTCTTTTAATTAGAGCTTGTGTTGAAACTTCAAATACCATGCCAAAATGTTTGTTGAACAGTGTTTTTAAGCTGTCTACAAAGGACAGAACCTCAGCTGTTCGGAGCTGAGAAGTCATGGCTTTTTGAGTAGTTTTATTTGATGGAATCAATAATCAAAATTCCCAGGTATTACTTAGGAGATTTATAAATGAAGTCAGATTTTGTATCCCCATTTTACAGCTTGGCATTTTGAGAGGAGGTGAGTGCTTGGATTAGTGTATTTGTCCCCTTTCCACAGCTGCTTGGAGGCAACATAGTCATGAGTTTGTCCAAGATTTATTTGCAAGCTGTCAATCTAAAAGTGATTACAACTCCTAAATTTAATCCTCGTGCTTCAAGATTTCAACTAGCCTGTTGTTATTCAGAAAGTTTGGTCCGCTTAGTACAAAATTTTCTCCTCAGACCTTGGATATCTTTTCCTTTTCTGAAGTATCCCTTGTACCTGTTGCAGGAGTGTGGATATTGTATTTTCTCTCCCATTCTCTGCTTGTGGCACATGGCTGAGGCTTCTGAAGACTGAAAAACATCACATCATTAGCTAAAGTCATTTAACTTAAGATACTGCATGAATGTGAAACGTAATCAAAAGCAGGGAGTTAGGCTCAGTGACCTAATAGTATCACAGAATCACAGAATCACAGAATTATCAAGGTTGGAAAAGACCTAGAAGATCATCTAGTCCAACCATCCTAATATCCTTTGGTCATCAACTATAAAATTATTAAAACTATCAAATTATTAAAACTGTGAAATTATTGAAACTATGAAAATACAAAACATAAAATTTAGGATAATATTAAGCCATTCAGAGGGGTCGAAATTAAATATCTTGAGTATTATTAGATGCCACATATATATATTCATTAAAATCCAAGCACTAGAAATCACCTCAGGCAATACCATCATATAGTGTTATAAAAGAAAGAGGAAAAATACTTAAGGTCTCTTGATCAATTTCTCCTTATACTTGGTAAGTGCACACACTAAAACATATTTTAAAGGAATTAAGTACTTGAGGTTCAAGTTGTAACGTTAAGTAAATCCTGACTCACAGAATATGTTCAGTTTAGTAAGGATTATTTTCAACACAGCTTCAATATGATTATGTATGCAAATTTAAGTTGACATACCTGTACTCTAACTCTGTCTCAGCTGTTATTGACCATAGAGTTGTTATGAGAATTGGAGAAGAAATTTCTAATAAGATATTAAAAATTTTAATTGTTAGTTTGAGTATTTATTATACCTTAATTATAGCAAAATTGTACTTCACAGTTACTTCAGCTAATGCTATCTTAGCTCCAGAAATAATATGCAACTGGACCTACAACATGGTCCATTGAAGGGCCATGTAGATAAGTAAGTGACAAAGTAAAATCTAATCTCTAGACTTCCAAGATAAATGTTCTCCTGAATATTCATATTTTCATGTAATTTATCTTCCACTACAACATATGTCTTCCTTATCACAAACAGGAACACAGAAGCTGTGGCTATCATAACATGGTTCTATATGTCATGAAAATTAGTATATTCAGTACTTCCTTGTTAGTGAGAGCAACTGTAGTTTGTCTCTGCAAATACATATCTAATAAAATCAAATCTATACTTGAAAACTAAAAAAATCTCACAGGTAAAGTGTCTGTGACTGAAGTTCAAAAGAGTATCTACAGAAAAGTTATTAGACATAGGCTGAAAATAACTTAATAACCCGATGTGCTGTTTAAAAACAAGTCTCTCTCTTCTGACTGAACATGTAAAATAATTAAAGTAAGTTTACATTTAGCAAGGCATAGTGGGAATACTTTATATGACTGCTTTTGAGGCTTTGGACAAAGATATCCAAAGTCCCTCAGTTTTTGAATTCCTCTTCTTTTCCACCCCAGTATATTTCCTGCCTTCCAATTACAATCAGCCAACTTATGTACCATGCATTATCTCAGAAGTGCGTTGTGATTTTAGGTGTCTCATTAATGGCTGCCCATTTGAAACACTACGGAGGGGACAAGCAGGACAGATAAGAAAGGCTAGACACTCACCTAAAGTGAGACCATGAGGCACCTGAGAATAAAACAAGTTGTTTGCTCACTTTTCAGAAGGACAAATTCAGGGTTAGTATTCAATTTCGTCTCCTACTAGCCTGAGCAAAAGAGCTAAGACTTCTATCATCCAGTCCCTGTCTGTAAAAGGAATATTAACAGTGACAGCAACAACAAAATCTGTCTTTGTTTTGAAGAGAAATATATTACAAGACTGAAATATTTAGGTAGTATGTTAATAGAGATCAAGAACTCAAACCTGTAGTTCAATGAAAATTGTAGCCTCTGGATTAAAATAAGATTTTAGAAATGCTAGTCAGCTGCCTGTAGCTCTTATCACTGATAACTTTATATATTTCTGTATAAAAAGGTTTGGCATGTGCAAATTTTAACTATGAGCTTAATATTTTAGACTATTCAGTGTATACACATACATTCCATGCATGTGATAGTGATTGTTTAAAATAATATTTTATTGTATTCCTATCAGGAAAACAATCTTAAATAAAATGGTGCCAGAAATAGTTCAGATTTCTATTTGCACAGACATAGCAGGGACATCATGAATAAAGTCAGTTTGAAATAGAGACCTACTTCTATGGTGAGTGTCATTCCCGTGTAATATAGACTCTATACTGTAGCCATTAATAAGGAACTGATCTTGGTAGATGATCCATACCTGTTTCTCTTAGTGGAGATTTACAGTTATCTCCAGGAGTTTCTGATATTTGGTAAAAGTTCTAAGATTTCATCTTACCTTCATGATTTATTTTTTCTTCTTCATGTAATATAGTCATTCCCTTTCAATAAGAGTTTGTATCTTCACATTAACTCATTAACTGCACTTGTAAACTGTCACTGAAGCAAGCAGAGCTTACAGGAATCTGGACACAATGTTGGCTTTTATTGGTAAAATGCAATTACAAAGGTAATTGGCTCCTATATATCTGTGTGACACTTTCTTGGCAGAAGTTTCTCCCATTTCTGGATTGCCTTCCCCTGTTCTACTCGTCCTCAATATGTTTTAGTGTTGGAGCCAGTAGCCTGGTGACCATTCAGAGGCTACACTTGGCAGGTTTACGACACAGATGCTGGGTTTCAGCATTCAAGGGTTTGAAAGAGGTTTTATACCAAGTTCTGTGAGTGGCTTAATCTCTTGGATCATGTGGCAATAATAAAATTAACTTTAAATATAAAGAGAGTTAACACTGAAGAGTTAACTTGTTTATGAGCTAACTACATTTAGTAGACCATCAGATTATTATGATTTATTTATTTATTTATTTTAATGAATGTTCCTAGCTTCAGGACCATGTTTTCCAAATGTTCTAGCCCAAAATGATATGATGATGATTTATTTTATGTAACTTCAAATGATAGTTCTTTGAAGACCACCCACCTAGTCTCCTGTGCAGTCATTGAGACATTACCATTTCTACACCCTACTACAAATAATCCAAAGTGTAAAAGAAAAGATATGCCAGGTGGCTGAAGTGGGAAGTGGGGGTAACAGGATGATGTGGTGCTATCAATTCTTCAGTCAAAAGCAGCAATCACAGCCCACAAAATGGAAACAAATATAGCCATAATCTCCTCCATGACTGTACAAGGTCTATGTAACTCAGAGTTTTCAGGATGAGTACAGATGAGGTGCTGCTTCATGTCTCAGTAGGCACGGCTGTAGACTCAGACTTTGTCCAAAGCACAATATATATACACATACCCATGAGCATATACAGGGTTGGAACTATAGGATCATCAATGTCCCTTCTAACTCAAACCATTCTATGATTCTGTGCTTCTGTGATATATAGTTCCTGTGTGTAATATGATGTGGGGCCCTGGAAAAAGTTCTTCACGTAACAGACTTGTCCTTAAAGGGTTCTCACCAGGAAAACTGTGAGAGCATGGTACTACATTAGTTTCAGTGAGATGAAATTTTAAAAAGAGCATCTCAAAGTAAAATACACAAGTATCATCAGCTTCCTAAATATCTGAGGAAGTTGAATGAAGCCTTCTGAACACAGGTGAAAAAGCTGAGTCTCCACACGATAAACTTCATATCCCACGTTAAATGGGACATTTTCAGTATCAGACGTAATAATAGTCTTTTCAAATTGTACTGACAAAGCTTTTTGGAATTGTAACTTAAGCTTTAGCGAGTTCATGATGGTATAGATATAGGTATGAATTTATGTCTTAAATAATGAATGAATGAATTTATGTCTTAAAAGAGGAGCTGCCCCGCTAGACCTGCTGTTCACAAACAGGGAAGGTCTGGTGGGAGATGTGGAGGTTGGGGGCTGTCTTGGACAGAGTGACCACGAAATAGTAGAGTTCTCGATTCTAGGTGGAGCCTGGAGGGAGAATAGCAAAACTGCCACCTTAGACTTCCGGAGGGCAGACTTTGATTTGTTCAGAAGACTAGTAGGGGCAGTCCCCTGGCGTTCAGTCTTAGCGAACAAAGGGGTCCAAGAGGGCTGGTCGCTCTTGAAGAAGGAAGTCTTAAAGGCGCAGGAGCGGGCGGTCCCCCTGAGCCGCAAAATGAGCCGGCGGGGAAGAAGACCGGCGTGGGTGAACAGGGAGCTGTTCTTAAGGTTGCGGGAGAAAAAGAGAATTTATCGCCTGTGGAAGGAGGGAAAAGCAACTCAGAATGACTACAAAGAGGCTGTTAAGACGTGTAGAAGGAAAATCAGAGAGGCAAAAGCCCAGCTTGAATCTAAGCTGGCCGCTGGGGTAAAAACAAACAAGAAACTCTTTTATAAATACATCAACTGTAAGAGGAGGGCAAAGGGGAATCTCCAGTCTTTACTGGACGAGGCTGGGAATGTGATCACAGACGATAAGGAAAAGGCAGAGGTTCTGAATGCCTTCTTTACGTCTGCCTTTAAAAGTCATCTCAGTTATTCCCGGGGCTCCCCACGCTCTGGCTTGGTAGTCTCGGCTGGGGAGCAGACTGAACCCCCTGTGATTCTTGAAGAAGCGGTCAGGGAATTACTACTCCAACTGGACTGCCACAAGTCCATGGGTCCGGATGAGATTCACCCAAGAGTGCTGAAGGAACTGGCGGAGGTGATCGCTGAGCCGCTTTCCGTTATCTTTCAGCGCTCCTTGTTAACGGGTGAGGTCCCAGAAGACTGGAGGCTTGCCAACGTGACTCCCATTTACAAGAAAGGTTGTAAGGAGGATCCGGGGAACTACAGGCCTGTTAGCCTGACCTCGGTGCCAGGGAAGGTAATGGAACGGATTGTCTTGAGGGAGATCACGCGGCAGGTGTGGGATGACCAGGAGATCGGACCTAGCCAGCATGGGTTCGTGAAGGGCAGGTCCTGCTTGACCAATCTGATCTCCTTCTATGATCCTGTGACCCGTCTTATGGATGAAGGAAAGGCGGTCGATGTGGTCTACTTAGACTTCAGCAAAGCCTTTGACACTGTCTCCCATGCTATTCTCCTTCAAAAGCTGGCAGCCCGTGGCTTGGATGGGTACACTCTCGGCTGGGTAAGGAGCTGGCTGGAAGGCCGGGCCCAGAGAGTGGTGGTAAATGGAGTCAAATCCAGTTGGAGACCAGTCAAGAGTGGTGTTCCCCAGGGGTCGGTGCTGGGGCCTGTCCTCTTCAACATCTTTATTGATGACTTGGATGAGGGCATTGAGTGCACCCTCAGTAAGTTCGCGGATGACACCAAATTGGCAGGGAGTGTCGATCTGCCTGAGGGTAGCGAGGCCCTGCAGAGGGATCTGGATAGACTGGTGAGCTGGGTTGAAGCCAATGGGATGAAGTTCAACAGGACCAAATGCCGGGTCCTGCACTTTGGCCACAACAACCCCAGGCAGCGCTATAGGCTTGGGGCGGAGTGGCTGGAGGACTGTGTTGAGGAAACAGACCTGGGGGTACTGATTGATGCTCGGCTGAACATGAGCCGACAGTGTGCCCGGGTGGCCAAGAAGGCCAACGGCATTCTGGCTTGCATCAAAAACAGTGTTACTAGCAGGAACAGGAAGGTAATTGTCCCCCTGTACTCGGCATTGGTGCGGCCGCACCTCGAGTACTGTGTTCAGTTTTGGGCCCCTCACTGCAAGAAAGACATTGAGGCCCTGGAACGTGTTCAGAGGAGGGCTACGAAGCTGGTGAGGGGTCTGGAGCACAGGCCTTATGAGGAACGGTTGAGGGAGCTGGGATTGTTCAGCCTGGAGAAGAGGAGGCTCAGGGGAGACCTTATAGCTCTCTATAACTTCCTGAAGGGAGGTTGTGGTGAGCTGGGGGTCGGCCTCTTCTCTCGTGTAATCAGTGATAGAACTAGAGGGAATGGTTTCAAGCTGCGCCAGGGGAGGTTCAGGCTGGACATTAGGAAGTATTACTACTCGGAAAGGGTAGTCAGGCATTGGAATGCACTGCCCAGGGAGGTGGTGGAATCACCGACCATGGGAGTGTTCAAGAAACGTTTGGATGTTGCGTTGAGGGGTATGATTTAGCTGGGAAGTATTGGTAATGGTTGGACTGGATGATCTTCTAGGTCTTTTCCAACCTCGATAATTCTGTGATTCTGTGATTCTGTGAAATCCTTTCCAGACACTTTTTTAAGACTTAAAAGCAAACACTGCAAGGTAGTAAGTGAGCATTCTTATAATTTGATATTAAAATACGGAACAAGTTAACCACCAACATGGTTCTGCATTAATGGTTAGTCAACTATCTATGCTGCGCTTTGTCCAAGTTTACACAAAACAGAAAAATTAGAAAATATCTAGCTGGAGAAGGAGGAATCCTCTTTATGACTCATTCTTCTTTCCCTCTTTTTAATAAAGGTAGATCTATCAGATTCTTAAATAGAGAAAATTCTAAAAAATGGGTTTCTTGGGAGTAATGGGCTGCTGGCAGGAGGGTTCCTTTATTACTAGGAGAACATATTACCCCTTCAATTTAGACTCTGAGGAGACACTGAGATACAGTTTTCAGCTCTGGGTCTGATGTCAGAGGCCTTTAAGGATGTCCACCATTTATGAAAATCAGATTGCATTGGAAAATTTTTGCCTTTGGCTCTACATGAATTTATGCAGGAGCTGGAATAGCTTTTTCCATATTTGATATAATTATTTGCCAGAACACAAAACAAGCCAGAATTCAAGCTATTCTTCTTTGGTCATTTTAAGCTAGTTTAAAAGAATATCAAAATTATTCCATTAATACTCATCCGAGAAATTCCAGAGTGCTGTGGAAGGCTTACAATTTTGGAAGGTCCATATGCAACTAGCACAAGTTCAGGTTCAGTAGTCAATGAGCACATCCAAAAGCTTAATGAGAATGGTTAGTTTGAGTGATATTACAATCTCTGCATGAAGAAATCTCTTTTCTACTGCTGACCAGAAGTTCTTCAGCTTAAGGGTTCAATTTGTTCAGCAATAAAGTGTGGGTCCAAAAATACAGACAAAGCTCCAACTAGAAGGAAAGAGAGTGAAGACAATTCAGAAAGTACTGTGTAAAGTCAACAAGTGTTCATTTGATTAATGATTTGGTTATGCATGAATTTAAGTATGAAGAAATAACCATACATATAATGATGAAAATCCATATTTAGCATAGGAGACAGATCAAAAATGTGTGTGAGTCTGTTCCCACTGCTGAAGATTTATTTTGTTTTGGAAAGTAAAATAACACTGTGACTTAACTCTCTCACTTTGTTATGCAATTGGTTCTTTATGAATAGACAGCCTGTGGCAGCAAATATGTCATAAGCAGTCAATAGGTTGTCATATATTTGTATAAAATATTAATCAAATAACTCAAAACTCAACAAATTAATAAAGCATGTTATATCAATTTTGCTTACACCCAGTGCTGTAGGAAGCATTAGTTCCATTGGCATCCGTAGAAATTCCTATGTTTGAGCAAAGATGCAGTCTTATCCGGAAGGTTTTTTGTTTTGTTTTTGTTTTTAAGATTAGGCGCTTTTGTAAATAAGTACAATAGCAATTTCTTTTTGACAATAATAGATACTAAACTACAAAAAAAAATTACCTAGAAACACAATGGATTCAACACTACTGAAAGTTATTAAATCACATTTTCTGATATTGTAGAAGAGTTGTTTGATAGAAGAATGGCTGAGTAAAAAAACCTCTTTTATTTTCCTGTACTTATGAAAGAAGATGGATTGTAATTTTTCTTTCTGGTCCTATAATCTATAAATCCATAATACTGAGAATACTTTTGTGGATGATTTCTAAATAAATCAATTGGAAATATATTTATAATATCTATTGTTTAGAGAATGGAATTTGTCTTATATCATTCACTACACTGTCTATATATATCTATCTGTATATAATTTGCAAAAGTTAAGGAACATTTAAATACATGGCTAATTTAAGTGAGCATAACCTTCTGATCTAAAAAGTAAACAATCTAACAATAGGAAAAATTGCAATCTGTTGAGACATATTTGAGTTATTTTGCTGTAATTGGCTTGGCAGCAGCTTCAGTCACAGATTTCTGTTTCACAGATTGTCCCCAAATGAATAAAAGGTTTGCTTTGAAATATAATTAATACCGCATTCAGCTGCAAGACTTTCTCAGGTTGTCAAAGGAATTTGAAGAAGGTAGTTAAAAAATAAAAGAAAAAAAAAGGGGAGGAAAAAAAAAAAAAAGCAACAGGATAAAGTGGTGAAGTAACTAAGTCAAATATAAAACTGAGATGAAGGACAGCAGAAAAAAAAATGCCACGAAGTTGACTGAAAGAATTGACAAAAGTCTCTCAGGTATTCATTTAATGTAAAATCAATCATCAATAAATACTTTAATCTGTTGCATACACCATGCATCCATTATCACGGTGTCTGTTAAGGTAACTTATGAGTTCTTTGGCTCTGTAATGTGTATGCATTACAACAGAGAAGAGTCTAGAAAAGCTTAATTTTTCAGTGCTAAAATCATAACTGCTTTGCATACACATCCAGGTGCATGCATATTGTTTAGAATTCAGAAATTTAAGGTGTTTTTTTTTGAAATCTACAGCTAAAAGTGCAATGTGCAGCACAAATGGAAAGTGAGGGCAATTTTTATCTACTTCACAAGGGATAATTCAGAGTCAGGGACATTTTTTTCTCAAATTTTCTGCAGAATGAGATTCTTGTCATGTACAGGGCAGGTGTATGGGTCTCTGTAGGTGGTGAAATGAAACCACGAATCTGGTGTGCAGGGCAGGGCGGTGGTGGTAGTAGAGATGGTGCTGGCATCTTGTGCCATCTCTGTGGCAGGGACTGATGGCCTGCAGTCCCAGGGAATGAGTAGGGTGAGGAGAGACCCCAAGGTCCTAGTTTTAGGCACCAAAGTCCCATGGACAACTAAGCACCAATGTACGTAACAATGTATGTAAACCTTCTTTGATATTTAGCTGTATCACTTGTTTATCAATAGTTTAAAAAATATTGTTTAACGGATTTGAAGTGAGCTCCCTTTCCCAGTTGCAAAAAAAATAAAATAAAATAAAAGGATAACAGCACTCTAATAAACATCAATGACTGCGAATAGTTCAAATCAATAAAAGCCATAAAAACTATGATGGCCAACCAATCCTTCCAGTGTTGTAGCACCTACTGTTGTTTCATGGTGAAAGGCGTTCTAGATATGATGTTTGGAGCCATCTTTGGTTGGCTGAGCTATTTGCTCCCATTTAGTTTTAGTCAGGGATGTGATCATCCCTTTGTTCCTGGTAAAGAACCTTTAAGGTTCAGCACTGATAGATCTGATACATCTCTCTGTCCAACAAAAAATAAAAATAATAAAAAAAAATAAAATAAAATATTACTGCTTTAGACTTTTATATGCTTAAGGTAGAGTAAGAGGAAAAACACTCTTCAGTGTGATCACATTTTTATTCATGAACAAAATAAGCAACTGCAGTAGCTGATGACAGAAGAGGGTTTCTCAGGTGAATAGAAAGAAAAATACAATTAACTGTTCTAAACATCTAAAATGAGTTCACCTTTCAAAGTGCAAGAAGACAGAATCCTTTCTGTTTTTCCTGGATTTCAGCTGTGTAAATTATGCACACAAACATCTATGAGAACTGACTCAATACTTCATTCTTTAGTTAATTGGCATGATAAAATTTGGGTGAGCTTTCTTTTATCCCAAATACCTGGGGTTAGAAAAAGGTTATCAGATACCTGTAAAGGAACATATTTGGTAGTCAGTCAACATTGAGTGCTTTGCTAGCCATCTTAGATAGATTTCCTTAAACATTTAAATAAAAAATTTCAAATATCATTTGGTTCATTTCTAGGTTTCCTCCATTTGTGTAGTTAAGGTCCAACAGGAAAGACAGAATATTTTTGAGCTAGAGTATCTGTATGTAATACTGTGTTACCACATTGACAGTTCACAACGAACTTTATAATATTAAATATGATTTACAGTGAAATCTGCATAATGGTCTCTTTTTTTTTCTTTTTTTTTTTTTTTTTTTTTTTTTTGTCAGATAATTTCCAGTGAATTAGTTGCATGTTTGTTTTTTTTTTTTTTTTTGCACAGGAGAATTTGGGGAAGGTAAGGGTGTGTGACAGCAGTTTATGTGCTTCAAGCTAGCTTCGCAGAGGGGTAAGGATTAGCAAGAATCTGGTACTGAAGCTGCCTGATATACAAAACAAAACTGTTTGCAAAGGATGCTGTGAAAGAGTGGAGAGAAGGGGGAGATTGAAGATGTGGCTTACTGTATATCCTAAATCTGGCTGGAAGATGGGCTTTGAACAAGCTGTTATTTTCCACATGGGAGTAGCATTGCTACAGTAAAATGCCAGATTTCATCCATCATAATGTCATGGCTCATATTAAAATGTCTTGAGGGACCTGAGGGAGGGATGGGCAAAAGACATCAAATCAATTTTCAGGCAATTGCTACGGTTTTCAGAACCTAAGCCCTATGTGATGGCGTTATGGTTGCACAAAGGGAAGCTATAAATAAGGTCCATGTATCAAGAGAGGAAGTAATTTAGAAAAAGGCAGTTGATTTGACTTTTGCATGAGGCTGAACATATGGTGAAGTACAACCAGGTTATCATTCTTTATATTCCTCACAGAGACAAGCACTGACTCCTTATTTCTGCAAAATTAGCACATCGGTGCAGTCCTAAAAGTAACAGCTTTGGAGCAGGGTACTTCTTGTTTATTAAAAGAAGTAATAATTTAAAAAATAATAAAGAAATGAGTGCCTACATTGCTATCTGATGAAAACAGGAAGATTCAGGGAGTTCCTTATAAAGATTATTAGAAAAAGTGTCTATTTCTTAGGTGGCTGTGGATATTTGCCTCCTTTGTGAGCTGTGCTGAAGAAAGTGATTAGAAGAACATTCATTAAAGTAGTCCTACACAGCTATTCTTTCCTTAAGTGGTCAATACCTACTGACCTGCAATGATCTTTAAAGAAGGAATTCTGACTTTTAGAGTTTAGTATTAATTTTAGGCAAGCAAATCTCAAGATTTTCTATCCAGCAGCTGTTTGTCTTGTATAAAATTAGCAACTGGCCTCAATCCTAGCCAAAATAGACATATGGTTGAATAAAAAACCTACAATACTTAACACTAATTGACATACTTGTTTGCACTAGAGCGGGGTGAATTCAGCTCTTTTTTATTATTATTATTAGTGTTGTTTTGTAGCCAAACCACACCAAATAAGTGAGAAAATTTTAGACATGAAAATTGTTTCAGCAAATACATATAAATTTATATAAGTTTATATAAATTTATTTTCTTTCCAAGTTTAGTTGATGCTATTATTTGATCTTTTCTTCATTCAGCATAGATTATTTATTTAAATGCGGAGACCTGAACATTTTATTACAAGAAAATTTCCAGTCAATAGCCTGCTCATACAAACTGCTCAGAGTGATGGAAGTACAGAACCAGGAAGCCAGAAAATCTTTTGGACCATACTCTATTAAACTTAACAGTTCAGATTATCTGTATAGTTGTAGATATGAAGTCGGAGTTTAAAGATACAGGCCAAAAATGAATATTTCACTTTATTGCATTGATGAATTTATCCATCAGTTTGATTAGCTGTGCAATAGAATTTTGTTTCAAGAGATAGCTATTTTAGTTGTTGCTTCACATTAGCAATTAAGTTCTTCTTTTCTACAGCTAATTTGTATATTTTCTCCATCTTGAATCCTTCTTTGATCTCATGTCGTTAATACAAGTAACTCTGTTGATTTCTCAGATCTTATTAAACAAAAAAAATGCATTAGTGGTTACTTCTTTGTAGGCCTGTTAATATAGTATTAAACTAAATTCAGTTACCTGGACGTAAGCATCTGCTGATCTCCAGCTGTCATTCCAAAGGTCACAGGTTTCCCTTAGGTCCTGCATCATATTTGTCAGGTCTGTACAGATGTCTTGGGTACCCCCAGGCATCTCAAATGGCACCAGATGCCCATGCATAGGTAAATGAACTTATCTCTAAGGATAGGATGCAGTTCCATATTCAGATAAGATATGTAGCATACAAGTGTTTACAATATTTCTTTTTTTTCTAGCTTTCCATTATTGTCCACAGAGTTTTTCAGTCTGCAAGAGTAGGACTGTAGTACAGGGGTGGCCTTAATATCTCAGTCTCTATTGAGCAGAGTTTAGTTCTCCATGCAGACATCTAGAGTGACCCTAGAAGCTTGAGTGTATGTAATACACTTATATGGTGCCTGCACAGACACGTGACATACAGGAACCCATGTCTTCTGGAGTAGTAGCTGGTACCTGTAAGAGAACTATTATTCTTTTACATCATTGTCTCAAAGCTTGCTTCATTGGCAGTACGTACATAAATAGGGACAACTGGTTCAAACCCTTCTGACCATAACAGAAAAGGACTTGATTTAGTTGCTAAAGTAGACATCTATTGCCGCTTAAAATGCCTTGATTTCCACAGAGTTGGTAAATGTAGCATAGATTTCAAGAAGACTCAGGCCTCTCATGGTCATGAGTGGAGATTGAGACAACTTGAGTTACATACATATACTTCGTTCATACGTATATGTCATTAGGCATATAGAACAGATAAATATACAGCTGAATAAAGTCCTGGGTGTACCCTGTGTAGAAAAGGAGTAGCAAGCTTTTTAGCTCCCACAGAGGCTCCTACAGCACGCAAATTAATTGTCAAAACCTGAAACTGGACCGAACAAATACCAAAACAATAGAATGTTTAAGTATGCCAGATATCATCAAAATAGCCTTATAGGCAAGTGTTAAAACGCACAAGCTTAAGCATAAGCTGTGCATTAAGCATATTCACAGCCCTTTCCCTTTGCAAAACTTTTCTTTTCTTTCTTTCTTTCTTCTTTTATTATTTTTTTTCCCAAGGCAGGAAATAATTTCTCACCTTTTTAAGTGCCACTTGGCTGTGGGTATTGTAAAGATTGTTACATCTTGTGGAAGTGCCAATTAGAGACAATAATTACTTGACTTGTCTGTTTTAGCATGAAAATGCCTAGAACATTTTGTCCTTGGCAGTAAGAATTTTTATTTCTATACTCATCTGATTTTGGAAACACACTTTTTTATGGAACCTGATTTAATGCTTCCTCTCTACACAGCATAGGTGAGGCCACACATAGAGTGTAGAATCAGGTTCTGGGCCCCCAGTACAAGGGAACATACTGGAAAGAGTCCAGCAAAGGGCCACAGAGTTGATCAAGGAACTGGAACATCTTTGCTGTGAGGAAAGGTTGAGAGAGCTGGGACTGCTCAGCCTGGAAAAGAGAAGGCTCAGGGATATCCCATCCCTGCCTACAAATATCTGAAGGGAGGATCTGAAGAGAAGACAGAGACACACTCTTCAGTGGTGCACAGGGTCAGAGCTAGAGACAGTGGGGACAAACTGGAACACATGATGTTCCCTCTAAATATCAGGATGTGTTTCTTTACTGTGTGCGTGATAGAGCACTAGCACAAGTTGCCCAGAGGGGCTGTGGAGTCTCCTCTTTCAAGATCTTCAAAACCCAGCTGGACATGATACCAAGCACAACTCTGGGTGTCCCTACTCAAGCAGGGTTTGGATCAGATGGATTCAGAGGTCCCTTCAATCTCAACCATGCTGTGATTCTTATCATCAAGAAGATTGCCCAAGTTACAGAATTCCATTCTTTATTAAACTAATATTTCTAATCTGTTTCTTCTGTTTATTTGTTTTAGGGATTTCTTTTCAGAGCAGTTTGTCTGATCATTTTGTATCATTTAAATAATTCATATTAACTCTAACAGTAATGTAGATTTTATGAAGGATGTACTCCTAGATTAAATACTCTAAAATTATATTGAATTTTCCCATCCCAAGTAGCATTTTCAAGGAAAATTAAATCAGTCTGCACTAATGAAAACCTAATTTACTAGAACTATGTATGTGTTAATGAAATGGAGTGCAAAGCAGAATGTTTGTGGTGGTTTTTTTTTATATAACTCTTAAGTTTTCTGATGTTGAGGATGAGAAAGTGGAATAACCCTAAATCATCTAATGCATTTTGATGTGTTTCTGCTTTTTAACAGATCCCCCTATAATCTTAAGGATCACAAACATATGTTTATCTGGAATGTTTTTATGGGCTTTTAATAATTCCCATGTGTAAAATAAAAGCTCTGTTTTAACTGCACGTTAGATACTGTCACTGGAAAATGCTTCCAACCAAATTCTACA
The DNA here is from genome assembly GCA_030625065.1 of Alectoris magna. Classification (NCBI taxonomy): domain Eukaryota; kingdom Metazoa; phylum Chordata; class Aves; order Galliformes; family Phasianidae; genus Alectoris; species Alectoris magna. Next base: position 192,844,060 of record CM060560.1, on the reverse strand, counting down.
GGTTTGTGGGTGGTTTTTTTTTTTTGTTTTTTGGTTTTTTTTGGTTTGTTTTTGTTTTTAACTAATACAGAGTATTTTAGAGATTTTTTTCAGAACTACTCAAAACCACTTCTGACTAAAAAAGTATATTCATAGGTGGGTGTTGATTAATGGTGCTAAAAACACTTTGTGCAGGATCTTATGCTAATTACCCTTTACACCCTAACCTGTGTCAATTTTAACAATCTAAATTAGCATTTTCTCTTAGGACCAAGGAATGTGAGAATTGTGAAATTGGCTCAGTAAGCTGAATTAACAGTGCGAAAATTGAGATGTTCTGCCTCTCTGTATTAACATCTGCTGCTTGTACTAGATGTGATGTTCTAATCTAAGTGATGGAGATGTTACCCTACCTCCATGGGGAAATAAAAAAAAAAAAAAAAAAAAAAAAAAGAAAAGGAAAAGGAAGAAAAGATGAGGTGGGGAAGGGGAAATAAAATTCTTGCTGCATTGTGGAAAAAATGTAATTGGTGACAATTGTTATTGGCAGTTCCAGGTAATCATGTCTGGAATAATGGATTTTTGACATGCAAGTCTTGAAAATTGGTTGCATTATTGTTGATGCAAATAGTTTAGTTTCTTTCCTATTACTGCCGTCGTATAATGGAACACAATCTTATAGGCAGTGGGTGATACATAGAGCGCACTGCTCAGATAAAATCCTGATTACAAATGGTTCCATTTGGTTTATTTCGTATTCTAATAGTAACATAAGTCTTTCTGGGTTCATTACATTATTAAAATAAAAACCTATGTTTCTGGAGAGAATAGGAAGTTTTTATTATTGTTTCTTCCACTAAAACATTGCAAGGATTATTCAGATTTTAGATTGGAGACATTTAGTTGATAAACAACAGTAATCAATGGCAGTGAGAAGAGGCTTGTGTGTTCAAAATATAATGAAATCTCCCAGACTTGTGAACTGCCCATTGTTGCTCATTATTATCATAATCAGCACTGCCCAAAATATTTCTAGGCAGCCAGAATGGCATCTGTGAAAGAAGCACATCCAGGCAGCAGTGACACATTCCAGCTGAGTGCAAGTCAAACTGCAACATCCCATAGGCAGTACTTACTGCTCCTGGGAGCAGGAGGCTGCAACTAAAAACAGATAAATCCAGTCAGTGCTTAGAGATTTTTCTTTGTTCCCCAAGTTAAAACTTATTTAAAATAAAAATAAAAATAAATATGTAAAAACAACTGGAAAGGCATTCTGGGTATTTGGATGGAAAGGAAAGAGGTATAAGCCAGACCAGTGAGCTGTTGCCATGTTAATTTAGCTTTAATGGGGCTGAGCTTGCTCATGGCTGGCTGGGAAAAGCCTTCTCCAGAAGCCCTCCAATGGCCTGGCTAGGCAAGGAGGATAGAAAGGGAGCATCAGAAAGATGTCAGTGGCAGAGATTGCTTCCAGCTCACAGATATATCACTGTGATGCTGACAACCTGAGTTCTTGGAAAAGTTGTAGAGCCAGTATGGGGCCTCAGTGCTTATCCTTCCCTATTTGGCAGGAAGAAATGGGAGGGGAAAGAATTTCCCATTCCTATCTTCCTCACTGCTTTTGCTCAAACTTGTATGAAAGATAGAAATAATGAGTTTGGCCCCCAGTCATCACTTCATTAAAATAAAAATCCTTCCTGACAGCCCAAACGTGATCTTTTGAATCTTATTACTTGTCAGAATACACTTTTGTCCTATTTCTAGCCAGGACCATTTTAAATGATTTCCTTTCATTATTTTTTTTCATCCCCACAGCATTGCTATATACAGTCCTTCAGAATCATTGTATCAGTTTCCAAGAATTCAGTTCAAATTGAATTTCCAGATCTTAAAGGGAGTCCAGACAAAACAGCTTACATGTGAAAAAGTAAAGACACTATAGTTACTCTTGGTTATGTTAGCTGCACGTTTGATTCTTTGTAAACTTGCACAGTCCAAGAGATGGTTTTGAAAAGACTAGACGAGTGAACATGTAAATGAGTTGTCATCCTAAAATACCTACTTGATATTTTTAGGCTTTAAGTTTGCCCAGCCATTAGACACCTACTTAAGTTTTTATCTGAAATAACATTTCATAACCCAAACATCATCAGCCTGATTTTTTCTTGTTAGAACCAAATTTTTGTGAATCTCAAGCAGAGGCCAATGTTTGAACCCTGCTCTTTACTTGCTACTGTAGAATGTCAGGCAATAAACGGTTTTCTGGGAATCCTCAACTTTACTGCTTCTTCAGTGAGATGCTAAAAGTGACCCAGGCAGAGAAGTGATAACATCAACAGATACTGTGTGTACCTATTGATGAGTTACAGGTCTTGACTTTGATATACACTAGTTGCACCATTTGTGCCAGCTAAGGATATAGATTTATGCACCGTGACTTTCTAGTCACCACCCATCCATATCTCTGAGTTAGTTGTTCACTAGGCATGCTATCAACATTTTATTGTAACAATCCTTGAATATCTGCAATAAGGATGCTGTGATAACTTAATAATCAGATGGTCAGATGGAGACATAGAATCGCTTCTTAAGCACTTGCAAAATTTATCTGGTTTCTTCCACTTTCTCTTAAAGTATGATAAAAGTGATGAAATGCAGCTTAGCTTGTCACTAGAAGGGAATGTTTCCCTAACAAATTATCATGTGCCATTCCTAATCCACGATCAAAGACAATCTTTTCCTGACCTATTTTCCTTCAAAACTTTTCCTGTTGCTGGACATTACAAACCACATTGACCAGTTATTGGTACTGTCCATCTACAGGAAAAACATTGGGGTTTTTGGGCCAGCATCAGCTTGGCAGGCTCACCTGCTTTCTCCTTACAAAGTTTGCATGCCCCACTCAGTGATTTTGCCCCTAAAATCAGCTCTGGCTAATATCTCTTAGGAATGGGATCTTTAATCAATTATGTTCAGAGCTGTGACAGAAGAGATGGTTCTGTCAGTGTCACATTGCATGTGCCTGAGTGCTGAATATTTTTTGCAAACTCGACTTTTATTAAGCATATCTGATTTATGTTTTACAGACTCTTGGGGGCGAAAAGGCAAATTAATTTAATAATAGATTCACTTTCTAGCAACATCTGTTTGCAATCTGCCTAGGCTGCTATGAATATCATTTTCTTGTGTAAGGAATCAAAATGTACTTTTGTATTACTTCAACCTAAGCCATTCTGTGATTCTGTGATTCTGTGATTATACTGATTCCAGACCCTTTCTCTTGGGATGGATTTTTATTATTTTATTTATTTATTCATTCATTTATTTTATTTTCTAAAGTTAAATAGTATTGTGTTTGGACCTGCAAAACAAATGATTTACTATTCCACAAATGGTACTCTGTGCAATAATATTATGTTACAAAAGGCTGAAAAAATTGGGATGTGGAATGGGTAGAGAAAAAGTTGCCAAGCAGAAATTATACATATTTTCCTTCTATTTGAAACCAATGGAAGCTTGTTAATCCAGTTGATTTATTTTGTTGTTATTTTATCCTTGTGATACTTTGGAAGGACCAGTATGTTTTTTTGATAGAAGTAGTCCAAGCAGTGGAGCTAGTTCAAACAGAGATACCGAGAAGACAGTGACCTCAGTACTTTCAGATGTGGAGCACTGCATTTCAGCAAATCACATCAGCTCATGAATGTCTGCAATACTAGTGAAGAATATGTGCTCAAACATATTGCTGGACTGAGAGCACAGCCCTCAGATCTTTGAAGTGTTAAGATATCATGGGAATAAAACAGGAAGAGCCACGGCTGCAGAAAATATTAAAAACAGGGAAGAACACTTTGAATTTTGGAGATTATTTCATGGTGGATGTTCTGTGTTCTTTCAAAATGACTGAAGGGATATCTGTGAGCATTTAATTAAGAAATTCACCTGTTGGTACTATTTGTGGATGTGCAATGAGTGCTACTTAGTGGGACTGGTATTTCAGAAAGCTGGCTTCATCCATGGATGACAGGTTGGCCATGAGCCAGCAGTGTGCCCTCGTGGCCAAAAGGGCCAATGGCATACTGGGGTGTATAAAAAAGAGCGTTGCCAGCAGGTCAAGGGAGGTGATCCTCCCCCTCTACTCTGCCCTGGTAAGGCCTCATCTGGAGTACTGTGTCCAGTTCTGGGCTCCCCAGTATAAAAAAGACAGGGATCTCTTGGAAAGAGTCCAGCGGAGGGCCACAAAGATGGTGAAGGGCCTGGAGCATCTCCCCTATGAGGAACGACTAAGTGAACTGGGAGAAAAGAAGGCTGAGAGGGGATTTGATCCAGGTTTATAAATACCTGAGGTGTGGTGGCCATAGTGGTGAAGCTGGACTCTTTTCAGTAGCGCGTGGGGACAGGACAAGGGGAAATGGGATGAAGCTAGGGCATAGGAAGTTCCGCACGAATGTGTGCAAGAACTTCTTTACGGTGAGGGTGACGGAGCACTGGAACAGGCTGCCCAGGGGGGTTGTGGAGTCTCCTTCTCTGGAGATATTCAAGACCCGCCTGGACGCCTACCTGTGTGACCTGGTGTAGGGAACCTGCTTTGGCAGGGGGGTTGGACTCGATGAACTCTGGAGGTCCCTTCCAACCCCTACAATTCTGTGATTCTGTGATTCTGTGATCCTTCATATAGAGGAAAGCCAAAACAAAGTGGCTTTCCAGTGTAGCAGTATTCCGTCACATGGTGATGGTTGCCTTCAATCTACAGCTAAAATACTCTGCATTTGAGCCATTGAGCTGGCAATGGAATGGGGTCTGAATTCAGTGGGAGATCACTGGAGGGAGGAAAACATTTGAGGAAAACAACCTGAGATCTTTATCGTCCCTTGGAAATAATTGCTATGTTCTTAATTTCTTGGGATTTACAAGGAAGTATGGAATTGCTACAAGGTACATGGTTACTACACCAGATCAGTTTTGACATTAAACATGGTAAATTACTTTGGTCTGTCAGTTTCTTTCTTCTTTGCCCTTTTTGCAAATTCCCTGTATCTGATTTCTCTATCCTCTTAGATTCTCACCTCTAATTGTAGGAAAACAGGTTACAGCTTGAACTGGTAATCACCAGATTGAGAACCTGGTGGAGAGGTGTGATTGGCCTGGGGAGCACAGGCAGACTTCACTTGTGCTTCCCAAATGAAGGTGGAGCCACCCTGAGCCCATGTAAGTGCCAAAGAGAGAACAACTCTTGAGTCTGGGCTGCTTTCTGTGGTGAAGTGCTGCATTTATAGAAATTCCCCTCACCAGCTGGGTGAGGTCAACTCTTTTTTCTGTATGTGACTATTGGCCTGTATATGATTATTATGAATACTTTGCCTGGTATTGCCAAGAACCTGTCAGAAGCAATTTTGTTTGTAAGCAGAACACCCATCATTTGATGCTTTTCTATTTTTATTTATTTACTTATGTATTTTTTCCCCAATGTGAATTTCATGTCCCTCTTTCTTCCTTTTCAGGGTCTGGAAGAATCAGCACCAGACAAGGTAGTTGTTACTCCTGAGTCCCTTTAGAGTTGTAGACACTATCAGTTCTTTAAAATATTTCTTTCTGGACATGTATTTGCCTCTCATACTAGCAATTTCTTATCAATTTTTTTTTCCTGAAAATTCTTTTCTGTTTCTTTAATTCTCACAATGCTTCACTGAATTGAAGGGAATCTTTCAATTTATTATAGTAATAACTATGCTTGCAATTTTCCAAAGGTTACGGTGAATCTTCAGAGCTACCCCATCTCCCACCTTTCATTATAGTTCTTATTTGCATGTTTTTACCATGTGCAAACTAGTATAACACCTTCCTATGAAGCTCTTTCTTTTCTGATACCATCTTTCCTCTTTTATCTTCCTTCATCTCAGCATTGTGGTCAGTGTCTATATGCTCCCATCTGCGTTGCTGATTAGGCAGTATGGACAGTGGCAGAGAAAGAAAGACAATCCTGCCAGTTCTCATTGGCATGGAAGATTTGGACCATCCTCTTCCATGTCTTATTATGTCAAGTCAAAATTAACACCTGAACAAGTGTCTCAAACCAAACCCTACATAAAAAGAAACAAAAGTAATAGGAACACGATGCACTTTAAAACTTATGATTTCTTGACTCAAATCTCAGTATTGAGGTGAGTGGCTTTGTGCTGTTAACATTATGTATTATTTAAAAGCTTTTTCCAGTCTTCTTATTCCTAAATACTCAGTTGCCTTGTCAGCAAAACATATCCCAACATGGAGCTGACCATTGAACTGCACATATCTTACCAAACTCAAACTGATTATGGTGTTCTACATCTGAGAATAAAATCCCAGAACAGAACAAAAGCTGCCTAGATCACTGCAAAAACTGCATATAGCAAGGGAGAAAAAGATGAAAGATTATTTAGTTCTTGCAGACTTGATCATCATTCCCATGTCATAAGGAACAAAAGAAAGGAAGGAGGTAGTCATTTGCTTTAAATCAGAAAAGGAGCACATATCCCAGGTTAGTTTCTCTGATGGACTACCACAGCAAAAAATCTAACTCTGAATGAGCTTTCATAAGGTTATCTCCTTGTTCCTTTCCTCACAATCTTTCTTCAGGACTACATTGCACTTCCAAACACCTTTCACCTGACAGACTGAAAGAGAACAGAGGTCATAAGATTGTGAAGCTGCAAGATCCTGTATGTAAGCAGATAATATTAATTGTCAAATTTATGAGGTATGTCTCTTGACAGGCGCTAATCTGAGTTTCTCTCTCAAACAGTAAGATTCCAAAATGCAAAGATCTTTAAAACCCACCTACCTCCTGCAGCCCATCTGCTTAGCAACAGCAGGCACTGAGCTCAATGTTTAAGATTGTATTTAACATCTATTTGAACAAAAGCAAACTCCTAAACTCGTGCTACCAAAACTTTGGGCTTATGTAGGGTTCATCTTATAATCTTTAAGAATGGTTTATCTATAAATGATTTTGCTCTTGACCAAGGAATGTGATGCTGATTAGTAATGTAACACCAGAACTCTGAGTATTTTGTGAAGTGTGTAGAGGTGTAGGAATACACTTTTGTTGTAGAATCCTTAGAGTTGGAAGGAACCTTTGAAGATCATCTAGTCCAACTCCTATACAGTGAACAGGGACATGCATAGCTGAATCAGGTTGCCCAGGGCTTGATCCAGCCTCTTCTTGAAAGTCTCCAGAGATGGGGCATTCACCATGCCTCCACGCAGTCTGTTCCAGTGCCTCACCATACTCACTGTAAAAGACCTTTTCCTTGGATCTGACCTAAGTCTACCTTCTTTGAGCCTGAAGCCATTACCCCTTGTTCTATCACCACAGACCCTCCTGAAAAATCTGTTCCCCTCATTCTTATAGATTCCCTTTAGATCCAGAAAGGCCACTCTCAGGTCACCTCACAGACTTCTCCAGGCTGAACAGCCCCAGCTCTCTCAGCCTGTCCACATAGGAGAGGTGTTCCGTTCCATGGATTATTTTTGTGGCCCTACTCTGAACGTGCTCCAATAGGTCCATGTGTCTCCTGTACTGAGGAATCCACATCTGGACACAATACTCCAAGTGAGGCCTCACCAGTGCAGAGTAGAGGGGCAGGATCACCTCCCTTAATCTGTTAGCCATGCTTCTTTTGATGCAGTTCAGGTTATGATTGGCTTTCTGGGCTGCGAGGGCACATTGCTGGCTCATGTCCAGCTTCCCATCCACCAGTATCCCCAGGTCCTTCTCAGCAGGGCTGCATTCAATCCCTTCATTACCCAGTTTGTATTGGTAGTGAGGGTTGTCTCAACCCAGGTGCAAGATCTCACATTTGGATTTGTTGATCCTCATGAGGTTCACCTGGGCCCACTGCTCAGGTTGTTTAGGGTCCTCTGAATGGTATTCTTTCCCTCTGTTGTGTTCACTGTTCCCCACAGCATTGTGTCATCAGCAAACTTGTTGAGTCTGCTTGAGCCCACTTGTCAGTGTCACTGATGAAGATATTAAAGAGTATCGGTCTCAGCACTGACTTCTGTGAGACACCACTCATCACTGATCTCCATCCAGACACTGAACCATTGACCACTACTCTCTGACTCAATCCTGCAGCCAGTTATTCATCCATTAAACAGTCCACCTGTCAAATCCTTATCTTTCCAATTTGGAGAGATGGATGTTGTGGGGTACAGTGTCAAAGGCCTTACCAAAGTCAAGATAGACAACATCAGTGGCTCTTCCCTTATCCATTGTTACAGTGTCACTATCATAGAAGGTCACTAGTTTGGTCCAGAAAGATTTGCCCTTGGTGCAGCCATGCTGGTTCTCCCGTATCACCTCCAAGGAATGCAACACCTACCTTGAGAAGACAGGCTGAGAGCTGGGGCTGTGCAGCCTGGAGAAGAGAAGGTCTGGGGACAACAGAGAGTGGTCTTTCCTTTTCTAAAATGAGTTTAATGAGAAATAAAGGGGCAGATCCTTTCCCAGGGCCTGTTGTGATAGGGCAAGGGGAAGTGGTTTCACACTAAAAAAAAGAAATGTTTGAGAGTAGATATAAGGAAACTTTTTTTACAATAAGTGTAGTGAAGCTCAGATGCCCAGGGAGGTGGCAGATGGCCCAGTGGTGGAGACATTCAAGATCAGACTGAACAAAACTCTGAGCACCTGATCTAGATGTGTGTGTCCCTGTTCAATGCAGGGGAGTTGAACTAGATGACCTTTAAGGATCCCTTCCAACTCAAATGACTACAATTCTATTTCAGTTTATTTATTATTGAGGTAAATTTTTCCTGTGAAACTTCATTATTATCCATAAAATAATAATGCCCCTGACTTTGCCATAGCCCAATGCTTTGACTTGAATTTCCTTCCTCAGTATTTCTAGTCCTCACAGACCATAATTCTATAAGGTGCAACCTGACTATTTAAGGCTAACAAAATGAATGTGACCTGAGAGTGCAAACACTTGGAAACTGATGGAGCTTAATTACATGGGATTATGAAGAAGTAGATGAGAAACTAATTGAAAGTCAACAGACATGGATTTGACCCTCATTCTACCAAAAATGTTTTTTGTTGTTGTTGTTGTTTTTTTTCCTTGTCTGTACAGTCTGTAGTACAGGAAGTTTCAGTGTTAGTAGAAAACAAGTGGAATTGCAAGAATAGTAATTATGGAGTCTTTGTTTCCTGTGTCACAAGCCCTTAATAAGTTAATAGAGAAGTGTCAGTATTAATATTAAAGGAAGGACAACAGATTCAGCCAGCAGGGGATTCAAAAAAGAACTTTAGTGCCTGAAAAATCTGTGGTAGATGAAGAGATTCTTGTGGAGTCTATTTTATTTAGACAATAAGACATTTGTTCAAATTACAACAGACATTCTAACACTTCTTATTAGAAATCTTAAAATCCTGATGGAAGCTTTCCTTCTCTTTTTTTCCATTGAAGTCAGAAAGAGAGAAAGGTACTTGCTGTCTTGTTGTTCTGGGAGAGACTTTTGTATGAGCAAGTGAAACATTTGCTAAATAGAAGGTTTTATGTTTTATTTTGTCAAAGTCTTTTGACCATACTCGTTGTTTCTAAACATTTTCCACTTTCTATAGTGTCCTTCCATTTTTCTAAAATGCCACAGTAATTCAGATCAGAAACTAACAATGTAGCTTTGAGCAGTGCAATGTGTCAGAAGCATTGTACAGAATATGTGTGTATTTGAGAATGATGAAAATGATAGAACCCAAGTTTGTACTGCTGAAAAGAATAGCATACATCTGTGCAATTCTATTGATATAGAAATGTTCCTTGGGTTCACAGGCTAAGCCTGGTGATGGGGAATGAATGTGTTTACATATCTTAATTTATTTGAAGCAGAATGTTTACCATTTTAGCTCACTATGAATAGGAAGCAGGGCTTACATGGTCACTGTAAGCAACAAAGGAGTTTGTAGCATAATTTCCCTAAGGTTTCAGCACAGTGCAGCAGTAGGAAAATAGCACAGCCAATGAGTTCCTTTTTGTAAGGAAGTGAGAGTTAGGAAGACATGGGCTAGGAGAAACATCCTGTGAATACTGTGTAAGTAGTTCTTTCATGGTTCAGGGCCAGTAAAGTATAAAAGCATGGTGAGTTTGAAAAGTTCAGTTCACTTCAGATGGACCACGGAAGTGTTTGCATTGGACATGTGTTCGGTATATTGCTGGTCAGTTTGTTCAACCTGATAATTACTGTGAGAAAGGAGGAATGAATTAGATCATCATAAAGGGAAACAATTTCTAGACAAGTAAGATTAGACAGAAGGAAGTGCCTATGCTTGTGGATAAAAATTAACTTTAAAAAGTTTCAAACAGCAGTATTTTCAACAGAAGAGTGCAGTTAGGTCATGATAACTGTTACAAAAATATTCTTCTCCACCCTCTCTCTGGTACCTTTCTGCACCTCAGAAAATATCAGAGAAGAAATATTTTTTGAGAACCTCTTCTGAAGACACATCCATGTCATGTACATATCCCACATTACAAACTGGAGTATATACCATGGTTCTACTACATCTACCTTCCTCCTGCTATTGTAACTAAATAATGGCATGTGGTTTGTCTGTTGATGTACGTTGCATTTCAAAATACAGGTGGCAATACTGATGCACTGACTTGGAAGAGTAAAATAGATGCTTGGGCAGAATGAGAGTGCCCAGACCTTGTAGAGCACAGTCTACTTTCCTTTGCTACGTAAGTTATGAGGTATCTAAATTAAAGTGCTGTTCACATTATAGAGTTTCTAGATTATGAAGATATCTCAAAAGCATTGTTTCTTGAAGCTGTGGAAAAAGCCTGTCATAAAGCATTTCATATTTGCTTTCACCGGCATTTCCAGCCCTAGCCTTGCCAAACCGCAACATCCTTGTCATGCCAAGAAGATTCTGCATGCATTTGCCCCGTTATTTACTGAACTGCATTCAACATAGAGTCAGAATTGGGAATATACACTAAGCATCATACCTCTTGAGTGTTTTCTTAGTCCAAGGGCTAAGTGAAAACTTCTACAGATTGATGTGGAATGTCCACATATAACCATGCTTCTAGTTTACCAGTGCTTCTTTGGTGTCTAAGCTGCTCCTCTGGGCAAAGTGCTCTGAAGAAAAAATTCAGTGATGATGATGATAGGATCTGTCAGGAAATGGGGCTGAAATTACAGGCTTGACTCTTCTCCAGCAGCATGTATGAAGATAGGAAACTTTTTTGTCCTTTGGTCCCTGCCCCAGATTTTCACTTTTTTCTTCACAGAGTCCCTGAAGCATTTGTGCTAGAAGAAATATTCACTCAGCTCTTAAGACTCATAGCTTCAGGATGATAATTCAGTGATTTTTTTCCTTTTTTTTTTTCCCCCCCCAAAGGCACATAGCTTTGAAATGCCAATCCTGCATGAACAGTTAAGTGTCCTATGTCAGTGTAACATGCTAGAGACCCTACAGTATGCATCCATGGTCCTGTTCTCTTACTCTGCTTCGCAAAATTGGAGAATGAAGTCTGCAGGTAGTTTTGCTTTGGTTTTTAAATATATATATATATATATATATATTTAATTAACTCTAGCTGTCTGCATTGCATTTTTGAAAAGCAATTAGCTTCACGTACTTAGACTGTTCTCTACAGACATCAGATGGTAAGAAAAGAGTTGTAAGAAAATTCACAGAAGCTATCCTGTAGAGCACCTAGCTGAACAGATAGAGGGTTGAGGTTTCTTTTTGGAAGTGGACAGGCCTTTGAAGTCAATGAAATAACTCTCCTGGTTTAGATTCAATTTTCAGTCAATTGCTGGTTGCATTAGTTGTAGGCCTGCTAGTGTCTTGCTGGTGATGAGCTAAAGCAATTAGATGCCTGAAGCTTGTCATCTCCTTGTTAGCAGGCTTCTGGGTATGCCTGCAGCCCCCTTATTTGCAGAAGACTGTAATTCAAATGACATCTGTGAGTTATTTATAGAGAACCAGTGCAGGAGCTGTAACCCATAAAAAATCAGCTACTATTTTAGTTCCTTGACTGACATATATTTTCCAAGATTCCCAGGCTTCAGGATTCTCCTGATTTCAAATATAGGGTCAAGGCAGACCCACTTTTTTTTTTTTCTTTTTTTTTCTTTTTTTTTTTAATTCAGTCTCTTTCACCCCTCCCCCTCCACTTCTACGCAGAAATCTTTCTACTACTCTGTGTAACTTCTGTTGAAGGCTCAGTTCTAGGCATAAGAAATTTAAAAGAGTGAAGAAATACGCAGGGGTCAGTGAGCAGCTTCAAGACCAAGCAATACGAATGTTTCTTGGAGTGTGTTCATTCACAGACTGACATGGCAGAGCTCTTATGGAAAGCATTCAGGTATATCTGCTTAGTCAGCTGCAGAGATGGAGGCACTGTGTAAGAGCAACATTAACTCCGAGAAAGGAGCTTCATCTGCTCCTTCACTCATAAGCAGGCACATTTTCTCTGGTTGCTGAATTCATCCATTGTTGTCATTATTCTGAGTATTTTGCCTGGTACTTTTCCCTGCAGCACTGCCAAGTCAAACCTTTGCTCTGAAACACATAGGAATCCATGACACCAGTTCAATACTGTCTAGTACAGTGCAACACTTTCTGGTCCAAATTCACTGAATCAATATGGTGAATTTGGTTGTTATTACTTATCAGACTCTCTTTTCTTAAATTTCCCTAATTTCCACACCATCTTTCCTTTCCTTGCAACAATGACAACAACAACAAAAGGATAGATTGATATACATATGATATGAATTTATCTTTAATCATAGAGAGATATTTAAATTGGGACTGAGCAAATTTAATTACTATGTAGAATTAAGAATTAGAATAGTGTCAGTCCCTTGCTATTAATATATGTTAAAATTCTTATTTAAGAGTAGGTGTAATTTAATTCAGAGCCTAAAATTGACCAGATCAATGTGTAGCAAAATGATACATGGATGCTGAGATTATGGTGATTAATCACTTAAATGTATGTTTAAAGTGGAGTTTGATGGGTAAGAGCCAGAAAGTTTTAAACTAGTAGTCCACATAAAATGCAAAAGATTTTCAGCATTGTTTCTGTAAACCTTCTGTAATTCTTTACGAATATTAATAAAACAAATATATTTTGACTTCAGAAAATAACCTCAAAAGCATATTGGGCTCCATTCTCATTACCACACAGCTATTCCCAGGATAAATGTGTTTCTGTTATGCATAGGAAGATGCCAGATTGACACATCCATTCAGGAGTGCCAAACTGTGCTCATTCTTGACTGTTATATTGCTTCCTGTGAAAGGTTCTGTCACCAGATCTTAATTAAGCATGCTGTTGATAAAGCTCAAACCAGATTACACACAACACATTCTTCATTGCTACAGTCATTCCTCATTGATATTAGAAATCAGAAGCAATGGTAGAAATTACATATATCTTGATTTTGTAAATGATTTCAGCTTTTGTGATCAGATATGAATACCATAATTTACCACTGCTATGATTTTTTCATTTCCCATATTTTTGCAAGTGGGAATTTATTTATTTGTTTTGATGTATTCATGCATTTATGCGTAAATATACGCTCTGTCTCTAACCTTCTAATCTGATAGAAATCTAATGAACATTGGGGTTGGAACTGGATGATCTCTGAGGTTCCTTCCAACCAAAGCCATTCTGTGACAGTCTGTAAATGATCTTTGACACAGAGTAGACATTTATATTGACAGCTACATAGGTTTCTAGTCTATGCTGACTGCATCGTGTAGTTTCACTGACTGTAAGGAGAGCTGAGACATCTAGCTCACATACACAAATGTCCATTTTAATACATCTATCAAAACTTCTCAATATGTAGAATATCACGCTGACCCTTCAACAGTGGCATTTTCCTCCTGTTATATGATAATACTGGTACTATTTTCTTCTCTTTCATAAACTATAGATCCTAGAATCTGAACTTGACTTATGCATATATTTCTTTTCTGGACATGAAGTCTGAAAAGCACAAACACAGAAATTACTCATAGCTGAATGTGTGATGAACACATGAATGTACAGTGAGTTACAAGACCTCATATGCAATAAGACTAAAAAAAAAATCAAAACAAAAAAAGACTTAAAAAATAACTAATTGGGAACTTCTGAATATTTTTACTTACAAAGTAGATAATTATTTAAGGTTTTTGGTAAAACACTTTATCTTTTTTTTCCATCTGCTTCTTACAAGATGGCCATGGAGGGGGTCTGGTTAATGCATTTTCAACTTCCAGCAGTAAAATTCCGCTCTGTTAATTTCTCAGAGCGGAATTTCTCTCTTCTCAGAGAAGTCCCTATCACCATGTGTGTACTACAATAAATAAACAAAAATAAGACATCACTGGTGTTATAATAATACCAGTATTCTGGATGACAGGACACTGGTTTTGTAAATTCAGGTGCCTTAGAACTGCATTCTCAACTCTCCTGCCAGACAACTGTGAACCATGAAAAGGTCATTCCATACTACGAATGCAGCTGTTTACCAGCTTCAAAAGTCTTTCCTTTTATTTTGGAAGTCTTGTCTGCTTAATCTGTTAATTCTCCAGCATGGAGACTATCTTGTTATGCACAGAAAGAGGTCTTGATCTCACAAGACCTCCACATTTTATGATAATACAAATAACATTCATCTCATACATATTTGCCCCTGTTTAACCTAGTTATGTGAATGGGCAAAGCATCTTACTTGGTGAGCATGTTTTGAAAACGAGTTATTTTCTAAATTGCTTTCAGGAAATGATTTCAATCCATTTTATGGTCATTTAATGATAAAAAGTGATCTTCCTTTTAAAAACAGAACTGTTTCACTGTCAGACTAATGCATCTAGTATGCAATCACTGACTTAAAATATTTATAATTTTCTCCAGTGGACAACTTGGTGTGGCCAACATATTATGGATCAATACATTGTCCACAGAAGTATAAAAATTAAAGAGATCCATAAAAAGATTTTGACATAGCAATGCTGACATCCTCTAAATACACTGCTTCGAAATACACTTCTACAGCTTAATATATACAATCCTGTCTGGCTGTTTGATGAAAAGCTAAATGTTTAATTTGACCCTAATAGTCCTGTTTGAGTCACTTGGGTCTGTCATGTTAATAAGACCTCATAAATCACTTGGCTATAACTCAGAAATTTCCAAGCTGTCATAACAAAGATGAGTTGTATATAAACACTGCAAAGCAATGTACAGAATGAACTGCAAGCTTTCTGTCGGGTTGTCCTTCCCTTGTCTGAAATTATACCTCATTGTGTGCAGGCAATGAGTGGCAGAGGACTAATGGTAATTTGCTCCTTTTTATAACCTCAGATCTCAGTTCTCTAGCCAGTTTTACTCACAACAGCCGTGGCAAAGTGAAAATTTAGGCTTTCTGCTATAGATGACAAATTGAAGATTTGATGAGCTTGGTGCTCACAAAAGGAAAAGAAATAGTAGTTATTCCATTGAACATGGCTGGAGATTTGAGAGAAATGTGCATTGGTAGTCAAATGTTGGAGCCTATGATTACAGTATATGGATTGGAGGATGGACATCTCCATAGGAACAGGAATAAATTTGAACAAGGATTGGAAGAGGAATTATACAATCTCATATACAGATATACTTTGCATGTGCATTTATGCATTTGCTTATGAAACAGAATAGAATAGCCCCCCCTGGAGTCATTTTCGTCACTGGTACTGAGCTGTTTAGTAAAGCCATTAAAAATAAAATGAAAACAAAAAAGAAAATGAAAAAGCTTGACAGCTTCATTCAGGCACCATATTTCCTAGGCAGTGGATAAATTCTCTATTCATTATTTCTGAAGACTTTAATTTTGCCCTCTTACCAGCTTATACTATTGTCTTCCAAAATAAGAATTATCCCAGATTGTGTAGAATAGAAAGGAAAAAATAATGTTAAAGCCTAAGTGATAAAATTGCAGACAAAGTTGATGCCAGGAGCAGGGTCATGTAAGTTGCCACCATAATTATAAAATTAAACAAAAGATAACTTCCTAATTTGGAAATGATTGTTTTTTTACTTCATTAAACTACAAGGATAATTCATTCGTTGCCCTTTTCTGCTCCCATTAATTAGCATTTTCAACAAGTCTCTTCTTCAGCATCAAAGTTGTTATGAAGCAGGGGTAGGACAAGATTTTTTCCTCCAATTCATTGTAGATGATTTTCAGGTAACTGAAAATATTCCCCTAATGGGAATCTCAACCACCCCCCCCCCCCCCCCCCCCCCCCCTTTTTTTTTCTTTTTCCACTTCTCTCTCCAAGTTGATGGCAGGTTTAGGGACAAGATAGAATTTTTCATGTATGTATGAAATTACATAGTGAAAACATAGACGCTAGTAGATTTTCAAAGATCTTAGTATTTATCTCAATTTATTTATTGCCCACGGGTAACTTAATAGCAATGAATGAGTGAAAACCAATGAAAGACCTGGGAGTCAATCGTAGATGTCTGGAGTGTCTAAATTGCATCTAGAGCAATGTAGTGCTTAATCACAGGTACATTCGTGGATCTAGTACACCTTATGGTTTACACCTGCTGTGCTGATCTACAAATCTTCTCTCTTTTAACTTGATGCAGGTAAGAGACACACAGCAAGGTCTAAAAAAAGAAGTTTATGTGAGGAATCAGACAGACCCTGTACCTCATGTTGAGGGGAAGTAAATTTTTTTTTTTTTTTTTAGCTGAAAATCTCAATTCATTCTAGCTTGTTGCAGCAAATCTTCTTTTGGAATAAAAATATATCCAAGGCAATGGTTGTAGTCATGCCTGCTGTTTACATAGACTGTGTTGGATGGGAGAGCATAACCTGATCCAGAGAAGAGCACTTGGATCCCTATTAAAGACAAATTACTCAAAATTAAAAAAAAAATGAATGAGTTGAATGAAATTTCTCCTTCTGAATGAATCAAATAAAAACAGTGTAATGAAATTATTAAGAATGTGATATATATCTGCTTACTTTTATTAATTTGTTTAGGGCTTAATGGAAATATTTTTCATGCTGTTGAATCTTGGCACTGAAAAATAGGTAACAAGAAGAAGAAGAGCAATGCTGGTATTAGCTTCTGGGTTGTGGGTTGGTTTTTTGTTTGTTTTTTTTTGTTTTGTTGTTTGTTTATATGTATGTTTGCTTTGGTTTTCAATAATCTATTATTTTAGTGGACAAATAACCGTATTTTCCCCCATTAGTACTAGATATGACAATTAGAAGAAATTATGTCAAACAACAAATTGTCAGAAATATTGCACAGGATTATAGGGAGGATAAATTAGTCTAGGTATCTAGAACTATCTGTAATGCTTTACAGTGTGTAAAACCTGAGTGCCATTACCATTCTGCTGTTATTGCTAGAGACAGTAAAACATTTTCAATACAGACAAGCTCCCCAAATATCTAAAATTCCAATCTGTTTTCTCAAATTTGAAGTCAGTTAGCAAGTATACCATCTTCTAGTTGAAGGAAATATGTACTGTGAATTTAAAGAACACGGTCAGACCTTGATTTTTTTTCTTCTGTTTTCTAATTGTATGCAAAACAAATCATTATGGTGTTCTTCATTCTGAAGTTCTTATCCTTAGAAGAATGAGAGAATGCTTTCAAATGATTAAACGTAGGCCATGTTTATATATTTAAATGTACATCTTTATGTATAAGGAGTTGATGGGGGAAGGGTAAAAAAAAAATCCCAAATGTCAAAGAAAATATACACACATGAAAGCTCAGTATTATTCCACTGGTAGGACTGTTGTGGAGAATTGCAAGCTAGTCAGTGATCATAATTCCAATCTATTGAAGAAGAAAAATGCAGAAAGACTAACTGTACTTTTTATGTTCTCAAAGAACCTCAGGTAGAAATATTTGTTCCTCTACTGCAAATTAGAAGCACGCTAAGGACTGAAAATGAAGTTGAGCCTAGTATTTTAGTTTGCTGCCAATAATCCTGTGCAAACAAAGCCAAAGCTTTTTTCTCAGTATCTCTGTCGGTGTAAAACAAGCTGTTCTTTGTACAGCAAAGCTAAAAATGCCTGATTCCTGACCATTTGGTGTCCTGTGTCCTACCATTTCTCCACATTGTAATATGGTGGATATGCAGTATAACATCTTTTCTGCAGTAGCTCCAACCCTCTGAAGCAAGAACTGTCATGGTGTTACTGACTGCTCAGTAACAGGAATGGTAACTGCTGAATTTGGCCCTTGTCATCTCTTCTTTGCTCTGTGGAATTTCATATTTGAGACTGCACCAGACTGTCAAATTCCAGTGGGTCTTGAGTTATTAGAAGAATACAGACAGCGGGATATTTCTATAAACCTGTTTCTTTAGTAAATCAAACTTTAAGTGCTAGAGCTTCATCAATTTTTCAGCAGATTTTAACTTCTGAAATTCCTGCCCAACAACTGCAGCTATTAATTAGTAAGGAAGGGCCACCTGGACCAACTCTTACCAGTCATAAGTGTCAGAATTAGACAACCAGCTTGTCTGATACCTACGAATGAAGTATGGATCTCCACATAAAGACTGTAGGTATGCTTTGGATTAGATTTTCACCCTCTGTTGATTACAAAATTTGGAGACCTAATACAAACTGCTGAGTTCTGCATATTTTAGTATTCGTTATGTGGCTGCATTTCTGAGCCTATTGTTCCTCTGGTTTGGCCATATCAAAAGAAATCTCTTGTGGAGAGAAACTCTGGATTGCAGTAAGTTCCCACCATGGACTGTCTTGTCAGTGAACCTCCAGCTTAAAGTTTCTTTCCATTGAAATGTAGCATTTGTTTACCTAAGTTCAAGGATGTGGTTCTGAAGTGTCCCTAATTGGAGTGACTTTGCAACTGCTTTCATATGGATTTCAACAAGGTGTTAACCTAGAATGAGGAATTTATGAAAACAACTATTTAATTTGTAAAAATAGACAACCTGACCTTCAAAAGTCTAAAAAACATAAATTGGCCTTGGTTTTCAAAACTATCATGCTAACAGTCCTAGAACATTTGACACTTTAGCACAGATTCCATAACTTTTAGAGTGTCTGCTGAGTGGGTGAGTGTCCAATGAAGGTACGCACATTCCTATTCTGCCACTCCTAGCAAAAATTTACCCAGTGTTTCATGTTGCATTTCAAAAATTGTTCACCTTGCATTTTAGAATATTACTTCCTAAAATGTCTCCTTTGTATGATTTCTCTTCTATTATCTAAATGTAGCGCACCAAAATTTTTTGATGGCTTTGAGGGTGATTCATTTGAATTTAGTGACCTCCTGTTTCATGCTAAAATATCTCCTGGAGGGCTATTTCTCTCCAATAACTGCAAAGAAAACTCTGATGAGAACTCGGATTTAGAGATTGATATTTTATACCTGAAAATATGTTGTGTTGGCTTCTTGTCCTGTGTAACTAGTGATAGAATGAGATGGAATGGCCTCAAGTTGTACCAGGAGAGATTCAGGTTGGAGGTTAGGAAAATTTTCTTCTCCAAAAGAGTGGTCAGGCAATGGAACAGGCTGCCCAAGTTGGAAGTTGAGTCACCGTCCCTGGAGGTGTTCAAGAAATGTTTAGATGTCGTAGTGAGGGGTATGGTTTAGTGGGAAATATTGCTGGTATGTGGATGGTTGGACTGGGTGATCTTAGAGGTCTTCTCCAACCTTAGTGATTCCATGATTCTATGATTTTATCCACTAGATTAATCCTACATCTCATAACTTATATATCTTTTAAAAAATTAGCTTGCTACCCAACTGTCTGTAACTTTCAGGGTGCAAATTTTGAAAGTCTTGGCTGACTTTATGACAGTGATGAGAGAAAATCTCCTGCTAATTTCAGCAGAGCAATGTCAGGACAAGATTATTTTTGAGACTGGGTAACTTAGGCATTTTTCTGTGCATAAGTGATCTTATTTATTCTTTTTATTGTTCAAAATTAGAACAATGTTTAACCCATGTGAAATTCAATTCACTGGGCTACTTAAAGGATGAAAACATTGTAAAATTCATTGTTTGTGTGTTGAATTGGTTCTCCACTCCCACTTCTACAGAAGAAAACATGTCTGAGCATGGCATTTTTAGATATGCACTGGATGTTGAAATGGCTGGGTACTTCATTGCTCTGTGAATTGAACCACTATTTCTGTCAGTGATTACATAAGTAAAATAGACTGCTATCTGTTCAGAATGAGTGCTCCCGCAGGTACAAATTCTTATGCCAACAGATGTAGAGACTCAGCAAATTCCTTTGTCATCTGTCAGCTGTGGACAAACAATGGATTTGACTCCAAGTCTTTTGGAAAACAGTCTGCAAGGATACTGGCTCTGTGCATACCTTGTTTTGTTGTACCTTGCAGTCGCCAGAAATCTAGTTTCTTTTTCTTGTGAATTGCTGCATTTCATTACCATAGCAGAGCTCATGAAGTTATCCCACTGCTTTCCCAATAACAGGTGGGATACTTGAGAGATACGGAAATTACAAAGACACTCAAAGAGATGTAATGAGGTATAGACATTTAAATCATTGAAACATTTAGACATCAACTTTTGATTAAATGCATCCCACCTTGATCCAGTTTTGCCTATAGACCTTAAATGGGAATAAGACAGTAGTGAAACTCACACTGTTCTCAAATCATATTTCTTCAGAAAACTCGTAAACATGTTTTCAGTGTGGTTAATGCATAGAGAGGTAGAATTTATACTCTTCCATCCATTTTTTCCAACCTTTCTTTATATTTCTCTTCATCTCAGCATGAGAAAGCATTTGAGGCATCAGAGATGCTTTAACTCTTGCCAACACATTAATCTTTTTTCTTCACTGCAAAATATTCAGTAGAGTCCCTTCAGTTCATTTCCTAAAACTGCATTTATGTAATGGTTGAGTAATAAAAGTCAGCAGAATGACTAGATGGTATTTCATCCTTTTGCATTATCATTGAAAAAGACATTACTATTCCCCTATCAAAAATATCCATCAACCAAATTACATCCCTTTTCTTCACAAAGTTTTAAAATAGGATACCTAAGTATGATAGACAATGTGGAGTTATTATTTAATGACCATAAGGGAGTTACATTTTGATTCATTTTCTTATGTGTTAAAAATTTATGACAAACATAAAACCCTGATATAATGGCTGAATCATTTGTAATGGTCATAATTTTATTTAAATCATATATAGATAAAACATTATGTACATTTTAAAGCATGCCATCCTGAAGCACTTAGGGAAGTAGATGGGGAGATTCAAAACGGTAAGCATAACCTAAGCTAGAAAGAAAAAAAAAAAAACCCTTTGAAAATTGACATAATATAATTATGTATATAACTAACATAATATAAAAATAATTATATTTTTGCAAAATTTTTATCAATTTTAATTGTCTTTCTGGAAACATCTACTTTCTCCCTGTATTGTATAGTGATTTAAATACTGATTTTGTTATTACCTTGCAATATTATTTTATTATATTATTTTATTGTGTTTGTGTATCTCTCCACCAGTTCTCTTTGCCATACCATAAAATACTAGGAAAAAAAAGAAAAAAAAAAGAAAAAAAGAAAAAAAAAGACATTAAGGAAAAAAAATAAAGAAACAACAACAGTAGTTTAAAAAATGGGAGCAGATTTTCAAAGAGCAGAGATCATCTGAGAGCAAAACATCTCAGTCACTCCAGACCAGGGGGAAAGATTTACATGAACTGGAATTCATGTAAATTTCATTTACATGAAACTTTGCTGCTTTGTGGATGTTCTAAAAAATTTTAAACCAAACCCTGATGGTTTCTGTTCCACTGGAAAATGATGTGAATAAACTCTCCTTTCTTGCAAAAAGTTGGCCCAGAATAGTAAAAAGCGAAGTCTGGAAAAAAAAAAAAAAAGAAAAAAAACAAAAACAGAAATAATTTTTAAATGTAAAAGACGTATCCTGGCATTCTCCTATAAATGGTGATCGTAGATTTACTTCTTTCTCCAAAGTCTGGTTTAATAGCTTAGTTCTGGTTAAATTGTTGATGCTCATGTCTACTCTTTTGCCAGATAATTGTGGTTCCAAGTATTTTTTCTATATATGGTTTTTATTTCAAATGAAAAGCACCTCCTCATGGAGTACCTCTCGTATGAAGATGTGCAGCAGGAGCTGGGCTTGTTCAGTCTGGAGAAGAGAAGGCTGTTGGGAGACCTCATTGCCAACTTCCAGTATTTAAAGGGAGATTATAAACAGGAGGGAAAACAACTTTTTACATAGTTTGGTAATGACAGGACAAGGGGAAATGGTTTTTAAACTAGAAGAGGGGAGATTTAGGTTAGATGTCAGGGAGAAGTTTTTCACTGAGGGAGTGGTGAGGTGCTGGAACAGGCTACCCAGAGAGGTTGTGGTGCCTCATCCCTGGAGGTGTTCAAGGCCAGGCTGGATAGGGCCCTCAACAGTCTGTTCTAGTATTTTAGTATTTAATCTAGTGGTTGGCAATCCTGCCTGCAGCAGGAACTTGATGATCCCTGAAGTACCTTCCAAGCCAAGCCATTCTGTAGTTCTATGACTATGAAAGCAGGGAACAGATTTTCCCCTTAAACATACTTGAGTTTCCACTTTAAAATAACCAGTTGACATCATGGGGAAATAAGCATGTATGGGGAAATTAGGTCCTATAAGCATTTTTCAAGTTTTGTAGGAGAACTATTTCACTAGAAAAAATTGATTTTTTTAAAATTATTATTATTTTTTTTTAATCAAATCAGGCAGTGGCCATTTATAGTTAAAAAGATTCTCTTTTCTGACTTAGATATACAATTCTCTTCCCTTATAGTTAGTTCTGGTCAATTCTGTAGTGTCGTTGAAACTGTCATGATGACTATTTAAAAAGTCTATCTTGGTATCTATATCACAATTTTTTAAATTTTACTTTAAATAAAGAAACAGCAAATTTACTTCAAATTTATTAAGAAATAGTAAGTTTTACAATAAATCCTTAAAAAGCACTTTCTCTTCTTTCAGAGACAAAAGAACTATTGTACAGATGATCCATGATTTCTATTATAAAAGTACATTATCACAACTAAAGTCTTCTCACAATACCTTTCATTTTTAGAATAAAACAAAAGCATACCTTTCACTTGCTTCATTCTTCTGTTATATAACATTTGGCAGTTGAAGGATTTCTTTTTCTTTGGGGATTATCCCAAAATGGATGTTTGGGATCCAAGTTGTTCTTTATTTTTCTATTATCCTATCATGAGGTTCCTTAGGAAATACTGAATCTCTAATAGTGTGATTTTTTTTTCTAAGACAGATGATAGCATTACATGTCTGTGACTCATGAGAAGTTTTTGTGTTATCAATGAAATTTATTTTGATGGCATTTATATTTTTTATGTATATATTTCAGCATTAATTACATGTAATTACCTTTAATAACCATGACAAGTGTGAGTTTGTTTAACTAATAATAACAAGAAATAATGATCAGGAAATTACTTGCATTTCCAATACTTATCTGCAATACATATGAGTAAAGTACATATATTACTTGTTTCATTGCCATCAATATTAATTACAGCAATAAAACAGACTCAGTTATTGCTGTCCTGAAAAGATGTTAATGATGTGGTCATCACTGAAATAGCTAAATTGGCTAATATGATGGCACAATAAATTTAGACAATAATTGGCTTGATTCTCTTTTCTCTGACATCTGTGTAAATTAGGAGCTCCCTAAACATAAAACTCATGTAAATGAGATAAGATTCAGATCTTTCCTTTATAGCTGTGGAGACCTGTTTGTAACAGTTAGGTAATTTTAGTTAGTCAGTCTGCACTCTTGTACTGCATTAGCTGGCATTTATATTCCACATACATAGCCACCTGCATCTCCAGGCTGGTAAGCCTCTGTAATATCCAACTTACCAATGTATTAATATTCTTGCAACAGTGATATTTTCCATCAAATCAAAATAAAAAGAACTTCATGATGAATAAATATAATTATGAGAAAAGTAAACTTATAGCTTGCAGATATGAATTATCATACAAAATAAACTAAATTCATAATTAAAAAGATGTGTCTTTTTTGTTTGTTTGTTTGTTTTTTAATCTTTACTTGCCCCTGCTGTCTCTTTTATTTTCTCTACATGCTCTCTTTCCTGCAAGTTCTCAGTCTCGATTAAAGAACAGACTGGACAGTCAGCTATTAATGAACCACCAGGCAATAACTTTGTTTTTCCATTTTGTTCAATGTTCTCAAGCTTTATTTACTGTACAATATTCAGACTTAGCTCTGCAGACAGCATGATTGATTTCCTCCTAGCATTTCCACACAGCTTGTCTTTTGTAACATCCATTGGCTTCACAAAGATCATTGAATTTTTATGCATAACACTTCTGTTTGACAAAGAGATTATTCCCATTTTGGAGAAGGGGAGATGGTGGTTGACCTGGGTTAACTCCACTTAGTTTAGTTGCATAACTCTGGTACCTAACGCAACAACCTACTAACTTCAGATTTGACCTACAATCAGTGGAAAGAAGCAGAATCTTTATAGAAAAACACAGGCTTCACCTAGGTTCCTCTCTGTATCATCTACCAGTAAAGCATAAGTAAACTATGATTCTAAGTCTAAGAAGTACTCAACACTATCTGGGGTAGATACAGCCTCCCATTTACCACTGTGTTATGCAAGGCTTAATTTTTCATTGGAATCACAGAATCACAGAATTGTAGGGGCTGGAAGGGACCTCTAGAGATCATCTAGACCAACCCCCCTGTCGAAACATGCTCCCTAGATCAGCAAGCAAGCCCATCAACAAGCACGTCTATTTCTGTTTTTTTAATGGTTCTAACCACCACTGCCTGCAATTTCTTTGATGCCTACAGAGCAGGTTATACCCAGATCACATGTCATAGAATTGTTTGAGTTGGAAGGGACACTTAAAGATCATCCAGTTCAACTCCCTACAACGAACAGGGGCACCTACAGCTCAATCAGATTGCTCAGAGCCCCATCTGCCTGACCTTGAGTGTCTCCAGGGATGGAGCATCCACCACCCCTCTGGGCAACCTGTGCCAGTATCTCACCACCCTTGTAAAAACTTTCCTGATATCCAGTCTAAATCTCCCCTGTTTTAGTTTGGAACCATTTCCCCTTGACCTATCACAACAGACCCTGCTAAAGAGTCTGTCCCCTTCTTTCTTGTAGACTCCCTTTAGATCCTGAAAGGCTGCTATGAAGTCTCCATGGAGCCTTTTCTTCTCCAAGCTGAACAACCCCAGCTCTCTCAGTCTGTACTTGTAGGGGAGGTGAAACACCCACAAAGTGTGAAACATGCATATAATGGCCAACATCGGGAATTTTGCTTGAAGCTACTTGCTAAAGTAAAGACGGTGTCCTGCAGAAGCAGTTCTAGACCTGAGTCTTCTGTGGATAGATTTCAGATACCTCTGTCTACTCTGTGGATAGATTTCAGGTACCTCTGTCTACTCTCTAATTTATTATACATATTAAAATTTCTGTAAAACAATTAAAAAAAAAAATGCAAAACCCAACCTGTATCCTAACATCTCATTAAACTTGACGACCTCACCGCTTATCCCCTGGGCCTGGCCTCTTTCTGGATCTTGGTGCTTAAGAAATTTAAATGGAGAATGCAGCTCTTAGCACACAGTCCCTGAAATACTTTGGCACTCTGCAGTTTTTCACCACTTGACGCCCCTTGTCAAAACATTAAGGGGGATGTAGAGAAGCAGCATGTCATTATGTAACATTTTTACACATCATATTTATAAAGAGTCAAACACATTTTATTCTTGATCTAGAACTCCGCTAATTAGATGCTGCTGACAGTTTGACTGCAGGCTTTGAGTCTGAATACTGTCATGCTGTTCCCGGCTGGCATTTATAGTTGGCTGGTCCATAGAAGCATGGGCCATTCTGCTCGGGTTTTCAAGGCAAGACAGAAGCGTTGAAACTTTTCACCACTTGTTCATCAGCTCTCGCTTGTTAATTAACGTCTGCAGTGTTTTGAGCATGTGCTGTCAGAATCTGTCTTTTATTTCCTTTGCAAAAAATAAAAAAATAAAATAAAATAAAAAGCCTAGAAAATGCTATCATGGTTTCTCTACAAACAGCTTAACTATCCTAGCCAGGAAAAGAAAAATCTAAGACTAAATTGCCTGGAACTAGAATATTTTCTAAAGCATATAGATTACAGTATTATCATAGCAATATAGTTTATTGCTATCATGATTATAGAATAAATAGATCTTTGTAGCTTAGCTCGTTCAAGTTCAGCAAAACTGGGAAAATGCAGAGTTCAGCAGCCAGTTTAAAACCCCTCCCAAAGCATGGAAAGGTAATGGACAGCTCAATGTGAACTAAATTACACCCCAGACATGTCTTAACTTTTATTCTTGGAAATTACATCTAGAAGATCTCTCAAGACATCCCACAGGCAGCTGAAATTTGTGCTTCTATGAATTTGTGCCTCAGTCTGCTACGAACATACTACTAAAAAGACCATGACCTGACTACCCTCTTGGAACATATACCAGCCAACTAAATATGGCAGGCACTTTGAGGGATAGCTGTGTCCATCACACCTGTTAATAAAGGAGTCTATTAGATTTTCATTCCACAAAATCATCATCTTTGTAGACTGTTGGTTTTATTTACAGTCTACTTGTCACATGTCTACATAACAAAGGGATTAAGTTCTCTTCAAGGAATGTAAATAGAGATTTAACTGTGTATAGCCCTAGTTCATGATGTATACTTTCCAGGACTATCTGCTCCTAAATTTACTGTGATTTTTTTTTTTTTCCCTATTCAAATTTTCCTGCCAAAATTTAAGCACAACTATGTAGGGAAATGAATGTCTCTTAATGAAAACACCACTGCAACAGAGACTAGAGGGAGAGGAAAAAAGCAGCAAATGATGAGAACTGGGAGGACGTCTGTATATAATGCCTTCTCTTACATGGTTATCCTTAGTTTAAAAAAGTTCATCCTTAGTTTAAAAAACAGGCTTTTTTTTTTTTTTTTTTTTTTTGCTAATTATCTATAACTACCTCTGCCAAGATTCAGTGAAGAAAAGGAAATGGGATAAGGAAAACAAAGGAAAAGAAGAGGGAAAAAAAAAAAAAAAAAAGAAAGAAAATGAAGAAGAAAATAGAAAAGAAAAAGAATATAGCCATTCCTGATTCTTTGAAAAACTCATAGTGTTTCATGCTTCTTAATACCAGTCAGGCATACTTATGGAACTTCTCAGACAGCATATTTTTTATTATTTATGATAAATAAATATTATATAATAAAATATTATATTTTGTTTATTTATAATATCTATTTTATTTTGTTGGCCCAGAACATCAGAGGCTAATGTTGGTATGGCAGTAGAGGCTGAACCTTCCCACCAATATCCTGTTATATTTTGTTGCCGTGTGACTGATGGCAGCAGATAGGCAGTATGGCAAAATGGCATTAGACACAAAAGCGCGTGTGAAGCAAAGGTGTGTCACTGAATTCTTCCATGTGGAAACAAATGGCACACATTGACATTAACTGACATTTGCTGAATGTTTTTGGAGATCAAACAGTGGACGTGAGCACAGTGAGGTGGTGGGTGGTGTGTTCCTGCAGGGATGACAACAGCAGTGGATTACCTCTGCTGGTGCAGGCATTTATGAGTGTGGCTTGCAGGCTCTTGATCATCTCTCATGAAAATGCATAGCTAAAGGTGGTGACCAGGTTGCAAAATAGTGTTTTGTAGCTGAGAATTTGCTCTAATAAACAGTGTTATTTGGCTCTTCGTATCCGTTGTATTTTGCATGAAAATAAATAGAAGGCATTACTTTCAGAGCAACCTATGGAGATGTCAAAGTACACTCAAGCTCTTCAAAGCCATGGAAACTTATTCACAAGCAAAGTCGGCTTTTAAAATGTGGAGTTTTGTTTGTTTGTTTGTTAGTTTTCCTCATTCTGTTCTGGTATGAATTACTCTATGACCCCAGACAACAGGATTACATCAAAAGCTCAAGGTTATCCACTATTTGTGAGGAAATGGCCACCTGCCTCAGAACAGCAAATTACAGCTTTATATGAAGGCAGACTTTACCCTTTTCTGTTCAGCAGTTTTTATCTCAATCTCCTCCTTTGAAGAACTGCAGTAAAGGGGGAGGAGGGAAAAACATGGGAAAAAAAAAAGCAAGAAAAAGAAACACCGTGGACATAACTGGAGGGGAAAATGTCAGTCTCTTAGTTTCACTGTCTTTGTTTTTTATAAGCAAAAATGACATTACCTTTCCTCATCATAAACCAATATCTCCCTCAGCACTGAAATTCTTACCATAAAAATCTTACATAGCAGTAGTAAATAATGCACTACAGAGTAATGAATGGGACACATTAGAGCTTCGTTTGAGTGAGTGCCATGCTTTGTGCATGATGCAGAATTGGATGGACAGTGATCCAAAGCAGGGGAAGAAGCCTGTTTTTGTTCAGATTACATAATCCACTTGTCTTTGTTGTTACTGTTTTAGGTGTTTTGTCCCAAGCTGTTCTACTTCTCATAAAGTGTATTCAGTCTTATCTTGAGCTCAGAAGCCTCAGGCTTTCTAACAATTGTTATTTATAACTTAACTATAAAAATTAATAATAATAATAATTAAAAAATAGCTGAAAAAGAAAACCCTCCTTCAGTCATAAATAAGTAGCTCATTTGTACCTAGGGAGGAGAAGAATGGCTTTCCAAGAGTTTCCACTTCAGCTGCAGAATCATGACTTCCAGGTAGAAACTATTGGAAGGCAGCTTTCTAAAACTGGTTTTGTGCAGTTTGGTGCTGAAAGTTTATATATGAGATTTCCAAATGACTCTGGATTTTAGTAACTTTGTGCATTTTTAGGTTCCAGTTTGGAATGACTCTGAAGAACTCCTTTATGATAGTAAGCATTTCTAGCTCCCTGAAAGCCAGACATCTTTGTCAAAAAATAAAAGATTAAGAATATGGAAAGGGGAGAACAATGTTTTATGTCTATGAGAAGACAAATAGCAACTGCACATAGAGGTACGTATTCATGAGGCATAATTTAGGCCTAAGAAACAGAGCTAAAGAAAAAAATATTGAAAAGTTTCCTAACAAAATGTTAAATAATGATTTATGAAATGTTCTAAATATTAATTTTGTCCCCAGTAGCTTATTTCAGATAGGGGCCTAAGTCACCACTGAAACAAATGAAAAAGGAACCCTGTAAGTTTATAATGATATTGGTAGATTGACATCAATTATAATGATATGAAATTAAGTAGAATCATAGACCCATAGAAACATTACTGTTGGAAAAGACCATAATGATCATCCAGTCCAACCATCCACCTACCACCATATTTCCCCACTAGACCATAACCCTCAGTACCACATCTAAACCTTTCTTGAGCACCTCCAGGGGCAGTGACTCCACCACCTCCCTGAGAAGTCCATTCCAACATCTGACCATTCAGATAACTATATCACAGTATTGTTATTGTATCAACCATGTTCTTCAAAGGTGTAGTAACATTACAATGGAAACCCAGAAAGTTGATATGCTCACAAGATTTTACATATTTGCTCCAGTGAAACAGTGGTATAAACCTAACAAAAAGAGTCTAAGTTTCAAAAATCAGAAAAAAAAATAATCACAATAGTATTTTCTCCCTTGAGTGCAACTTTTGCAGATATATTTTCATTTCAGTAGATTTCCTGGAGTTCTATGGAGTAGAAACGAAGAGGAAAATCAAAGTTCATATACTGACTTTGAGTTTGAACCACATATAAACAAGGTTTGTTACTAAATTCAGGTTGAGGCTGGTTTTGTGCCTCCTGCCCTGCTTTGTTGATCTCTCTGATCATCATCCCCTTTACATAAGAACATTTGCAAACCTCTCAAATAAACAGTTCTTTTTCTTTTCTCTTTGTGATTATGCTAGAAGACTACACTACCATTTTCCCCAGCAAATAAGATTTCTAAGCAGCAACAGAAAAGCCTCCTGAACTCTCCAAAGCACATGCTGAAATGCAGCATTTCTCTACTCTCAAATTCCTTTCAGTGGGAGTTGAAACCTTTTACAGTAAATTACATTTTGCATTTAGGAACTTCAAAAGAAGTTGTGAATATAATTGAAACATGATAAGTTTGACAGCTGGTGTCATTATATGAGTTTCACTCAGCAGCTTTCTGAAGAAAATATAATAATAATAATAATAAAAAAACTTCCTAAAGGAAGGAAGTTTATGCTGTAATGATGAAATAACTCCCTAATAACCTGCTTTAATCCATAAAGCACTTGTCCCAGTCCCAATATTCAACATTTTAAAGTAGATTAAATTTTAAAGTAACTATTCTTACTCTCATCGCTCTGATATTATTTTTAAAATCACTGGCAGCTGTAACATTGCATTCTGTGGTTATTATTCTGGCTAATATTTGTATAGAAGTACTGATGAGAAAAATATATTGCAATTGGCTACTGGGCACTTACATTAAATTTCACTACCCGTCAGTGTGTATCCATTGGCTGTAGTTCTGCTCTAAATTACCATTCCTATAATAATTTGAGAGGCTGTAACTATTATTAAGTATGTTTCCATGTTTGTCGAAGATCAAGCCAAATAACAAAGAAAGGCCTGGGGACAGAACAGAGCTGCCAGAAATGTTATTTGGAGAGCCTGGAAACAGGAGAGACTCAGATATAATTTAGTTGATTCATTTCCTGCTGAAATTTTGGTCATTTAAGTGATTTAGTTGATCAGCCAGTGTTAGGATTCAGACTGCTAAAAAGGATAGGGAGATTTTTTGGCTGCTTGAGGCCTTTGAGGATAACCTACAAAATTGATCAGAAAACTTAGAATGATGCTAGATGTTCAAAATAATAGTTTAGAAGGCAAAACAAGCAAACAAACCATCCTTTCAGTTCACATTTGTTAATGCATGATGGAATTGAGAACAAATCTGACCAACAAATCCTTGTGGATATTCTTGGATTGTGCCATATGACACTGATACTGCTTTACAAAGAGCTCCATGAGTTTTCAGGGTTTGCAACTTCTCTCCGCATTCCTTGCTGAAGCATATTTTGCTGCCTAGTTTGCTCCTCTGTTCCTTCAGGCCTGCCTTTTTATAGATCATTTTTCTGGAGGCAGTAAGAAGTTTTGTAAATTCTGAATATACCATCTTTTACGCAGTCTCCTAATTAGAATCCTAACATTTACTTTGTCACACAACCATCAATTGTAACACTGAAAAGGAGTCTGCAAGAGCTAACTGGAAATTTGTTTTCATAAACACGGAGTTTAAATTCTGAGTCAATCATATCAACAAGGAATGAGATCCCTAATGTCCCATTAACTACATGACACTAGGATGAGTTCAGGTGAACACCACTTTCTGTGCAGGCTGAGGCCGTAGTAGAGAAATCTGGAGTCATTGCTGTAACTGTACGGTGTACATTGTAAACAGTGCAATGTTTATAGAGAAGAAGGTGTACAACTGTGTTCACCCCCAATTTCACCATGAACTGTCATGTTTGATCTTGCTATGGATCACAAAATCACATTCCTTCTGAAAAGGGATACTGGTGGATGGTAAGCCAGACACTGGGCCCTAGCAGCCCGGAAAGCCAATCATAACCTGAACTACATCAAAGGAAGCTTGTTCAGCAGGTGTTGTGCAGGTCTGTTTTCTTAATTATCTAAGGATAGTGGAATCGAGTACTATGAAAAATGGTGGTCTATCTGGGCTGTTTTGCATTCTTATTACTTAGGTTAGGTACTTCTACCTCTCTTGGACAGAGAAGTCTGCTACTGTAAGAATTCAGGCCATGTCAGGCCTTCTTAAGAAGTTCAAAATAAAAATTTGTGAACTTTAATATTAAGAGAATAGATTAAGAAGAGATTAATATTAAGAGAAATAAAAACATTTACTTTACACAGTTTAAGTTTTGAATTAGTCTGGAAAAGGAGGAGAGTAGAAATGCAGAAAAATTTTGAGGTCAGTATCCTGAATCAGGTGAGTCTCTGGGGTAGACACAGTTTTGGGGAAAACAAGAAGGCCTACAGAGACTGGTGGAGAGAAGCAGGGACAAGAATACTTGTCTAGTGTTAATGATGGCTGAGCAGTCAAGATTAGAAGAGTTTTGTAGATGGACTTCATTGAGAAGTGGGCTGAGGGAGTATCTGATGGAATAACAGCATTGATTATTATTCTCTAGCTCTCGTACTTTGTTCGTTCAGCCTCACCACCTCAACACCAAAACTTACTCAGGCTCCTCTAAAAAATGTGATTCAAATATACCTCAAGTACTTCAGACAATCTCGTGCCTTCCCTTTCTTGTAATAGTGTTTGAACTCACATCTTTCCGAAGACCACAGATAAGAATGTACTAATCATCTCCCAGAGAATTTGCCAAGGTTTTCCTGTATTCAGGAGCGATCTTTAAGCAGGATTTTCATCACAACCAACATTCAAGTCCTGGAATAAACACACAGAAGGTCAGTCTCTAATAAATTTGAGGTTCACCAATTCTTTCACCAGGTTCCTAGGCTGGTCTCCAAAGTTCACGGCCTGCTATAGAACAGCTTATGTACTTATCATTGCATCAGTCCACTTTCTTAGAAATAGTTTTTCAGTAAGCATCTTTGTGTCACTTTTTTTTCAGTAGGTCTCCTTACAGAGGATTTTGTATCGATTCCCATGAAACAGCTTCACATAAAGCACCATCAATGACCTTATCCTCTTGAACGAATATCATAGAATCATAGAATGAGTGATAGACTGCCTTAGGTTGGAAGAGACCTTAAAGATCATTGAGCTCCAACCACTCTGCTGTGGGCTGCTTGACAACCACTAGATCATGCTGCCCAAAGCCGCATCCAACCTGGCCTTAATACTTTAACCTGCTTGATCTGCTCTGATTCTACCACCTCAAACGCTTTTCACGTTTACTAGAGATTAAAGCTGACTTTTCCAGTCTTCATGTGTTTCATCCAGACCTGAAGATACAGGAAAATCAGAGTACCACGGGGAGAACACACTCCATCACTGTGAGAATACAAAGGCATACTCAAATTACAGCAGGGGTAGTTGAAACTTGATGGGAGAAGGTCCATATTATAGCACTGGTAAATTAAATGTACTTGTGTTGCTCTTTGCGTCTTACACAACCCTGTAGGAATTACATGAGGGAAGATGACAGGCAAACACAAGTCTCAGCTAGGGAGGGGGGAAAGAGGGTGAGGAAGCAGGAGGTGTTGATAGAACATGAATAGTTTCACAAGGCATCCCCAGACAATCAAGCTGACAGAAGGAGTGGGAGTTTGCAGGCAAACTTTCTGCAGTCTCATTAGATTGAGAGCAGGATGATGTGAGCTGTAAATAACAGGTGCTTTATTTAAGACGAGTGAGAGAACATGAGAATGAAATGAAAGAAAATGATTAGGACTTTATCTCACCAAGGATGTTGGAGGCTATGACAGGGAATAGTGTGGAGCTCTACCTTTCCCTGGTCCTTTGTCTATGTGTAGGCTCAGAGGTGAGAGGCCTGAAAGTCTTCCATAAGTGCAGAGATTTGCAGTAACATACCCACCCTTGTGAGTATCTTTAGCTTTCCATGGTTCTAACCTATAGCAATTCTTCAAGGGTAGTTTAGTACTGTCATAACAGAGCCTGGGATAAAGGTCATTTAAGGTGGAGCTACTAGATCAGATGCCTGGTACAACGTATTATGACCTCCATGTTGTGACCAGAAACCATAAATGACCCTCTCTCAATCACTATGTAAATACAACTTTGCCATGTTGTTCTTT
Organism: Alectoris magna; assembly: GCA_030625065.1. Lineage (NCBI taxonomy): Eukaryota > Metazoa > Chordata > Aves > Galliformes > Phasianidae > Alectoris > Alectoris magna. The sequence continues at coordinate 192,810,214 of CM060560.1, read as the reverse complement.
GTAGCCAATCAAGGAAATTCTTACCAAAGATAAAACAAAATTGTCATCAGAGACAGCAGAGCAGAAGTATCCAGGAGGTACACAAGATGTCCAGTAAGTCATCCGTTTCTTTGCATTTCTCATTCTAACAGAACAAGAGTGACAGTCTTCCTTTTTCACATATTTCATTTCAATACAAGGTAAGAAAGAAATGAATTTTAACTTTCTAGTCTTCATCTTAAGAATGGGATGTACATGGCAGACTAACACTTTGTCTTATTAAAATTTCCAATGGCAGCAGTTTTTTAAGCTAACCCTGAAAGAATTTGAATCTTTCTCTGCTTGTTTTCAATACCTCATAGTTATCACTTTTTGCAGAAAAACTGAATTTTGTTATTACAAGAGACAGTTTTCTCAACAGCAAGTTGAGTAAGTTACAAGTAGAACTGGCAATTATATCTTGTGTTGGTATTTGGACAAGAAAGCAGCCTGGAGACTGTTTCCTCTCTCGGAGTCAGAGTAACATTGCTAAACTGACACAAACTGACAAACACTATCTTGTATTGTCCTTAATAGCATCCAGCTCCCACACGTCTACTAGGATGTTGAAAACAAAATAAAATAATAATGAACAAACCTTCTTCTTCATACCGCAGAAATTTGTACCTTTGTGGTTGAACAGCTGAATTTTTGTTTTGTGGAGAGGAGAAGAAATTAGAAATAATTTTTAAATCAGTGGATGTTTTCTTTTTCCTGGTCTAGATTATGTCCATATCATAAGACATATAGGGATGCAATGATTCATCTTCTCTAACTGAATTTCTCTCTTAGTTGCTTTGACTACATTTGGATCACCTTGTAATCAGTTCAGAAGAATAAAAGTCCTTATGGTACAAATCATTTGACCTATTTTAGACACTGACTACACCATGAAGTAAATTGCACTCCAGAAGTTCTCCCTTCTCTACCGAATGAATTTCTGGTGACCAGTTCAACCACAACTTCCTATGATATGGCTGTCTACAACTTTGCTAAACCAATCCCACCCATGAATCTCCTTCAGTGCTTAAATCCAATGAAACCAACTCTTTTAGGCTTTGAGTACAGTTCTGCCCCATTTCATCTTTAATAAATGGATATGCTTGCAGATGTTTAAACGCAAGGTGGACTTATATTTTCCTAAAGATTTAGGATAGCTTTTTAAAGACTCATTAAATGTCTGCATTGAGTTGCTCCTGTTCACTGACATGTTTGAAATGAAAATTAAGTTAGTGTGATAGGGTTGAAGATGTAACATTCTTCTGCAAGTTTGAAATTGTTGAGGTAATTGTATTATTAAAATATTTGCTCTTTTGCTCCCTACAAGGATTTTGATGGCCTGGAAGTCATTGTACAGCATCATGCTAGCCGGTAGTGCTTTGATTTCCACAATGCCTTTCTTTATTTAATAGGCCTGAAATATTGATTAACATTTACTGATTCAATTCCAAGCGTTTGCCAGGGGTTACAGAGAGCCAGAGAAAGCTGCTTGTGCCAGTCAAATTCTGAGGTGTAATGAAATCCCCTACTGTGCCTGTCAACTTATCCAGTGTACAGGTCATTTCCCACAAGGTCTGCAGTGTTGAAAGAGGCAGTTTTCACTTGAAACATTTTATAGGCAAAGGGAAAATATGTCTCCAGTATTGTACGCTTTATCCCTTTGTCTAATATTGAATAGGCTCATTGCTTCACACAATTTTTGCCCCCAAAGCTTTCTAAGTCAATAGAAGAAGAATGTTTCAGGTGGGCACAAGTCAAGACTCTCAGTGTAAATGCTTTATTACTGTTGTCAAGGAATTTCACAGTAACTAAGGCTAGAGATAGACAAACCTCAAAAGAACCAGAATGTCATTTCATTTGGTTCTTTTATTCTTTAATTCTTTTATGCTTCCAGTTATCACAAAGCTCCCTTTGAAATACACTTGCATCCTTCTTCCAACACTGTTCTCTCTCCTCATTTGATCCTAGGCCACAACTTCCCTTCAAATTCAAATCTCTTTCATATTTCAATCCAACACAAGATAGAATCTGTGCTATGCCATCCATGCCTTTATCTGATTATTATTTTTTTTATTAATTTATTTACTGCCAGTATTAGAATACTTTTGTCTTCTCATGTCCTACAGAGAAGATAGAGAATGTGCAGCAGCGCATTTTTATTTTTACTTTTTTTAGGATTTCAGTTTTGCTTCTACTATTAAATTTTAGATACTTCTTGCAAAAATATATTAAGATTTATTTATTATTTATTTTTTTAAAATGGTGTTATTGTGAAGTGCTTTGTGATGATCTACGGCCAAGCTCATTATCTAGGTTGAAAGTAGTCCCCAGAACAGTAATGCATCTCATAAATCTATTTTTAGATAGACTACAACAAATGTTGTTATGTTAGGAGAGTAAAGCTGTTGGCTCTAATTTCTCAAGTGAAGCCCTAGTATCACAAGATCAAAATGTCTGAATGTATTGCTTTGTCTTCTGTCTTCTCACAGGGAGGACATGTATATTAGTAACAGCAAATGCTTCCAGTACCAAGATCTGACCTTGATTCAAAATGTTGGCTTTTATTTACAAGTTTATGTAACTAGTATTTGGCTAGTTCCTCTACCAGCTTCATTTGCAATAGGAAATTTGCCCCTTATGCATAGTTGGATAGAAATATTCATGGATTCAGTTTCTTCAGTGCTTTCTGAGTATAAAGATCAAAGACAATATCCATCCAAAGATAATGTATCAGATATTTCAGATGTGAGTATCAATGATTCAGAAGGGATCAAGTCCACTAGTTTGATTTAAAACTTTAGCTATCTAAATGCAATGGGTATCACAAAAGCCAAAAAGGCTTTTTATCACAGATAAGATGAGCAAACTTTTACTGTTTGTCATTCCACAGAAAGTACACATTTTCTCCCTCAAATATGTTTTTATTTATTATTTAGTACATTTGCTCTAAGGTAAGTTGCAAATGTGCAGGATTGATAAATAGTTTACCACAAGAGCTTTGTTCCCAATCACCAAGAATGACCTTCAGTGAAACTTTGGCTACAAGGATTTTTTGGCCTGCAATAAGAGCAATAGTATATCCAGTCCTGTTGCTGAGAATCTCACTCTGGTCTGTATAAACACTTACTTACACTTAAGATTTTAAATTCTTCAGTAAGTTCACATTGCTACAAACGAGGTCTTTGCTGGAAAAGAGAATGAAAAAAATCTTTTTCTGCTCAAGATTAACACAGAAAATTTTAATGATTCATCAGTGACTCCTAGGGGTGTGTTACATCCTACTCATGGGGAAAGTGGAGTGACTAACAAACATTCACAAATCCCTTTGGGATGGATAAGGTAAAATCACACTCAAGTCTGTACACAAACATCAACTTTAATGGGAAATTTCTATAGAACAGCTATCCTGAGAGCATTGGCCCTCCCACAGTGGACGTGGGTCCACTCAAGCTGCACAGTTCCATGGAAAATCAAAGCAAGCTTTGCACCACTACACAACAAAAAGAGGGGGGGGGGGGGGGGGGGGAAGAGAGAGAGAGAGAGACAAAGACAAAGGAACAGACAGATCACCAATCCTAGATCCAGCACAGGACCTACTTACAGCGGTGTTTGGTTTAAAGACCTCTCCTAGGCTTGTATATGCACCTATTTATTGGCCCCAGTTCCTGGATTTCTGGAACCTTCTCTTGTTCCTGTTTCAGGATTGGCTGAGTGACACCAGGACCCTCTTGATGACTTGACTGTTTCAAGAGCATTGTTCTGAACCATTATTTTGCCTCAGTTTCAGGACTGGAGTGATGAAGCATAAGCTAAATCAAGGGAAGACCAGGTTTTCCCCAAGCTTAACTGTCTCTCAGGGCATTGTCTGGAATCACATTTAAGATTAAAGTATCCATATATAGCTGTTTAATTTCCTGACAGTTACAGTCAACAGCCATTGTATCCGGAGAACAATTTAGCTGACCAGACATGAAGAGTACAATTCAACTGTTTAAACTTTCTAAAGCTTAAATATCTGGAGCTTTTTGAAATGCCTAAGGCATTCCTACAGGACTGACATATATAACATAAGATTTATGGGAGACAACACTATTCTCAAGCAGCAGCTAGATTCCAAGAAAGATATTTCTCAGAATGTAAAATGACTCAAGACTCTGCATTTGAACAACTGAATGCCTCCCTAGATAACTACTTTAGGGTGAGTTGATAATCGGAGCAATACAAGCATCTCTGCTCTCAGGCAGGAAGATATCCTAGAGCATTTCAGATGTGTAACATGTGCATCACTTAGACAAATGACACAGCCCCAGCGCAAATGCAACTGTTAGCCAAGTGGTATACACAAGAGAACTTCAAATGGCAATAAACACATTAATATAGGTAAATTAACTTAGTTCTAGAACCCAGTGACTGACTTAATTACACTTCCTTTAACCGTAACACTTAGAAGTTGAGTAAACACTTGGAGACAAACTGTTCTGCAACCTTCGTGGCTCATCATGTCAATACAGATATTGAAATTTCTTAGAGTAACACAGCCAAAGTGTCCCAGAATAAGCTTGGCAATAAGAAGTGGTTTTATGGATTAGTGAGTTTATAGTAGGCTCTAAATCGATATAAAATCCAAGTTACTTTATCTCCATTCTCTGTCAAGACCTGAATTAAACTGAACAAGTTGTCTTACCTTAGGCTCATTTCTTCCATTTGATGCTTTCAGGAAAAAAAATCACAATTTCCCCCTTTGCTAAATGATGGCTGTGTAGGAGGAATGCTTCTCTACTCCTTAGATGTACTATGTTCAGATTTCATGTGCCTTGCTTCTCAGTGCTGCAGAGAAGATGTAGCAACAGGTAATCTGTGAATTTTGAATTCAGGATTATCCTGCATATCTATTAACAGAGAGAGCTTGATTTCTCATGTTGTAAAGTCTACTGCAGTGTTCCTCTACTCTTCATATCTAATTGTCACTCTTTATTTCATAGTCTAAGTAAACTAAAAAAGTAATAAAATCAATGCTTCTTTGTCTCCTTATTAGTGGTTTAATAGTCTTATCCAGGATGAAACTTATTCCATCTGTTGTGCATATGGTGTGGAGACCAAGCCACTTCAGGGCTGGTAGAGCTTGCTTGTTGTTTTGAGTTCCTTACACCTGAAATAACTTTCACCTTTCTTTTAAGGTGGTTAATTGTCTTTTGTTCCTGCTTCCCAATTCTCTGCTCTCCTGATCTCTAAAACAACAAAGAGAGAGTAAAATGCGGAATGCATTCTCATCTAATACTGACCCGAAGGATTTGTGTCAGTATTTCATCCTCCTCTGATGAATTGAATTTCTTGATACATGCTATTCTTTTGTCCAGGGATGCTGGTCTTTCAGTACTGTTACCATTCTGCTCTATATGAGGTAGTTAAATATTGATTAATATGGGACTTGTGACATATACTTCATGCCTCATGAAAGTCCAACCAGCAGTATGATGGAGGTGTGCTTGTTTGGTTTTGGTTGTTTATTCTGTTGGGTTTGGGTTCTGTTTGTTTATTTTGTTGATTTTATTTTTTATTTTTTATTTTTTTGTCTTTTGTTGCTTTTGGTTTCCTATTGCCCATTGAAAAAGAAAGTCACACAAGGAGAGGAAACCAACAAGAGATTTTTCAACAAGTGACTTCAGCACTCTGCTACATCGCTGCATGGGTGGACCATTTACCTAAGTGGACAAACAGGTCAGTGAAAAAGGAAAACAAATAGAAATATAGAATGCTCTGTGCTCAAAAGTCGGGAGAGCACTCAGATACTTTCCCTCTCCTGATTCAGGCCTTCATTTTAAAAAGAAAACACTGTTTCTAGATGAAGTAAACCTGTTTTTTGTTTTGTTTTGTTTTGTTTTTCTGGTTTACAATAAACAAAAACGCCAAAAAAATGTACCTCAGTTCGGATCAATTCAAACATGATTCTTCCAAAAGAGGGTAAAGACAAAAAGTAATAACTTAGTAGATCCCTAATGAAAAGAAAATAGCCTTCTGACATTGAATTTCACCAGAATATCTTTGTCTCCTCATTTAAACAATCTGTGTCAGACCTATTCTGTCCTGATATTACTGTGCATTGGCTTGCAGTGCCATCCCTCCCAGGTGACTTCAGCACCTCTCTACACCATCCCATTCTCAACTCTATACATCACAGAAACTTTTCAGTTACGTACCTCTATTTCCATGTTACAGAGCTTTATGTTTCAAAATATTGTGTTAGTTTTTAGAATAACAGAATATCCTGAATTGGAAGAGACCCATAAAGAACATCAAGCCTAACTCCTGACTCCACTCAGGACCTCTCAACAATCAGACCATATGACTGAGAGTACTGTCCATATGCTACTTGAACTCCAGCAAGCTCAGTGCCATGACCACTGTCAAGAGGAGCCACCTCAAGTGTCTTATCACCCTCTCCATGAAGAACCTTTTCATGCTATCCAACCTGAACAAACACATCACAACTGTCCCCTCAGGTTCTGTCACTGTCACCAGCGCTGCCCCTCCACTCTGTGAGGAGTTGTAGGCTACCATGAGACCTTTCCTCAGTCACCTCTGCTCTGTGCCTAGAAAACCAAGAGACCTCAGCCGCTCCTTGCACATCTTGCATTGTAGACCCTTCACCTTCTTTGTAGTCCTCTTCTGGATACTCTCTAATAGTTTTATGTCCTTTTTGAACTGTGATGCCCAAAACTGCACACAGTACTCAAGGTGAGGCTGCACCAGTGCAGTGTAGAGCAGGACAGTCACCTACTTCAACAGGCTAGCAACACCATGCTTGATGCAGCCCAGGATACATCTGGCCTTCTAGCAGCCTACGCACACTGTTACTCATGCTCAACCTACTGTCAACCAAGAATCCCAAATCCTTTTCAACACAGCTGCTCTTCAGCATCACATCCCCCATTCTGCATGTATAGCCAGGGTTGCCCTTTTCCAGGTGTAGAATCCCACAATTGCTCGTGATAAGCTTAATATGCTTGGTGATTGCCTAGCCCTCTAATTTGTCAAGGTATCTCTGCAAGGCCTCTTTACCCTCAAGGAAGTCAACAGCTTCTCACAATTTAGTATCATCAGCAAACTTGCTCAAAACACCTTCTAGTCCTGTATCCAAGTCATTTATGAAAACACTAAAGAGAACTGGCATTAGAATGGAGCCCTGTGGAACCCCACAAATGACTGGTCACCAGCCTGATGTGACCTCATTTTCTAAAACCCTTTGGACCTGACCTGACAGCCAATTGCTCACCCATCGCATTATATTTATGCCTATCTGTATGCTGGACATTTTTTCCAGAGGGATACTGTGAAAGATATCTAAAGCTTTACTGAAATCCAAAAAGATAACATCAGCTGACTGTCATCAGTCAACTAGATGGGTGACCTTGTCATAAAAATAAATTTAGTTAAACAGGACCTTCCCCTCGTGAATCCATGTTGGCTGTGATCTAAGATCACATTGTCTCTCAGATGTTTTTAAATTACTCCCAACATAACTTTCTCCATAATTTTACCTGGCTGTGAAGTGAGACTGACAGGCCTGTAATTACCAGGGTCTTCTTTCTTGCCTTCCTTGAAAACTGGAACAACCTTTGCCAGCTTTCAGTCAACTGGGACTCCTCCAGATTCCCAAAAGCATTGAAAAATAATTTGGAGAGGTCTTATGACATTGGTCAGCTCTCTGAATACCCTGGGATGAGCCTCTTTGGGTTCCATAGGCTTATGTATATTCAGATGGAGCAGCAAATTCCACACAAGTTCAGGGTTGGCTGGGAGTTGATCATTACTGCATACATGGTCCTTCAGCTTGGGGCCTTGTACTTTCCTTTGCTTAGGAAAATAAGTTCTATTGAATTTAATTAAGCTTGACTAGGCTCTAGCGCTTGGAAAATTGAATTGTACTCTTAATTGTTTTTTCGTTTCAAAGCTGTACCTGCTCTTTCAATTGCTTTTCTGGGTTCCTACTAATTTTATCACCCTACTGCCAACATGAATGTAACCCCCTCCAGAAAAATCATTTGCTTTTTACAGTAACTTTACAGTATTAAAGGCAAATCTGTAACACTTTTATCATGTTGACATAACAGCAACCTGAGATACCCCTGACTATAGCAATGCTGGGGGCATGAATTCTAACATTTTGCTCTAGGCTAAATTGTAAAAAAAGCTTTAGCAGCAGTGGTTGACCATATGCAAGGTAAACCAACTATGTTGTATTTAAACTCATGGTTTTTAATTAGTCGCATAAAGGACTGGGGAAAGAACTGAACATTATAAGGAAGAATCTCTGTTGCAAGTCAGAAATGATGTTGACATTTGCATTTGCTCATCTCTGATTGTGACACCTCTAACTGGCATCTCTGTTTTCTGCTTTCCTTATGTTAGCCACAGTTCATCTCACTTATCCCCTCTGCCACCTGTTGACTTCTTGCTGAAGCTGTGAATCTCTTCTTTTTTTCTGTGGCTTTGCCCTATTATTTTTAGAAGCCTTCTTCTTTCCTTCCCTATGTTTACCAGGGCTAATCATCACCTTTTTTTTTTGAATTAAAATAAGTTAAACTAAGTATGTTACTTTCACATGTAGAAAATTATTTATGTATTTATTTATGATTTTGTCTCAATGTAAGTCGATCAGAAAATTAGAAGCACAGACCTTACTGATTTCTGTGATGGCATTGTGTTCACATATAAAAGACACACACATATATGTTCACATATAAAATAAGAATGCTTCTGAAAGTCTCCCTCTGGGTGCTTCAGCAAATACTTACACTGTAGAAACTTGTATGGAAGCAAAGATGTGAAAAAAAATAAATAAATAAATACTGAACGCTCACAGATTCCTTCAGCTTTACTAGTTATGGAAGGTGCTATATCACTTCCAAAATTTGTACATTTTTACTCGGTTTGGAAAGGCCAATACATTTTAAAAGGTGAAATCTCTACCCTGAAGAGTTTTCTGTTTTGATAAACGTGTTACCAAGGGAAAAAGTAGACAGAAACCACAAGGTAGCTCAGTAATTTCAGCCTCCCATCACAGGAGCCTTTGCTTTAATGCTCCATGACAAATTCAGTCTACCATTGATCAATTCCTAAATCAGAAGCAGGGAATCTATATCTTCTGGACTATACGCAGCTTGAGATTTCATTTTGCATGACTCACGGTCATTTTACAGTGTGTGAATGTGAGGTGCATGCAAGGTGTTTGTGAAATCTATTTCTCTCTGAATAAGGGAAAAGTTCTCACGCCTGGTTTAAAAGCTCCACTTGGATTTTTTCTACTGACTTCCTTCAGATTGAATTAAGCAGTGAATCCTGTTGGAGATTTTGAAATCCAATAAGGTTCTATGGATTCAATTAATAAAAATTTTGAGGCTTCTACATCTTGTGAAGAGCTGACTCTTTAGAAGCTCGATAACCTCTGAAATTAATTGTGATTTGGTAATCCAGTCTCCAACACACACAAAAAGCCAATCCAACGCTTAAACATTTACATAAATTGTTTTCTTGGATTGCTTTTATTTTGGACAATTAGTATATTAGAGCATTTCGATTTTTGACCATGTGGATTTATCTTTTGAAAGTCAAACAAGAAATCTAGAAATCTGAGAATGAATCGTAATATTAAAATGAAGACAGAACAAATACCAAAAAGCTTCTCTCCAAGTGGTAACTCTGGACTTATTTTACAGTTCAGGGAAACAAGAAGTCTTTCCTTGAGAAGACATATTCCAAGTGGACATGAGTCACGCACATCTTTGGGAGGGCTCTTTAGTTTTTACCCTTTATCTTAATAAACAATTATAAACATTATCCAAATTGCATTAAAGGTTTGTCTAAATGAATGTTAGACTTAATTATCTTAATGGCTCAACCTTCTCAAATGCCTGTTCACAGCTTATGGGAGTTTACATGTTCTGTATTGCAGAGCTAGGTGTTCGGTCATTCCATAAAGATTAAAAATGAGGCCTAAACATAGACAGTTTGTGATATTAATTATTCATTTGTGTTGTTCAAGTTGGTAGTGATGTGTAGAGCCAAAAGTTAGAAATTTAGGATTCTTGTGTGCCCTTCCAGCTTGGGATATTCTATGGTTCTATAATCTCATCGTAATTGAGCATACAGGAACTCACATTTTACAAATTTTCCCTACATCCCAGAAGGCCAAGAATCTTAGTTCCTTTGAGATGAAAACTGAGATGCAGTAGCTGATGTGAAAAATAAATAAATGAATAAATAAATAAAGAAAGAAAAACAAAGAAACAAACAAACAAAAAAAGATGTTCAGGATGAAATCTTAAGATTTAACAGTATAGTGATCTGGACCATCATGACTACAGCTGTTGATGAAAGCATTAAATTCTCCAGAAGAAGAGAGTCACAAAACAGGGAAGGATGCTTCTGGAACCCCTTGGAGGTTCCTTTAGTGCTATGCCTTTAACAGATACAGTGGTAAGGGTGATTCTAACAATAAATGCAAAATCATATCATTTTAGAAAATAGAAGTGTTTTCTTTCAGAACTAAAACAATTAAGAAGTTCTCAAATAACTTCCCCAATATTAGGCCATAGCTGAAGGCAATTCTGAATTCGTACATCTTCTTGACTCTTATGTATTTGTTTTGCTCAGATGGACCTGTGGTCATCAGGTAATATTTATAAATCAGATGATATTTCTTTACAAGGGGATAATCTGCAGACATGAATTTACATTGTTTTGACAATAGTATTGTTGGTTTTCTTCACTCGACATATAAAAATGTTAGTTTCCCTATGTACTTATGAAAAGATTATAAAACTTTTGAAAAATATGAACTTTTCCTAATAAATTTTTCACATTTTTAAGGTGAAACAGTATGGAAAAGCAAAAGGGAAAAACAGAAAATTTGGGTGGAGAAGGGAGAAGGAAACAATCTTTAAACTTTCATAACTTCTGTACTGAACTTGTTTCATACTAACTTTGCGCTCTTTTTTTTCAGCCTTTTTTTCTCCATCTAGTTATAATTTGTAAGCAGCATGGGTCAAGTTACAGAACATGTATACAGCATTAATATTCAACACTCCCTTTTTTGCAAAATGCAAATAAAGTTTATTTGTTAATGAAAAATATTTATATGAAAATAATGAGTTCACCTATTTGTTCATTCAAAAATTTGAAAGATGAATATGATAACAGAGTAGAAGCTATTGCTAATTATTTTCTCAGCTTGATCATCAGAACAGCACTGCTTTTGCTAGAGCAAAACCAGAAATCAAAACACCAGTCTTGAACTTAAGAGTGAAGCTGAAATCCAACTTCAGATTCATTGCTTAGCTCTAGCTTTACTCTTTGTCATGTCATAGCTTTATAAATATTTGTTGAAAGAGCTCTTGGGAATTCTCATGTTTGTTGCAAAAGACTGGTCATACTTATTCCAGTAAGGGAAAACATTGCCCTAGCTGTAAACAAAAAGCAGCTGGACTGTGCTGATGAGCTCCAGTGAGAGCGCAGTTTATGCACGTTTTTGTTGTAGGTAGGCATTTGTGTATTGTCTGATTCTCTAGAAAAGTTCTGTTTCATCTTGGAGCTGGTACACTCTGCACCAAGATGCATGCAAATAATCTTCCCACGAGCTCTTGGAAAAGTAAATGCACCACAAATAGAAGTAGTCACAAACATACTAAACTGCCTGAAAATTGGTCTGAGAACTAGTTGAGGACTGAAGAACAGCTGGACTGGGCAAGTGATGGCCACTAAGGCCCTTGCTGGAATCTGGGATATTTTGTTTCCAAGAGACACTTCTTGTCATCTTGTTCAAGATTTGCAAATGGAACTGCTTTTTTTTTTTTTTTTTTTTTTTTTTTTTTCCCAGGAAGAAAGAAGAAAAACAAAGCAAAACAAAAGAAAACAAAATGCTAGCAATCAAAGCAAACAAGCAACAACAGCAACAAATAAATCCACAAAGCCTTTCACATATCATCTTTACTGTACATTTGAGGACAAAAATAATAAGGCCGACTCAGTCTTCAGAGCCAAGTGAAGCCAGGAAGATAATTTTCTTCATCATTTTAAATGAATCTATTAGGCTGTCTTCATTATAAATCTTTCTGCATTGTTCGCAGTGGGAAATATGATGCCAGAGTAACTTGTCTGTCAGATTTGTTCTGGTTTAGCAGCATGAAGATCAAGTCTTTAAATTAACGTAGGAACTAGAACAGTCCAAATTTATGAAAGATGCTTTGCTTATTACAAGTCGGTGCTTGTGAAACATAAAATCTTGATGTATCTTGGCTTTATTTAGACATATCTAATTGTTGGAGTCCTGCATTAGCACAACTCAGATATGACTTGCAGTCCTAAAACCTCTATTGTCTATAGGAGAGAGGTACAATTACTGTCCTAACATGCATGACTCAGTTAAATGTGAAAAGATGATTGTTCAGATGAATCTGTGTATCTTCATCCATGATGACTATCCTAATAGCATTCTGAAATGATGAATGTGTATATTTCAGAATAAATCCTTTTAGTTTCTCTGATGTGACACTTTTTCTTCTCAGTAGGCTACATGGTTTTTCCAGGGGGCAAGTTCAATCACCAAATAAACTGCAGACAGTAAAGAATGTTTGTGCTTCTGATTTCTTGCCTAACCGAAATGCTCTAATTTAAGCAGTATGAATGCACTACAGTATGATCATTTGCTGAGAAACAAACAAACAAACAAACAAAAAACAGGCAAAGTTATGGAATATGGTTTTAAGGTATTATTTTTAACATTTATTTTCTGATCTGAAGCTAATATACAGGTATTGCAAGATGAAGGCATTGATTTTGAGGAACAAAGCAAAGAGATACTGTAATGGTATACGTGAGCAACATTTACCCTGAGGCATTTACCATAAAGTGCAGTTTACTTTTTATTACATCATTCTGACAGCTGTGAATAGGAAAAGTGAGCATATTGGGATTGTTACTGGCAACAATAATTTATGTCTTTTGATCCGTGTGGTAGAGGGAGTAAGGTAAAAAGCTATCAGGATTTGTGAGCACATGCACATACACGTACATACATACATACACGTACAGACTGAGAGCTCCCTTGTTTCCATTTCATTTGCAACTCAAGAGAGACTAATTATTTAAATGAAGTGCTCATTTTTTAATAGGGGAAGGAGAGAGGGAAGTATGCTGGGAAGAAAGGAGGAGGAAGGGAGAAAAAAAACAGAAGAAAGAAAGAATAAAGGAGGGAAGAAAGGGAGAAAGGAACGAAGGATCGAAAGAACGAAGGAACAAGGTGAAAAGCAGAGGAGATCAGAGGCTGAGCTTTTTCTACATACTTGCCTGGAGAAGTACACATGGGTATGTTTGATGTGCAGACACAATTTAAAATGACCTTCTACAAATGCCCTGGTACACAAAACAAGAAAAATCCATCACTTTAAATGTCTGGAAAAGTTCGTTATGATTTGTCTAGTCTCTGTGGAGCGTCTTTCAGCTAAAGAATGGTAAATAATTGATCAATTTTCTATCGCCACCTATGAGTGAAAATATAGAACTGCATATTATCCTTCCATGCGTAACAATGAAGATGCATACGCTGGCTGTAGTTCACTTATTTGAAGACACATATACATCTGTTTGAGATGAAAATGACAGTCTTTTATCTTTGAAGGAAAGACAAAATGAGATATGTCAGTTTTTCAGCACATTCAGGCTTTAATGCCTATCTATCTGGGTTTATTTGTAATATAAATTTTCAAACCTAATTCAGTATTTCTTCTGTCCTGTCCTTACCGTCCTAAGCTAAAAAGTGGCTGTTGTATAGTCAAAGAAAGAGAGAAGCTTCTGTTTTGGATAATTTGCAAGGTAGGTGATACATGACAAATAGCATGAAATGTAGAAATCAGATTCCAACGACCCAAATTCTGCTTCCAGAATGTGAAGTCTAAGATACAGGTAGAAACTCAACAGTCACCATTGCAAGAGGGGAGGAAGAAATAGAAGGGAAATATGGGTGAAGAATTGCTAAAATCACCAGCAGCTCAAGTGGGATAGACCAGAAGACTTGAGAGAATTTAAAACTCTCAGAGTGGTTGGACAGTGGAGATAAAAGACATCTGGAGATGGGACAGGACAAGCAGGAGAAAAATGGGTCTTGCTGCTTAATGTTAATGGTTCATATGGACACTCTGTAGAAAGGACTGAGTCCTGTGACCTGGCAGCAGCAGGACTTGTGGAAGAGCTATATATACTAAAGATAAGTCAGGATTGACCCATGTGTCAAGACACTCCTATAGGATTCAGAAAGCCTGGAGATAATATTGAACCACAAGTTTCCTGTGTGATTGTGAATGAAATATAGTAACTGTGGGCCCAGTTCATGGAAGAAATCTGGCAGGATTCATTAAATGAATGAAACATCTACAACAGAGACATTTTTTTCTGAGCTAGTCTCCCAAAGCTCCTGAATGCTCATTGAGGAAAAGAGGACATAAGTAGGGGATGAATCATCTGTATACCTTTGGATAGACGACTTGCTTTTGAAATGTGCCTATTTTTCCCATTGTCTGTGAAGGACATAAAAGGTCATGGGCTCACATGGAGACTCTTGAAGCAGTCATTTGGTCTTCTCATAAATGGAGAGAAAATAGCACTTTCCACATGTGATTCATTTCAGTTATTCCAAGCACTTGTCTAAACTGCCTTCTGGAGTTGTCTTTTAGTTTTATATTTAAAGAAGAAGTCAGTCTGTAATCCCTGAGTGAATGAAAGACTTTGTTAACTCATGCTAAGATGTCCAGAGTTAAGTGAGATTTATTCCACCCATGAAATGTTAATTCCCGGTGAATTCCTTCATTCACACTGGGTAGAAGTCTAAAATTCAGCAACACTGAAGGTTTATGCTACAACTTCTGTTCAGTGTTTTCTCCAATCTGTTTTAGGTAGGTTGTCGTCTAACAAAACATTACTACAAATGGAGTTCTCACTGCCTGTCTCAATGTACCATATACAGAAAGTACTATGGAATCCATCCTGGAAGATGGATGCCTAAATGCTCAGTGTTTTGGCAGCTCAGGAGCCATTGCTACTGCAGTTCCAGCCTATTATGTCCCTGTGACTCAGTTCTTGGTGACAATACTGCCTTACTTCATAGTAAGGTTAGATGCAGTACAAGAAACAGGAGCTCACTGAAGGACATGGAGAAGCTGAAAGTAGGTGGACAGTAACAATGATTAGAAAAGGTATATAATGTATGCATAGGGCTTCAATTTTTTCTTACAGTAAGCATTTTTTATAAAATTTGGAAACAAATGTTTCCAAAATATAAAGGGAAAAAGTGCATTTTCAGAAATCTCAGGTGCAGAGAATTAGATATTTGTCCTTTCATAGTGTAATGACAAATATTTGTAATGAAGTAAATATTTTAATTAAAGAATTCCACAGAACTGTCAGATGACATCAAGAAAATGGTTTTTAATTTACTTTATTTATTTATTTATTTATTTATTTATTTATTGCCATTTCCTCTTTATCACCAATTCTTAAGATCTTCTTTTAAAGACATATATCATCTTCTGAAAGGTGGAAGAAGAAGTGAACCATGGAAGAAAATACAGTACACTGAACAAGTGCTCATTTTTAAATGCTGTAGAGATATATTTAGGATATGAACTTCAGCAAATCACTTAAGCTCCACAGCTTTAATCTTCTTGCTGTTCATTCCAGATGTTTCACAATTTGGGATATAAACTTGAAGTACCTAAAAGAAAACTTTCAGAAATCCAGGACTTGTGTCCTTTGAGACAATAACTCTTCAAATTACCTGACTGAACAATTAAGAATTTATACTTCCAGGAGTTATTCTTACTACTGAAAAAATAATAATAATATCTTTTACTTGAAAAAAAATTCTTTTGGCATTGGATATGCTGATAAAACAGTGCAATTAACACTTGTGCAGATCTTGGAGGATTTCTACTGCAGTGAAGATATAAAGAACTATATTTTAATTTGAGTGAAAGGATGTTAAAAATATAATAAGAGACTTCGTCAAGTTTCCCATAGAGAAAATGAAATTTAACTCTGCAGATCCTACAGGCAAAAAGCAATTGATTTCAAAGATCTTCTGTTTAATACTCTTCAGTTCAGAAAATATGGCCTTATCACTAATCCAGGTAAAATAAAAGCAATATTTTAAATAATCACTCTACACTCTAAGTTGGTTGTCATGGGATTTTTGAGGATAAAATAGCATATAGAAAAATTTACTCAAGTCAGATATGATGTCAATAAAACCTTCAGGGAGGAACTGGGAAATTCATATGATGGTGCATTGAAAGAACGATTATTAGGCAGTTTAACAACTAAAACTGCTGCAACTATACACATTACTTTTGTTTTTCTTCCTTTAGTATCTATCTGTATATAATTTTGGAATAAGTGTGTGCTGTAGGTAGCATTTGCTATAAATTGTATTTAAAGCTTATCACTAATTTAACAAGTCATGCAAAAACAAACAACAACTAAAACGACCTTTGGCAATCAAACTGAAAAGGCAATTTAGAGTTTGGAGATTGTATCATCTTTTTTTTTTTTTTCCTAATTTGATATAAAAAAGTAAAAATAAATAAATCTGCAGAGTAAAGAGGAAGAAGGCTCAGAAATTAGGCATAAATTTGTTTTAACTGATCTAAAGCTGGGTGTCATAGTTATTAATTGATTGAATTGAATATCCAAGTTAAGGGCTAGCTTATAATCTAGAAAAGTGATTAGAATTAAATGGAAAATTATGATTTGACAGGGAATCCATGCAGCCAAATATAAACTGTCAAAATCATTGGAGTTCCACTTTAAAAAATCACATGTGGTCATATTTTTAGAGATAGTTACACGGATATGACAGCATATAACTATTAGTTAAAGTATCCAAAACCTTTTAACTATACCTTCTGGGAAAATGTTTGTGTCTCTTAATTTCCTCCTAATGACAAATAATTAAACATATTTTTTCATTGTTTTCATGAACAGAACTTAATATTTATAGTTTGGGGTTCTCTTGAAATACTAGCTCAAGCTCCAAGCTGACATGAGTTTAATGATATGATGCTCTTGATGCTCATGAGGCTCAACATTTACTCTATTATTCCAATACACCTAGCTTCAGGAGTCCTGATAGGCAAGGATCAATTTTTATTTAGTGAGAGGTTAGCTTCTGGTTCTTACCATACAGAAAGAAGCCTGAAAATGTAAAACAGCTTTTAAAACTAGATGGAAAACAAGTAGAATTTGTTCTGTAATCACATTATATGTAGAAAATCGTTTGATTTCTTTTTAACACTCTACATTTTTACAAGGAGGAAACAGACACGTGACTTCTCAGGGGTTATCAAGGTGGAGCTCTCCTGATGTACAAAAAGAAGCCCACAAGTAGTTCTTACTGAGAGAAGCCAGCAAGGAGAAGAACAGCCTAAAAGAACAGCTAGGCATTTCCTCCTGCTTTCTGTTGCCATTTCTTCCAGATGGGGCTTTCTCTCCCTCTTTTTCTGTCTCAGTCCTGACTTAGGCAGGCAACTTGCTTATCAAGAAAGTAGCTTCCAGAGCAGCTAGCTTGTCTAAGGAATGTAGTTAGGCAAATTAGGTAAAAACCAGGAGTGAGAAACTCTTGAGAAGCAGTGATCAGAGATCTAAGAATACAAATGAACAACTGCATTTTCTGATTTAAATATGTTGTTATCATTATTCATCTTCCAAAAGCTCCCGAACAAATGTCTCACTGCAGTAAACCATCACAGCCATAAACATTCATTCTGTCCTAAATAACTTCCAATGTAATTGAATGTTTGTGATTTAAAACACTTATCAGGAAATGGGGCTGACTCATACAGAGAGTCAAACCATAAAATGACACGTTGGATCCAGCTTATTTTCTAAGTTGCAAAAATGTTCTTTGTGTTGATGCTGGGCTTTCTTGAAGAGAGGTTGTTTTTTTGTTGTTTTTTTTTTTTTAACATGCTCTCATGCAGTTACAGCTGCTAGAAAACTTGAATTCCATTAAATGTTCAGCTGTTCGACAGCCATCTTCAAAGAGCTTTCAACAAGAGGAGGAAAAGTTTGCAAAACCTTCTGATTTCTCTGAAGACTCATGTTTTTGTACAATACAGGAGATGAGAGCATCACTGGGACTATGATCTCTTGCAGCAGATGAATAAAATCTTCCTAAGACCATTGCCCTGCCCTTATCCCATACCACTGTGTTATAGCACAGTGCAGAAATCTACTGTCTTTGCTACTCAAAGTCAACATGGAGTTTTGCCCAGGACCCACAAAGCACTTTTGTGACACAAAGCATTTCAAAAGATGCCTGGAGCATCACTTAAAAAACAGGCAAACACAGAGTATCTCTGCAAGGCAGAACCATGCTATTATACTAATTTCACAGATGGATGAACTTGAGCATGGTAAGGTAGAGGGCTAGATCCTGTGTGGTGGTGTGCTGTGATATTTTAGGGGATTAAGCAGCAGAGACAACCTTTTTCCCCTAGCATCTGGAAGACAATCTTTGCAAGATTGTAGGCGTGTGACTGTAACTGCATTAGCTCATAAAAAAAACATCCACAAAGGAGTGTGGTTTGCCAGCAAGAGGGAACGCTCATCTGTTCTACTGAACTGCACAGGTAACAAAGACCCCAATGCACATTTTCCCAACATTAACACTTTTTTCCCTTTTACGCAGCAGTAAAACACACCCCCATCTGCCTCCCAGCCTTTCTTTTATGTTCTACAAGCTGGGATGAGTTCAAGGCAGATGTTACCTCTACTCCACTCCTTTCACCCTTATCTCACCAGCAGAGCCGGATTTGCCCACAATAACCATGTTCATACACAGACAGCACCCAGATGTCCTCATGGTCACACCCAGATATCTTGCCAGACCTTACCCTGATTATTAATGTCCATCTTCTTGCATGTTCCCTGCAGGAGACTACACTTTGACAGGCTGAAGGATCTTTTGGCGTCTGCTGGGCTTGCTGAGTTTGATCCCATGTTTTCACTTTGCACAACATCAAATTTTTAATTGTCTACTTGAGAAAGCCTGGCAGCTGACAATTGTTTTGGCCAGACTCCGAGAGCTGATAATGCTCTGTTCACGAGACTGGGGCTGTTAATGATTCATGAGTTGATATTTCCTCACACTTGATTGTGCACAGTATACTTCATAATCTGATCTTGTCATTTTCATTTTTTAGGAAAAAAAAAAAACCAACAACAACAAAAAACAAATTGAAAACTTTTTTTTTTTTTTTTTTTTTTTTCATGGTAAACTTCTTTGTAGGTGTGTAATTACGTCTTGGTCTCCCCTGTGATTTGTGCCTTATTCATCCCATTGAAAGCCTGTTTTATTATATTTACACAAAATATTTTCTGTCCTAGAAATATATATATATATATATATATATATATATATATGTGCAGTTTCTCCATGTGATATATTGTAAGTATACTGTTTTCATATCTATGGATACTTTACATAGGAAAAATGTTTTTGAAGCAAAGAAAAGTTGTGGACATTACTACCTTCAAAAATACTACAGAAGGAACTGTCTTGTTATTTCATTAAGGGACTGTCATTTGATGATATAGAAGCATCTCCCTATCCATTTCATGCCCATGCAGATAGGAATCTAGATAGACAGGACAGATAGATAGGAATCTACTGACAGGAGTCTTCCAAGTGCAATAATTTGGCCTTCAATGTAAATGTAAAGTCTATTTGCAAGGTCTTACAACAATAAACAGTTCCAAATCATGCATCACCCATCCACAGTTACTGTGGCTGGATAAAATAATGACTGAAAGACAGAAAGTGTTTTGTTGTGGTTTTGTGATTTTTGTTGTCGGTATTCCACATCAGAACATCATGTAGAACAGCGGTAGTTAAAGAGCTCATGTTCTGGTTCCGTGTTAACGCCGTTTGGGGGATTTCGGGTTCCCGGAGGGGAGGGAAGGGGCGGCATCCCCGGAGGACGCGAAGAAAAAGCGACCCCAGCCGCTCTCTGCCTCGGGCTGTCTCAGCTCGCCGCGGAGAAAAGCACGTGCTTCCCTCGCACTGTCGCGGTTCGACTCGTACTTTGGGTATTCTCGTCTCTCTCGTTTTGTTTGATTTGGTTACATTTAGTAAATTACCGTTCCTCCTCAGATCGTTGCCGTTGTGTTTTCTCTTTGTTAAAACTATCATCTGCTCGCTCTCTGCCCTTCCGCCTCTCCCGGAAAGCGTGGCCCCGGGACCGGCAGGGTGGTGCAGCGAACCTTCCCTTTTTCTTCTCTTTTCTTTCCTTCGCTCCTTTGTCTCTTCATTTTTTTCTTTTTACCGGAACCAGTGCCCTGCTGTCACGGACTTATACCTAGGGATAACCCCATGACATGTTTTTAGTACACCACAGTTTTAGGATTCAAACAGGGAACTTCCTAGGTCTTGCTGCTTGCCAGAAGTCACCCAAACACTGAGAATTTGTTCCCAGGCTCATACTCATGAGACTGTCCATCCTCATACATTTACTTAGCCTAAGTAACACTCCTCCATCCTCCTGACCTCAAAATGAGATGTTAATAGAAGCACGCACACACAAAAGAACATTAAGGCAGCATCATGCTAAGATATATGTCTTAGGTATCAGCACGTTCTGAAAGTAGTGTGACCATCATTATTGTTAGCAAATCTGCACTAAATGCATAACTGATGCTCCCTTCACTCCCTTCTCTGCCAATTTTATGCTCTTGAAAATCAGTCTTGCAAAGATCATTCAGATGATTCGATTTAGCAAGTCTGATCTGCTCTGTTTTAAAGGTTAGTCGTAGAGTGGTTTAAAAATCATAAAAGACTATAATCCCTGTATCTAAGTGAATGCATTTCATTAAACAGATGTAGTTATATACTTTTGGACATCCTATTCTTCCTAAACTTGTCTCAGTTATTAAAAGCATTGAAATATTCCAGAGCAATTTCCCAAAGTACTACAGCTAAACCACCATTAGATGTAACTAACTGCTATATAATAAAGAAACACACGGAATATTATTATCTCAGTTTAATACATTCAGATTTATCTCACTCAGATTTATCCATTTAAAACTTAGACATCTAGTATGCTTATCTGGTGATTTTCAAAAGCCAAAGGAGAGAGAGAAAGAGACTTTTCCAGAGTGTGATATATCCCATCTATCTTAAATACCTATCTCACTTTGGAAGCTGCTGCAATTTCTCTTAACTCTTAAGAAAAGATGTCTTATTTCTAATCTGAATCTGTCTGGTTTCAGCTTCCAGCTACTGGATCCTGACATGTTAGATTAGTGAGCTGTTTACCGTAAAAACGAAAATCTTCTCTGTGTTCGTGAAGAGGGCAAGTAATCTACTCTTCAAAGAATTAAATAGATGGAGATTCCTAGTTTTCCACCATATGACATTCTGGCTGAACTTCATATAAATCTGTAGAGATAATATTTCTTATCACCCTAACTGACAGCTGGAAAAAAAAGCCAGACAGGTTTCTGGGCACATAAGCTCTTCTTTAGGTCTCACTGAGCTCAAAGTTTCTCAAATAAACACAAATTTATTTTGATTTTTGTAAAACCATTTAACTTGATAAATTAAAGATTTGCAAAGGAGGAAGGAATCCGTACGTATAGCAGACATCTAAGGTTTTAATTCAACAAAAAGCATCACAATAGTAAGCTAATTTACCTTTAACTGCTATGAGCCTTTTTTCAGTATGTACACAGCAAATTTAATACACGAATGCAGTGATTTAAGATCACTCTCCTCAAGTTCACGGGAGTCAATGGGAGTTTTTCCACTAAATGACTTTAATTTAGGCTTTTGACTCAACTTTTTATGCTCGTAGAGATTGAAAACTTTCATGGACATTGAATAGTAGTCATTAGGAAGCTATAGTGTACTTGTAGGAATAAAGTTCACATAAATGGTGGGAGAAAGCACATTGGTAATTTGCATTTTACTTTAAAACTCAATGTGTATTCTAGAAACTCATGACCCTATTATCAAAGGCTAGAAGAAGATAATGAGATTCTAAATAAGGTTCTGAATAAATGAAGGTTTTCTCTCAATTATGAATGGATACATGCTTACTATTATAGAGGTGCTCTCATGTCACTTTTCTGAGGTCCTTGTCACAACTTTCAGTTTGTCAGATGAAGGTCGAGAGGACATTTTTATTTTCACAATTACAAGATCACTGTGAAAAAAACCAGTCCTTAATACAAATTAAATTCAATCCACAAGCAAAGAGATTCTGATGACTACAACTTGGGAACATTTTAAATTCTCACCCTCTTGGAAATAGAACTCAGTAGTTTATTCTCAGTTTCCAGTTTGAGCTTCAATAAATTGATTACCTTAAGACAGGTTTCTTAGAATCCAACAGATTAATCTGCAAAAGAAAGTAAATGTGAAGCTGTCTGAAATTTGTCAACTTTTGGGATTCTGAAAAATGATTCACCTCAATTTCATTTTTAAATTTCTTAAATTTCACAGCTTGGCTTTAATATAAAAAAGTATCTACTTGATGCAGCTAAAATAACAACAAAATAAAATAACACATTTAAAATTCAGTACACTTCCTGATATGAAACTGAGATAATACTAATTCAAAATCTAAGAACTAATGATAAAAAGCAATATTTTGTTGTTAACTGTTGTAATTAATTCTGTGAGATGCATTTTTTTTTTTTTTTAAGTAAAAATTTTATGGATGTTTTGATGTTCAACTGTTCTGGGGAATATCCAGTATTTGATTCTTTATAAAATAGCCAATACTCTATCAATAGTTTTTCTGTCCATATTTGCAGTGAACCAAGAATTTGGATATTAAGCAGTGATATCATTCTGTACCAACGGTAACAACTAGGTTTTCCTAAAGCAAAAGATCTCTTTACTCTCTTGTCATGGCATAAATAATTGCCTCATTATTTCTTCAATCTACATTGGGCCTTCCCTAGGGCATGGCAGACGAGACATGCTTGATTCTCTTTGCATGTCCTGTTACTTGTCAACAAGCTAATGCAATTAAGAATTTTCATTCGTGGTGGTCTGTGTGTGTGCTCTGAGTGACTGACTGTATTTATTTAAAGATGGACCAGATTCAGAAATCTTTCCACTGAAGAGCTTCCCAATCTGGAGAAGTGAGTTGAGTAACAGTCCAGTCAGTATCAGTTTATATTTTGTATTTCTTTGAACTGGCTCTCTAGTGCAGTTATGTTATTTTATAAATGGAAACAGGCTGTTGGATTGAAATAGAAACTTGTAAACTTCTTATGAAGTATCCCTACTCTGAATAAGGGTTCATATCCAGCAATTCACAGGAGCCGTCTTTCCACCTGAATGCTTTTTTTCTCTTCTTGATCATATAACACAAACAAGAATGCTTCTCCTGAGTTAGAAACAAGACTAACCTCTTCAAATCTGCCAATTTGAGCAAAGAACAAGCCATTCATTTTCTATCCATTTTTATTTTTTTTAATACAACGTTTATAACTCTGATGAAACACGCAGCTTTGTTCCACTGTCAGTTACAAAGCCTTTTTGTACTGTTATCTTACTCTTTATATTGGTATATCTTTCTTTTTGAAAGATAACAAATGACAGATTTTTAAACTGTCTCAAGTCTTTTAGAACTCCTACACTCTCATGAACGTCAGTCACTGGAAGCTGTAAAAACTGGGAACTAGGATACATATTTTAACTTTACTATCACATCTTGAATTTCTGATTTTCGTTAGAAATTACATTCTGGCATCGAGATGGGCTTCGTTGAACGTAGCTTATTGTAGTCAGAAATCTATTTCATTAGTTTCTTGAGGCTTAGGTGAAACATCTTAACCACATTTTCCATTTCAAAACATGAAAACGATCAAAACCAAAACCGGATTTCATTCATTCACAATAATTCTTGTTAATTCGAGATTTTAAAATCTAACATTTTTTACAGTCTTTCTTCGATACGTGGTTCATTTCTTTGGGCAATATTTGTAGTACAACACATGAACCCCTAACTCCTTTTTATGGTATTTGAATCTTATCTACAAAACAATAAATAGGAGTTCTCCTTTTGTTTTGGATGGGATTAAAATTTAGGACTGGGGGAACAAGTAACACTTTACTTTGCAACAGTATGTGATCGCCATTATTTACTTAATGTCAACCCCTCAAGTTACCTGATATCTGAGGAAAATGTTCACAAATCCAGGGAGTACCTTATTTTTACAATGCATATTCATGCAGTTATTCATGTTCTGTCAGATATAGACTTAGCCTCACAATAATGTTTGCTACTTGTAATCATTTCTGTTGATCCCCATGCTACTTAGGCAAGACCTTGATTTTCCTAAGAATGCTCTAAAGGGCAGTGAAAGTCAATCACCAGTGCACCAAAAGGTGTTTGGACATTAGAGAAGAAGGACAAAGAGCAATGAAGTGATTTGCCTGTAGTCATAGAATTCGTGACTTGTATATGTGAGAAGTAGAGCAGGGAGGAGACTGGTGATGCCCATTTCAGAGGACAGGCATAATCTGTTCTCCATTCCCATCATCTGAATCGCTGAAAGGAAAAAGAAGAGAAAAAATATGCTTTTAAAATGTCGCTTGGGTTAACTGTACATTTTTGCGGACACTACCAGTAAACTAAGTAATCCATTCCAGATAATGAATATGGATAGAGGGAAGGAAGACACAGAAGAAAAAACAAAAATGCCCGTTGTGAAAAGCTGACCACAAAACACTCAGTGAGAAGTGAAGTGTGGAGGAAGCTGAGTTAGGCATGGGTAATATCTCCCAATAACTCTGACTATGTCAAAAACAATAAAATGGCAGAACTAACCTCTCCACAAGACAAAACAGTGCATCTCTGAAGAAATTGTCATTATTTTCCAGTGGAACACTAATATAGCATCCTGACATTTCTGTTTTGAACAAATTAATTTTTAAAAAATAATTCTACATGTGTAAGAAGAGGGTTGTTTTTTTTTTAATATATTTTTCTGAACTGAATTATTCACTGCTTGCAGAACTTCTGCTTTTTCATTTGGAAAATATCTTCTTTAAATATTTAGAAAAAAATATCCATAAACAGCATGCAGTTTTAATTACAATTTACACGCTTGCATTTTAATTGCCTTTTAAACTAATTTAGCTTGTTCTTAAAGTTAATTAAACTCATTGGGGGGAAAATGTTCCTTAATTCAGTTGTGAAAATGGAGCAGATGCAGAGATGTATTGTGTCTATCAGTCTGAACTTATAAGAACCTTTTTTATCTTAAACTCCCTAATAGATCTCTAAAAGAAAGTGTTTTCCATGTGAGCAAGATGTCCTGTGCATTTCCCCTGTTCTTTCAGCATTAAAATTACAAGTGTACAGTACATAGTTTTTAAATTAATTTACCCCCTCTAGAATACTGTGAACCTGGATATAGATGAGGATGCATTTATGTATGTCTTTATTGTTAAAACTTCAATTTTGAAGGTCTTTCAACTCTGAGCTTACATGTACTTACATAATTAAAATTCTGACTTTTGCAATGAGCTTCTGGGAGGACAGCGAGCATTATAGAAGTTAGTAGAGAGAAAGCAGATTGTTAAGAAAGAAAAACATTAGGAATACACATTGATTGAATTAGGGGTCATTGTGGCACATACAATTCATTGCTTGACATGGCTTTAAAGTGCCTAACTTAATGCTCACAGCACTTTGGTTGTTGCAGAAATCTTATTGGCTGTCTGCAATGCCAACAAATCAAGAAGGCTGAGAAGCTAGTCCACGCTGAATGTGATATTAAGCCATTTGTTCACAGTTGTTTCATGCACCAGGTGTACCTACAGCTGTGAACACTGAAAATGAAATTATTTGTTTAACAAATTATATGGGAAAAATTAACTTCATTAGCATCAGTTTCTCAAGGGAAATTCCTTCCAGCAAGTAGCCCTACAAAATGGTACTATACTAGGAGGAAAGACAACACGTAAGTGTAGCCACCAGACAGCCAGAACACTGAAACCATTCAGCGAATCCCAGCCTTCAAAAACAAAACCAACATTAAAATGACTAGTGTGGTTAGAAGTGACTACCCTACACTGCTCATTACAGCAGATCTTGAATCGTGTTTAACAAACACAAGCAAAGAGGGATTTAACAGGAGGGCTGAGGAAGAAAAATGGCCAATGTTTCAGATGTTTCAGGATGGAGTGCTAGATACCTAGAAATTCAATAAGAATGAAAGAATAAAGGGGGGAAAAAAAAAAATCTTTCATGTTCACTGTATCCAGCGTCTGTGGGTCAGTGATTCTGAGGTCACTGAAATAGCCTTACAAGTTTTAAAAAGAAAGCCTCAGTTAGCCTATGTTTCTGTTATTGCAGCAGAAACAAGCTCACTGCTGGTTTGTTAACTTGTTTTGATTCTGCTCTACTCTTGTTTCATTGACGTACACAAGGCTGACATCCAGAGACACTCTTCTTGGGCAGTCATGTGTATCAGGCCCAGTACGCTCACTGTCAGCTTGATAGGACTACTAAATGACTGTGCGCTGATCCAGAAGCAACTATTCTTCATACTGTGCAACTTGTTGGAGCTTATATGAATACTATACAGTGTGTGACAGCTACTTTTGTGCTTGTGTAGCTAGTCATTATATGCACATTTAAATTCCTCTGCAGCAGTAGGATTTTTTTTAAGCTGTTTCTTTACTGAACAACCATATTTATAAGGACTATTTCATTAACCATTGCTGCATACAATCCCCGTTAATCCATTCTTTCACACCCAAAAAACAAAGTGAAGTCATCTCAGTGGCTTCTTTAAAATGTGGCTGGGCTTGTACTTTTGTAGAATATTATCATGCATGGAGAGGTGTGCATGCCCTGTTGTAAGAGCTGCAAATTTCCACAGGCAATATTCTTTTTCACCTTTATTCATTTCATTAGTCTTTCTTCTCCAATACTGCAGCCTCAGTCACACACACAAAATATATATATATATAAAATAATGACTATGACAGTGCGCAGCTGTCTCTGATATAGCCAAATGCAACTGGGATGTTAGGTGGGTCCCTAACCTAAAAGATCTTCTGAAAGCAAGGACCACATACTCACATGCATGATGAAACATTGTCTGGTGCTTAGAATCATAGAATCATAGAATCACTCAGGTTGGAAAAGACCTTAAAGATCATTGAGTTCAACCACAACCTAACCATACTACCCTAACAACCCTCCGCTAAATCATGTCCCTGAGCACCACATCCAAACGGTTCTTAAACATATCCAGGGATAGTCACTCAACCACCTCCCTGGGGAGACTATTCCAGTGCTTAACAACCCTTTCTGTAAAGACCTAAACTTACCCTGGCGCAACGTGAGGCCATTTCCCCTTGTCCTGTCACCTGTCACCAGTGAGAAGATACCAACCCCGCTCTCGCTGTAAGCACCTTTCAGATATTGGAAGAGAGCAATAAGGTCTCCTCTCAGCCTCCTTTTCCCCAGAGTAAACAGCCCCAGTTCCTTCAGTCTCTCCTCATAGGGCATAATCTCCAAGCCCTTCACAAGCCTTGTTGCCCTTCTTTGGACCTGCTCCAGCACCTCAGTGATGTTCTTTCTGTACTGAGGTGCCCAAAACAACACAGCACTTGAGGTGAGGCCTCACCAATGCCAAGTACAGGGGCAGGATGACTTCCTTAGTCCTGCTCACCACACCATTCCTGATACAAGCCAGGATGCCACTGGCCTTCTTGGCCACCTGGGCACACTGCTGGCTCATGTTCAGCCGACTGTCCATCAGTACACCAAGGTCCCTTTCCATCAGGCAGCTTTCCAGCCACTCCTCCCCAAGTCTGTAGGGTTGCCTGGGGTTGTTGTGACCAAAATGCAGGTCCCAACACTTGTCCCTATTGAAACTCATACAGTTTGCCTTGGCCCATCGATCCAGTCTATCCAGGTCCCTCTGTAGTGCCCTTCTCGCCTCAGGCAGATCAACACTCCCTCCCAACTTGGTGTCATCTGCAAATTTACTGAGGGTACATTCAATCCCCTCACCAAGATCATTAATAAAGATGTTAAGTAGAAGCGGCCCCAGTACAGAGCCCTGGGGGACACCGCTCGTGACCAGCTGTCAACCGGATTTAACTCCATTGACCACAAATCTCTGGGCATGGCCATCCAGCCAGTGCTTCACCCAGTGGTGCGTACACCCATCCAAACCACAGGCAGCCAGCTTCTCCACAAGGATGTTGTGGGGGACAGTGTCAAAGGACGTACTGAAGTCCAGGTAGACCACATCGACAGCCTTACCCTCATCCACTAAGCGGGTCACCTTGTCAGAGAATGAAATCAGATTTGTCAGACAGGATCTACCATTCGTAAACCCATGCTGACTGGGCCTGATCCCCTGGTTGACCTTTACCTGGTCCATGATGGCTCCCGAGATGATCAGTTCCATAAGCTTCCCGGGCACCGAGGTGAGACTGATAGGTCTGTAGCTACTGGGATCATCTTTCTGGCCCTTTTTGAAGATGGGCGTCACATTTACCAGCCTCCAGTATGCCGGCACAGCCCCAGTTAGCCAGGACTGCTAAAGAATGATGGAGAGTGGCTTGGCAACCACATCCGCCAACTCCCTCAGCACTCCAAGGTGCAATCCATGCTTCATGGATCACACAAGCCATATGTACATAAATAGGTAATTACAACTTCAAACTCTTATCACAGAATCCAGGAATGGCTGTTTGATTAGAAAAGACCCCTGGGTGTCATATGGTCCAACCCCTGCTCAAGCATGGATGCCCAGAGCAGGATGCCCAGGACCATGTCCATGAAGCTTTTGAAGATCACCGAGGAAGAAAACTCTGTATTACAACCATGAGTGGTATTTAATAAAACTAGACATATGATTTAATACTCCAGGATGCTTCTATAATAAAATTCACAAATAGGCACATTTAGAAGTTATTAATCTCATTTAATTTAAGCAAATTTGAGGGGATATGAAATGATTTTTTGTACCTCTAGAGAGATTTTCAATGGTGCATTTACATTTCATAGGAAATCCAGTTCAGAATTGTACCTTTGTTACTTAATGTACATATTTTAAACAGGTTTGCAAACCTTTGTTATCTTTCTTGATCTGGAGATTGAGCAGTCCATCTAAGATCAGCACAATAAGGCAGTTGTTTTCTCAGGTCTCTAAACAGTGTTAATTGTCTTGAATATAATAGCCAAAGGTGCCTTAATTTTGTTATTGTTATAGGTTTCTTTTGAATCTTCTTCGATTCCATGCTTCTGACATCCACATTTACCCTTGGAAAAAAAGTTTCTTAACCTTTCTAATACCCATATCCCAGAGCTGTCACGACTATGCAAGCAGTGAAATAACCGTAAAGTCTCTGTAGTGTTTTAGATTATTCCTTGTTTGCACATAGGTTAACTGTGTTATGAAAGAAGAGAGGAAAAAGTGAAGCTGTTCTGATTCATACAAAAGAACTGGTAAGAGTCAGGAAGTAAGCCTGCACATTGTTGAAAAACAAGCAGTATTCTTCTGTTATATTTTAGTAATATCAGTGAAGTTTTCATTTTCTCTTCTATTTCTGATCACATAAGTTAGCAGTTCATGAAGTACAACAGTTAGACTGCTGCATAGGGCAGTCTTGATGGGAAGGATTAATCTCATTTAACTTTGGCTAATCTACATCTGAGTTATACACTTATGCTGATTTCTAACAAATGAGATGGAACTGAAGTTTTTAAAAAGTTCATTCTCTTCCTAATACGTGTACTGTAATGTCATCATATAAATATTCTCTGAAAATGTGGTATTGTGTGAGTAGCATGAAGTCTGGACATTCCACGAGGGTCCCACTGGTCTTGGGACTGGTATTCTTCAATATTTTTATCAGTGACATAGACAATGGGATCAGGTATACCCTCAGCAACTTTGCCGATGACACCAGTCTGAGTGGTAAGCTTGAAAGGTAGGCCCAGGTGAACGTAATGAGGTTTGACAAGGCCAAGTGCAAGGTGTTACACTTCAGATGAGGCTGCCCCAGATATGAATCATAGAATCATAGTACTATAAAATCAGCAAGATTGGAAAAGATCACAAACATTACCTTGTTCCATTGCCTGACCGTCCCTTTGGAGAAAAAGTTTTTCCTAATGTCCAACCTAAACCTCTCCTGGAGCAACTTGAGGGAATTCCCTCTCATCCTATCTCTAGTTACATGGGAGAAGAGGCCAACCCCCACCTCGCCACAACCTCCTTTCAGACAGTTGTAGAGAGCAATGAGATTTCCCCCGAACCTCCTCCTCTCCAGACTAAATAATCCCAGTTGCCTCTGCAGCTCCTCATAAGACCTGTGCTTCAGACCTATCACAGCTTCATTGCCCTTCTCTGGATATGCTTCAGGGCCTCAATGTCTTTCCTTCAGTGAGGGGCCCAAAACCGAACACAGTACTTGAGGTACAGCCTCACCAGGGCTGAGTACAGAGGTATGATTGCTTTCCTGCTCCTGCTGGCAACAGTATTTCTGATACAAGCCAGGATGCCATTGGCCTTCTTGGCCACTTGGGCACACTGCTGGCTCATGTTTAGTTGATTGTCAACAGATACCCCCATGGGCTATTTCCTCTACACAGCCCCCATCCTGCAGCATTGCCTGGGGATGTGATCAAAATGCAGGACTCAGCACTTGGTCTTGTTGAACTTCAACTCATTGGCCCCAGCCCAGGTATCCAGCCTGTAGGACTTTTGTACCCTCAGGCAGATCAACGCTTCTTGCCAATTTGGTGTCAGAAGAGGCCACAAAGATAATCAGAACTGGAGCATCTCTCCTATGAAGACAGGCTGAGGGAACTGGGCTTGTTCAGTCTGGAGCAAAGAAAGCTACAGGGAGACCTCATTGCAGTCTTCCTTTACTTAAAGAGACCTTATGAACAGGAGGGAAATCAAGCTTTTACATGAGAAGATTGTGATAAGACAAGGAGGAACCATTTTAAACTAAAAGAGGTGAGATGTGGGTTAGATGTCTGGGGGAAATTTTTCACTGAGAGCGTGGTGAGTTGAGATGCTGAAACAGGTTGCCCAGGGAGATTGATGAGATATGAGGAGAGACTGAAGGAACTGGGGCTGTTTACTCCGGGGAAAAGGAGGCTGAGAAGAGACATTATTGCTCTCTTCCAATATCTGAAAGGTGCT
Organism: Alectoris magna; assembly: GCA_030625065.1. Classification (NCBI taxonomy): domain Eukaryota; kingdom Metazoa; phylum Chordata; class Aves; order Galliformes; family Phasianidae; genus Alectoris; species Alectoris magna. The sequence goes on along the minus strand of CM060560.1, from coordinate 192,778,945 downwards.
TACAGCGAGAGTGGAGTCGGTCTCTTGTCACTGGCAACAGGTGACAGGACGAGGGGAAATGGCCTCACATTGCACCAGAGTAAGTTTAGGTTGGATATCAGGAAACACTTCTTTACAGAAAGGGTTGTTAAGCACTGGAATAGTCTCCCCAGGGAGGTGGTTGAGTGACTATCCCTGGATGTGTTTAAGAACCGTTTGGATGTGGTGCTCAGGGACATGATTTAGCGGAGGGTTGTTAGAGTTAGGGTAGTATGGTTAGGTTGTGGTTGGACTCTATGATCTTTAAAATCTTTTCCAACCTGAGTGATTCTATGATTCTATGATTGTGGATGCCCCATCCTTGGAGGTGTTCAAGGCCAGGTTGGATGGGGCCCAGGGTAACCAGATCTGGTGTCTGATTTAGCAGTTGGTAATAATGCCTGCGGCAGGGGTGTTGACACTAGATGAAATTTGAAGTCCCTTCCAATCCAGGGCATTCTAGATTCTGTGACTCAATGATTCAATTATTGTATGATCTAGTTAAACTGTAGGTAAGGGACAACTAAATTTAGCAGAAATTAGTTATTCAGTGACTTATTAACAAAAAAGAAGCAGCATAAAACAAGTATAAAAGTAATTCAGAGAATGAACACAAGGGTTTGTTACACACTGTCTTTGTTCAAATGAAGAAAATGTTGCTTGAACAGAAAATACCTGAAGTAGCATTTTCATCAAGCTCATATTGCATAACATGCCCTGAGTCACACAGGAAATGTCAATATGTTTTCTCTCTCCATTAACTTTGGAAGGCAATTAGAGGACTAGTTTACACTAGACATATTCCTTTTTGTAAGTGGGAAGTAAAAGAGATTAATTATACCCCATTTATTTTTTTCTGTGATTTTTTTCTTTTTTTTTTTTTTTTCAGAAATCAGGCATGTGCTGTCACTCAGTGCATAATATGGCAAGATCTATATCTTCGAGTAATACCTTTAAGAGTGCATGGACAACATGACATTCAAAGGTCCAGGTTTCCCTGCAGATGAAAGTGGCTACCAATAAGAGATGCATTTCTGCATATTCTCTTTGTCATTCCAGTAAAATCCAGAGCAGAGATCAGAGACACTTCCAGTGTTCCTGGAGCCAATAACTAAGCAGAAAAGATATCTACCATCTTCAGTATATTCTGCATAATCTATCTTTATGGCCACCACTCTGCTGGTATCTGGTAGGGCACTTCCCACAGGCATACGTTAATCATTCTTACTCGCTGCTTCAGGCAGCCAGGAAAGCATTATAAACTTTCATTCAGTAAATTTCTTTTTGATGAATCGGAAATCTTCTTTGTAACAATTTTCCAGTAGATCAACAGCAGACAACTGATAGCCAGTATTTCAAATATATTGTTGTTAACTGGTTTCATAGAGGAGAGAGACTCATTTGGAGTTTGGCCAAATGTTTGTTAATATTTTTCAGAAGATGTTTCAAAGCACATTTGAGAGCTGCTCTGAAAGTAATGCTTCCTATTTTATTACTTTGACCCAAAACATCAGCAGCAGATATTGGTGGTGCGGCAGTAGAGACTGAACCTTCCCATCAGTATCCCATTACATTTTGTTGCTATGCGATAGATGGCAACAGAAGGGCAGTTTGACAAAACAGCATCAGACATGGAAGTGCATATGAAGAAAAGATGTTGAATTCAGTTCCTCCATGTGCAAAAAAAAAACGCACCTGTTGACATTCATCAGTACTTTCTGAACATTTATGGAGAACAAACAGTGAATGTGAAAACAGTGAGGCAGTGTTATTGTGCTTCTTGCATCTGTTGTATTTTCCATGGAAATAGAAAACATTACTTTCAGAGCAACCTACTTTACTATAATATACTCATCTGCTCATTATTTTAATTCTGATTCTTTTTTGTTGTTGTTGCTATTATTTCCTAATGTCTATGACACATTACTTATTTTTCATTCTTTACTTTAAATTAATCAAAGGATCTGTTTGTGACCAAATACACATCTAAAGAGACCACTAAAGTAAGCTTTCAAGTTCACTGCAATATAAAATACTGATTTTTCACTATGTATATTAAAGGTCTCTTTGGAACATAACATAATCTTAAACTCTCTTTAGATGTTTCCAACATCCACATAAATCTTGTATTATAAAGTCCATGATGGCATTAACTTTGTAATTACAAACTGTAAAAAATTGTTTTTTCTGGATTCAGTGGAAATCACAAGTGGTGTGATTCACATTGGGAACACTGGAACAAGGATCTTAAAATCATATAATCATAGAAACATAAAATCATTAAAGCTAGAAAAGACAGCCAAAATCATGTACTCCAACTTTTCAACTACCACCACTACTGCCCATTAAACACATCCCTCCGTACAACATCTAAGAGTTTCCTGAACACTTTCAAGGACAGTGATTCTACCACCTCCCTGGGCAGCCGGTTTCAATGCCAGACCACTCTTTTAGAGAATAAATTTTTCCAGATATCCAACCTGAACCTCCTCTGATAGAACTTGAGGCCATTCTAGTTCCATTGCTAGTTACATAGGAGCAGAGGCCAACTCCCATCTCGCCACAACCTCTTTTCAGGCAGTTACAGAGAGCAATAAGATAAGATCTTCCCTGAGCCTCCTCCTCTCCAGACTAAATAATCCTAATTCCCTCAGCTTTTCCTCATAAGACTTGTGCTTCAGAACCATCACAGCTTCATTGCCCTTCTCTGGACACGCACCAGAGCCTTGATGTCTTTCTTGTAGTGAGGACCCCAAAACTGAACACAGTACTCGAGGTGTGGCCTCACCAGTGTTCAGTACTGAGGGATGGTCATCTCCTTGGCCCTGCTGGCTGAAATATTTCTGAAACAAGCCAGAAAACCATCAGCTTTCTTGGCCGCCTGGGCACACTACTGGCTCATGCTTAGCAAAGCATCAACCAATATCCCCAGGTCTATTTCCTGTACGGTCTTTCAGCCTAAGCCTGTAGCATTGCCTGAGGTTGTTGTGGCCAAAATGCAGGGCATGGAACTTGGTCTTGTTGAACTTCATCCCATTGGCCTCAGTCCTTTAATCCAGCCTGTCCATGTACCTCTGAAGGGCCTGTCTACCCTCAGGCAGATTGACACTTCCTGCTAACTTGGTGTCATCTGCAGACTTACTGAGGGTGAGAAGGATGTTCAAAAATAAAGCTAAGTTTGAGTTAGGTGAAAGTGGGTTTATTTCCTTTGTTTTCACTAATGCAAACATTTTATTCTCTTGCCCTCACACAGTCTCCCCACTAACTGGGTTAATTCTGGGTTGTAACTGAGGCACTAAAGCTAATCTCCTGTCATAATACAAAATATCCTAGCTTCCTATAAGTTGTCCATGTACTGACAGTTAATACACACTCTTGCACTAAATGCAGTAGAATATAAAAAGAAAGTGTAGAAAAATTTACTCTGATTTAGACAATTTCACTTTTTAGATACACAAAATTGTATAAAATATTAAATATTGTTTTGAACTGTTACTCATTTCTTTCAACTTTATCAGCATTAATAGTAACTGTGAATTTCACCATACCACTTTAAGAAAATTGATCAGACTGCTGTACACACACTTCCAACATTATCTTTTTAATTATTATAATAGGTAGTCATTAAATAAATACATATATCGTTAATGCTTAGCTTCTTTCTTTAATATTTCTTCTGTATTAAAATAAGACTAACCTGTATCATCTTTCTGCATTAACTTCTTACAGTTTGTGAGTGTTCTTCTGAAATTGTTCTAAGCAGCAACCATCCAAAACAAAACGTATATGTGAAAAAGATATAAAAGTTAATATCACTACTAGCACAGATGATGAAGCTCCATAAGTTTAGATATTTGTCATATAACAGTACAAAATTTAGGCACACAAAAATATTTTTTCCCATCGAAATACAACTCAAATAAAATTCTATCTATATCTATATCTATATCATCTATATCTATATCTATATCTATATCTATATGTAAAATGAAATTTCTAACCATATTAAGAAATTTTCTGACCAAAATTCTCATTAGCTGTGCATTTCTGAGGTTGTGTTCTGACCTTGAAATGGGCTTTTCAGCCTACAGGACATGTCAGTCTCTTAAATCCTTGGTGTTTGTTTTATGTATCATAATCTCATAGAGGACTATACTGATTTTTTCTTATGGGCATTCTTCTTGTTAAGCTGTGTAGCGAAAATACTTAGATCCATACTCACCCTGTGTATTTTTCAGAATTTAACTATAGCCCCAAGGGCACAATCCAGCTGATTACACTAAGTGGAGAATGATAACCAATTCTGGTGGGAATGTTTGTTACTTACAGCTTGTTGTGCTGTCCACTGGAACAACTTTAACTCCAAAAATGGTCATTTCAGTTATATAGCAGAAACACATGGTACAGTGAAGGCATGACATTCTTTCTCACAGATTTTACAAGGATTACACAAATGCAATAAATGTTAAATGAAAAATGTTGAACAAGAATGTCCCAGTCATTATCTGACTCAAACACCAAATCTCTCTCACAAGAAAAGGAATGAATCAGAGGATTTCTATTCCACATTTCTACTTAGAAGGCTGAGTGCATGTGGAGCCTTTAGATTGTACAGTGTTGATGGAGTGACTGATCTTGAAAGCTCATCCTGGCATTTCAGATCCTTACATTTAGTTCTGTGGTTGTCTATTCAAAATTTTTTGTTTTGCTGGTGCTTTTCGTTATGAATGGTCAAAAGCATAAGTGCATAACTATTATTTTCTATTGAAACAAAATAAAACAAAACAAAAACAAATAAACACAAAAAACAAACCCTTATCTAACTCTCACTGGGAGCTTTTCCTTCCTTTGGCATCAGTAGGCTCGGATCAGATCCATACTGCACCATTTAATACAGCAGTTAAAAGTGCAAGAATCTCATTGACTACAGGAAGACTTTAAATATGTTCTCAACAAATGCCCTCAATACTGAGATGTTGCAAGAGAACATTTACTGGGGGCAGAGTGCTAAGGTAAGAAGCAGAGGGAAATGAAAGTAACAAATTAGTGAGTTTCTTATGATGTTCCTTTAAAACTGAGAAGGTTATAGGTCTGAGTGGGTTAGAAGTAAAGTTCCTAAACAGCAGAAATCTTTTCTTTTTGTTTGAGAGTTTCTTCTGATTGGAAAATGCACACTGGAGTGCTCAGAAACTTGTGCTTGGTTCTGTATTCATATAATGTGCCCAGGGATGTTATGGTGCCCAATACAAACTGTCAGACTCATTTAATTTTGGGGATTGGGCCTTACTGAATAGGTGTACACTGGAATATTAACCCTGGGATGTTATTAGGAACAACACAGCCCTTCATTTCTGAGTAGTAATGTAAGACTTTGAAAATAAACAAAATCCTCCTAAATGCAGTAGAAGTTATATAAAGCCATTAGACTGCAAAGGTGTAGTCCTAAGAAGTCTCCTTTTATGATTTGAGCTATCAAAAATTTTCACAGACAGAATTTACCTGGTGATGTAAGTAACCTTCTGTAACAAAATCAGGCAATATGCATGAAAATCAATTACACAGTGGATGTCAGGACCGAATCTGTAAATCCCCAAGCATCACAGTTGCAGTGTTAGTGGGATCTGAATATAGTCAGCCCTTGGATAGACATATATCCACGTTGACTATCCAACCCATGAGAAGAAGTGAGTGCTCAGAAGGGTATCCCAATAGAAAACACAGATATTAAATCCCATATCTATCCTACATCAGTTTACTTTAGGCTGCTGAGGAGGATTTTCAGCCTCCACTGGATTTTTGTGTTTGACATGTGCCTTTCATAAACATCTCCACACTTCAGTTGCACTTCTTCATCTTCATACCTTACACCACTGGTCACAACAATTATACACTTCAAGAATTTAAATTCTTTGCACTTTGGATCTTGCTTTTTCACTTCTTGGATTTATGTTGTTGGCTAATTTCATTTGTATGTGCAGAGGAAAATTGTTGCTATTTAGGGGTGATAGACATCCCTACATGAAGCAGTTAGAAAAATAAAATATTGAAATACACACCAAAGTGTTGTTGCTTTCAAGTATTTAATAAACTGGTGTTTATGAAAGGTAAAACTTGGGAAATTTACTTCTGTCTCCTTCCATTAGTATTTTAATTAAATAAATCTCAGTCTGACCATGGAATTCTCAAGTAGGAAAAAATCAGATTTCTCTACAGATGGTTTTAATGGAGACTAGGGAAAAAAAGCACTAACCTTTCATGAACTGTTAAAAAAGAGAAGATTAAAAAATGTGTGATCAATAGCAAAATGGATCTTTTCTGAGTCTCACATCTCTTCTGCCTTAAAGACAAAGAAATGTTAACGAGTACACAAGCATGCACAAAAAAATACTTAGGGTTGTACTAACATTACTTACACTATAGAAAACTTGTGCAAAGTATCTGACTCCAAATTAGTTCTGTCTATGCCAAACTGGAAAAATGAACTTAAAAATACCTTTATCCTTTTAATTCTTCTTATTATTGCATTTTGTTTTCTTCCCCAAATCATCGGGGCTTAAATACAGTGCAAGGAGACAATCCAGACACAAACAGAAAACTGTCCTCAGGAAAGTCTGAGTCACTGAAGGTTTGAAATCTAGCTCAAAAAAAAAAAAAAAAAAGGTCGTCAGCTGTTCCTGTTCCGCTAAAATATTTATGAGAGAGCTTTCTGTAGAGATGTACTCATTTGATCACTTCTGAGGTTTGGTTTTGAAGTTGCCTATGGCCCAAAGATCATTTTTACCCCTAACATACTGTCAACGGCTATAAATCTGATGAACAACTGGGAATGTGACACACGTCTTTATAAGTCACAGCCCCTAATGGACTCCATGTATTGAGTGGGACCTTAGGAATTTTTAGGTGGGGTGATCACAGGTTTCAGAAATGCTTTGCTTTCTCCTGGGTCTTTCCAAACAGAGTGCATGTCATCTATAAGACCTGAATATAATAAAGTGAATATTTCTCTTAGACTTTGATTGGAGCAGTTGTTGTGGGCAATGGTAAACCATGTATATACTGATGTCATGTAACATTCTCACATAGTTTTATACTTCCCCAAAATAATATTCATTAAACATTAGTGAAATGCTTCCAAAATCTAGTGCGCTTTTTCTTTTCTTGCAAAGCTACAGTAAAAAGAATCAAAATGCAATATAGTTTATTAATATTTTTTTATTACAGTAGTAATCAATGCCCAGCAATCACTCACACACAAATCACTGTGCACTGATAAATGACCTTTATTTGGCTGTTACTGCAAATTGTATCCAGAGATGGGAGCAGCAGATGGCCCAGCACAGGCTTCGGAATATGTAGATGTGGTAACTGCTGCTAACTCATGTCCTCTTTGGTAGCACAGTGCATCTCTGGTGATGAGAATGGAGGATGACAACGTCATGCTACGGAAGCTATTTGAGGTCCCCAGTTACCTCCTTTCTATTTTCTCTGTACTGAGAATATATATATATATATATAATTTTTTTTTTTTTTTCAGAAGATTCTCCCAAAATACAAGGAAAATACAGTGTATACCAAAAACAGAGTTCAGATTGACTGATGCCTTGCCTGAAAACTTTTTCATCTTGAGTTGTTGCAAATTAGGCCAGGTGTGCTCCCCTTAGATGACTGCCAGAAACTTTAATGGACCACTCCTTCCTCCATTTATGCTCTTTATTTTCTCACTTCTTTTCCCTTATATCATGGACAACAAAGATTCTATAGAGATTAATTAACTGATTTCTGTGCTTTACTTAATTGTTGTTATTGATGAGAAACTGAGAAGAGGTCTGAGGAAGTACATGGGCTGGTGGCTGAAGCAGTAAGTCAGGTTTCAAGGGACAAGATTAGTTCAATTCCTGGATAAACTGGAAACATCCTAAGCATTACTATTAATTAATTGCTCTTTGTTCTTTTCCTCGCTCTGAAAACTAGGGGGAAAAAAAACTTGTTACCTCCTATAAGTTTCTTTATTGATTATAGGGCTGCTTCAAAAGTAATATCTCCTATTCTATTTGCCCACAACACCAGAGGCAGATGGTGGTGGTATGTTAGTAGAGGTTGAAACTTCTCAACAGCATTCCATTGTATTTTACTGATATATCTCACATGGCAACAGAGAGGCAGTCTGACAAAACAATGTCTGACATGGAAGTCTGTATGAAGCGAGGGCATGGAACTGAATTCCTCCATGTGGACAAAATTGCTCCCATTGACACCCATCAATCATGACGGCAATAATAGATCACCTCCACTGGTGCGGATTTTTACCAGCATGGCATGGAGACTCTTGTTCATTGTGGTGAGCACGTTGTAAAATAGTAACTGAGAATTTTCTCTATCAAATAGTGTTACTGTGCTATTTGTATCTGTTTTGTTTTCCATGGAAATAAATAGGAGGCATTACTTCTGGAGCAATCAACATATATGATGGGATTTGTGAAGTTGACATTTATTCATGTAATCTATTGTCTCACATGGAATTCAGTGAGTAAACTGAAGTCTCTGGTGAAGGAAACAAAGTGACTGGGGAAGATTGTGGATGTTTAACTCAAGCGGGCTTTGAGAATCTACTATAATAAAATTAAAAAAAAAAAGGGAAAGGATCAGCTCCTAAATAGAGGTGTTTCATGCCATTTAACATTCCCTTGGGGTTTGATTTTGTAGTCTTCCCACTAAAAAATACAGCTCATCAAAGAAGACCCACTGGCTGGTCACTTTGTCTCTCTAGGCAGCTGGTTGTATTGGCTTTATAGCAGTGATGGAAGCTGAAACTCAGCTTATTGATGTTCAAAAGGAAACACATAGACACATACATTCCCATCTACTAGTCTGGAATGGAATCCCACACCAAACTTTTAAATAGCTCTATTTAACACAGGTAAGCCTTAAAACCAATCCCTTTAAAAGAGAAAATCCCACCAGCAGGTTTGGTTCTGATCCAGTGTTTTCTGTCCCTCTTAGCAACCCAGGCCGAACTCTGAGTTTATAAAGCCAGGTGAGTTACAATAGCTCTAGGCTTTCGCATGTCATGCTGCTTTGCTAATTGCTTAAGCAGTTGTACTTCCCTATCTTCTATCCTTTTTGAAAAGATAATCTATTTATTTGAACTTGGTTTGTTTGTTTGTTTTTTAATACAAAGAAACTAAGAAAGCAACAACAGAGGAGAGTAGGCAGGTGCAGAAACAATAGACAGCGACAAATAAATAAACAAAGTTCCCTTCTATCATATTTGAATGATAAAGAGCATGGGCAGCAGAAGCTAGAAACAAGCACTGATATTGGCATGGGGAGCAAGGTGATTATATTCCACTGAATTGTTCATTGCTACTCTTGTTCAGCTCAGAAGGAGTTTATATGAGGGTTAAGGAAGAATAGAAGAGACAAAAATAGGATATAAATGATATAGAAATATCGATATATTTGATGGAGGGAAGTGAATAAGCTTTGATTTGATAAGCAATATATATATATTCCATGGTATGAACTCTCAAACTCCAGAGCATAAGATGGATTTTGAGTAATGAGACCATAGAAGGTTGGAGTGAACTTACAGAGAGGTTTTGACACCTGAGCTCCTGTTCCACCTCACCGCTGTCGTCATTCAGAATTTCATTTGAGATTCGCCAGGAAGAAGCCCACTGCTCTGAGCATTCATTAAATACAGGTCTCAGCTAAAAATAACATTTTCAATATTATTTGTTTTTCTATTTGTTAATGCCCAAACCCCTTTAAGTACAAGAACTCAGCAATAAGAAGATGTCATGGAAATGGGGAGATAGATTTGTTACGGGGGGAAAAAAAGAAAGAAAAAAAGAAATTATAAATAATCTCTCTAAGACATAAGAAAGAAAAAACATAGAGGTGGGTTACAGAGTTTCTGTGCTTTTGCCCTTATAATTGGCCTTATTGGTGTTTACTGTGTTATAGGTTGTTTATATAAAATGCCAGAATCTTAAAGAGTCTCCTGCACACCTGATATAACAATTAGCACTGCTTGCTGGTTTGTAGTGGTTGGGGAACTTTTGGACATGTGGCAGTGCAGTGAGGGGATGAGTTTGGGTGGGTTTTTTTGTTTGTTTGTTTTTTGGCTTGTTTGTTTGTTTCTTGTTTTTTTTTTTTTTTTTTTTTTTTTTTTTTTTTTTTTTTTTTTTTTTTATTGGGGGGATGTTCTTATTTTCTTTTTGTCTTGACTCTTTAAGAGAGAACCAGCAATGGTCAGCATGGTTCAATAGAATCCAAACAGTCTGCAATTGGATAGTAAAGTACCCATGCCTACAAATTGACTAAATTAAGGGCTCAATTTCCATTTTAACAGGGAACATAGAGTATTTATTTGTGGAAATATCCTTTGGCTTATCAAAAAGAAGGTTAACAGGTGGCTTGAGCTATGAGTACCTAAAGAGTGGGTAAAAGAGAGCTCTTTAATCAAGTGGTCAGGCAGAAGCCAAGATTCAACAGCTAGAAATTGAAGATGATAGGATATAAATGCAGATTTCTACTCTGGAGCATAATTAGCTGCTATTTGCTATTGGTTTTTAGACTAAAGAAATAAGTGGTCGATCACAGAAATACAGTATGGTAGAGGTTGGAACTGGCCACTGGAAATACACTTCATCCAATGCCAGTGTTTAAAGCAGGGTCAGTGCAGAAGGTTGCTCAGTTCTTTGTCCAGTTGGGATTTGAGTATCTCTAAGGACAGGGAATCTACCACCTTTCTGTACATGCTGTCTAAGTACTTGATCACCCATACAATAAATATTTTTAAATGGAATTTCTTATATTTGAATTTGTTTCTCCTTTCTGAGCAAAGTGTAAGAAAGCTCTGGGATTATCTTTTATAATCATCCATTAGGTGTCTCTAAACATTGGTAAGACCCTGACATGCCTTGTGTTTTCCAGTTAAACAAGAGGCCAACTCTTTTAGCCTCTACTCATCACATCAATTCAGCATTTTACGTAAAGACTGGAGACCTTCCCAAGAGATGTGCTATAGTTCAACAGTAAAAGATAAAGCTTAAGTACAGGGATTATAAAGTGATATTTGTCATGTAGGAAGTCAGATAACTAGAATAACACCTTTTGCAGTTAAAATCTTTTGAATAACACTTTTGTCTTTCAGAAAGAACAACCTTCTCTGAAGACTTGATGGATATTCTTTCTACCTCAAAGAACAGTGATTTTCAGTTATGGGGTAGAATTATAAATACTGAATTTTCTTTTGGATAAAAAGTTTTCTTGGGTCAAACCTTTAATGACTGGTACAATTGTGCTGTACTCACAGTGTACCCTTGGTCTACAGCCACTTGACAATCTTTTGTAGGCACTTATTTCCGTCCTGGAGACACTGACATTTTTGGATTTTATGGGTCAGCAAGAAGGCAATGACTTGGCAGGAAATCCAAGACAATTACAGCCTTTACCTCCCATTAGCAATGTGGCTGCAGCAGGGCTGCACAGCTTGAGATGCTTTACAAAATGGTTTTCAAATTGTGGATTTATTTATTTTTTTTATTTTTTATTTTTTTACATGAGTTATTTCTTTGCTTAAATAGGAAATCTCTTTAGGATCTATAACTTTCCTTGGCACAGGGTTAATACTATTATGCTTCCAGTCTTCCTGGGGATTTTTTTATTATTTTTTTTTAGAAACCTTTCACTGGAAATCAAGTTGTAGATGTGGTTCATAAGTGTGTTTAGCTAAATCTCTCTCCCTTTTTCTCCCAAAATAGCATGGAATGAATACAGGAACTGTATGACAAACGGCTAGTTACTTAAATCGACTTCAGGTAGATGAAGATCTGGGCATGTAATGGGAAAAGTTTAACTCCGGGGACTGTTTAACTCCAGCAGAGCTCCAGCTGCTAGGATTGTCATGGATGGAGGAAACATGCCTCTTCCTTACCCAGATAATTCGCCCTTTATGGCCCTCTCAGATATTTTAAATGAGAGTGAAACCAAACAAGTGGTCTGGGTATTTCAGGACTCTCCTACAGAGGGACAGATAGAAAGGTGGTTCAAGGAGCTGCAGTGGGAATCTTCTTGTGCTGACAGTGCCTATTGTTTGCGTTCAGACATGCTCCCAATCTCTAGATATGTACAGTTCTCTGTCTGCTTCCAGGTATCCACTCATAAGTAGTTTGTATTATTCCTCTTCTTAGCTTTGGGCTGTCTATAATAAACTGGTCCTGAGAACCTTTGTTAGAAATTAGCTCATCGGGAAATGAATTACTCTACCTGCCAGCTAAATAAAAACACGAACTGATCTAAGAAAGTTGTTTATTGATCTTTCTTTAGTTAAAGTAGATTTCAGGGTGCAAAATACTAACTTGGCTAAATCAATACCCCTTTCACTATCAAGTTTGTCTTTTAGATTATGGGCTTTTCTAAAGAGTGGAGTTTAATTTCAAGACCTGTCCCTCACAGACATTGTTTTAGTTAAGGCTATGGGACAATTGTTGTGCATACATTGATAGGGGATTCTAAAAGTACGTGTGGCTCTTCCAGAACCAATTCCTTAAGAACCTGAATACATCTGAAGGCAGAACTGTGTATATTGCTGAAAGCTGAAATTGCTTCACAATGCAATTTTAAATCCCTTATTAAAGACTATAGTTACAAATTCCGGTTTAATAATTTTTCTTGATATGCATCCTTAAGTGGTATGTAGCAGCATAACTTTACTGAATGTAGTTAAATCTCATAGGAAATGTGTCCCTCTTCTTCAATATTGAGGAAATATTTCTAAATATATCTGTGTAAGCTGTCAACTAGATGTTAATTTATAAAAGGTTTACATTTTTAAACAGTATTTTATAGGAATCTAAACAAAAAAAAATCTCTTAGAAAATCATATACGTAAACATTATTTTAGCTTTGCTAAGGAACATTTAGATATCAACTGTGACTCATATCTTACAGTTACGGGCATAACTGCAAAGTGTAAAGTAATAATGCAGCATGTATCTGGGAAACAGTCAAATAAGGAGAGAAGAGGAGGAAATATGGTTTTTTGTTGTTGTTATTTTATTTTGTTTTGTTTTTCAGCAACTTATCCTACTTTACCTAGAAGAATTAAGAGCAATCTAATCACCCCTTACATTTTATTCTTTCCTAACCCACAATTTAAGAATTCTCTGCTTCTTCTGCTCTTTTTCCTTTCTCCCCTGCAAGGAAAGTTTAATGAGGCATATTTGCTTGTTTCCATGGTATTTCAAAGAAAGATTACTTGCTGAAGGCAAAGAAATATATAGAATAAAGCAAGGAACAAATGTCTGTTCTTTAGTAACAGATTCAAACCTTACTTTCTGAATTAATTATATAGAAATATTTTTCCATACTTGTAGTGTGAGTGAAATCATCTCAGTCATTTTTTACATTGATGTAAGTTCTGATGTTTCTTAGAAAAAAAAAAAAAAAAAAAAAAAAGGAAAAAAAAAAAGTTGTTATGTAGTATTTCTCAGTTCCCATGTCAGGAAGACATACAAATGTATGGCTCTAAATAGCCATTAAAAACATCCTTTGCTGCTGAAATATTTCATAGCTAATTGACAAACAGGATTCTGCTTGCACTACTCATACTGCACAGCACTGGTTATGAAATTTGAGTTTATGTCTGTGAATAACACCTGACTGAGAAAGCCAAGAGCATTCTTGTGCATCTCCCAGGTGGGCCCACGTTCATTATGCATTCATTATGCAACCACTAACTTCCTGTGCCTGGTACAACGGTTGCACAAACGTAGACAGGAAAAGGCTGTTGCCATCAAATCCAAGCATTATTAAAATCAGAAACAAAAGTTCATGAAGTTTGGGAGATCATGCATATTGCTCTCATTCACAGTCTGAAAGGAATTATCCTTCGCTACTATTATGCTGTTAATTAATCATCTTATTTTTAATTGACCCAAAATTTCAGATGAGGGCTAGGATCTTGACCTGATGCACATGAAGTCAGTGCTAAAATATCTATTTATTTCATTTGTCCATACTGAAAAACACATAAAATAATGAAATTAAATGCAGACAACACACACGCACACAAAGTATTTACATAAGTATCACATTTACTGCAATACCTAAGGAAAAATGTAGATAGGTGAAGCATGAATAAAAGATAGACGTTCATCAAGAACCGGTGACCTGTATAACCATGAGCAAAATACTGAAGTTTAGATCTGTCATTTAAAATGACGTACCTGGAGTAGGAGTCTCAGCTTTCCTCCTGCCCAGCAGAAAAAGATCAGCAACTTCAGAGGACACATTAATGCACCTAAGACCTGAATTTGCCTCATGACCAGCAGTTTAATTTAAGTGCCTAAAGCTAGGTGAGATGAAATAGGAAGAAACACACAAAATAAATAGTAGCAGCAGTTGGGGCAAAACTGCTGAGGGCTTTGCAAATCCTCTTGAAATCTAATGTACCGTATGTTTTACCTTTAAATCAAATTGCAGTTACTTCAGCATCTCCAGAGATTTGTTAATACAATATGCTTTGTTAGCATAAAGCCAAAAAAAAACCCCTTCTATTCAATGACATGGGGTTTTTTTTGTTGCTTTTTTTTTTTCCCCCTTTGCAATCTTAGGAATAGTATTATGTAAAGCTCTGGTTTACTGTTTGAGGTTTTGTTAAACCTCTTCAAATGTCTTTTTGAGCTACATGAGCTCCACTTGCTGGTGCTTGCTTTGTTTAGGTTTCAGTGGGGGATCAGGCTGTCTTTGTGCAGATACAAATTCCAGCCAGTAATTATCCAGCTACTATAAAAATTGTTAATTCTGCTCAATCTCTACTGGTTTACGAGATCTAATCCTCAGTCTTTTTACTTGAATCATTCTGAATCAGTCAAGAAGTCATCTTTCACCATGAGGGTCTTTCTACATTAATACAACTCCCGAGACATAATATCAACTAAAGCAACATATTCCATAAAGTATTTTTATTTGAATATGCATAAATGAAAACAGGCACTATTTACCTAGCATTTTAATGAATATATATACATATTTCTTGTTACCTGTGTTTAAGAAATAGCTGCTGCATCTGTCATTCATTAAACTTAACTTCATCCATAAACTTATAATAAAAACTTCTTTTTCTCCCTACCAGTTTTTTTTTCTAGCTGACAAGAAAGATTTATTATCTTCATCTTATAGGTGGTAAATTATTGTTCACAAAAATTAAATAATTTTTTTCAAGTACAGAATGTTGAGAACTATTGGAACCTGCTTTAGCAAGAGGTTGGACTAGATGATCCCAATCAACCCCTACAATTCTGTGATTCTGTGAACTGAGTTCTCCTCCCTACTTCCCTACTCCTCCACAGCTCAGATATGAATATTCTCTCTTGCACCTTGTGAATATTTTCATTTTGCAGATCTACATGTCTCTGTGTTATAACAGCATATATATTGCCCATAACAGGCAATGTGAACATGAGAGTGTCACAAGGGCAATACTCGCCCTTTAATAGAGGCTGTTCATACAGGCAGCCACATCTTAGACAACGCTTTGTGTTTCTGCAGTTTAAATAAATCCACAACATCAGTTTCAGCATCCAGGAGGAAATTCAGTTCTTCAGTTTCAAGCTATAATGTTTAAATCACATTCCATAATCAATCTAGGATTCAGGTACTTGTGCATAAACAAACAAGAGTCGCTAACAAAAGAAGTGATCGTATCCTATTCTTGCATTCACCACCTTTTCAGAACAGGATTACCTTATTTAAAGAGAAAAATACTAAAAAGTCTCTGCTCACCTAAAGTGTTAAAATATTATCCCAAATATTCCTCCAGCCAGCAACTTCTCGGCATGGGTTAGGCTCTACTTTAAAAACTATTGTCATCCAGGAGACAACCTGTAGTTTTAAATGACTAGCCTGTCAGTTCTTTAGCTCTCTGCACTTGCTTTTTCTGCTTTAGTGAATAGTAACAATTACACGACAAACAGCATGTTATTTCCAACTGTGTTTTTTTGACAGAAATTTTTGTGATACAAATATTGCAAACTTACATTCATTTGCACGATTAACTTTTATGTAGATTTTTAAAGCCTGAAGAGCCTTTTTTTTTTTTTTATAAAACCCTGCAGCCTTTAGACTTCGCTACAGAACTGAGCAATCTTTTGTAAAAGACTTGTATTAAAATGAATTAAAATGAACTGCTTTCTATAATGCAGATTTGGGATCTTTTTAATGATTTTGCTATATTTGGGGTGAGATTTCCAAGTAGTTTATTTTAAATCATGAAAAGGATGTTGTCAATAATAATTCTACCCCAAAAATTAAGACAAGCTTTTTTTTTTCTTTATTTGTTGATAAGCATGTGGTGTTACACTTAGTAATTAAACATGGAAATATTACAATTAAGTAAAGCTCAAGTCATTCTTGAAGGGTGATAGCAGCCATAGACCCTCTGGTTTGGCAGAAAGTGTTCTTAAAAGTTCCCTCATGTACTTAATTTTTGACAGGCAAGTATTGATTTAAATCATTCATCGGTGTCAGATTTGAAAGATATATACTTGCATTCCTTTCTTCTCTGTTCTGTCTTTTCTCCCAACTGGAACATGAAATGTACCTCAGGTGCCATCTTCTCCCAGCCTACTGAAAAAGCTGCACCATCATGTAGCTCTGATGGAGCCTCCATCATTTCAGGTGCTGCTACCAGAATGATGATCCATAACTCTCCTGATCCCCAACATTTTGTGAAATCTTCATTCTCTCATCAAAATTTCAGTGGTTTAAACAACTGAGAACTAAGGCTACCATAAGGATGTCTATGAAGCTGTGGATATGGACAAAAGTGAAATTGTGACCTCAGCATGGGAGTTTATCTTTCACTCATAAGAAGATCAAACTTGAGCATAATTTTGCAGTCTTGCTCAATTTTTATTGTATCTGCCCAACTTTCTCTCACTGTGCATCCATTTTAATATGCATGAGAATTCATCCTTCCCCCCTCTCTTTTTTTTTCCTAATAATTTACTGTCTTCTCTTTCCAAAATCCAAACAATTCCAAATGAAAATTTTTCATCTTTTTTTGTGTCTGTCAAAATCTGCAGCAGCAGTTTTTACAAACTAAAGTATTTTCTATTACAATCACATGCATTTTATAAAAAGATCTTTTGACAATACAATTAGTGGATGCCACAGCCATGATAATGGACTTTACATAGAGGGCAAGTTTCCTTATTAATAATCTTCTGCTTTTATAGATATATTTTAACCAATAAAGAGGAGTCTGTTCCTGCTAAGTTTGTTTGATTTTCTACTTAAAAAATAAAATTTATCTCATTTTTTTCAACATATGCTATCACAGCATACATCTGATATCTTTGTATATTACCTCTTAAACATGCACACTAATTAACATTTTTATTTAAAATGAAATAATAATTATCTTGCCAATTTTAATGACAGTTTCCTAGCAACCAAGCCTTCTCAAATAATGACCCTTATAAGATGCCCTTTATCATTCCAAGTCCCCTTTTCTGTATATTTGCAAAAATTTATTAAACCCTTTTCTTTTATGACTGTGCTTCTGTATTTGCTATGCTTCTGTTTTATTAATTTTCTCAAAGAAATTGGAATTATAAAGTGAGAAATGCAGAAAAGAATCCTAAAATTAGACATCAAATTACAACAATCAAAAGAAATTGTAACATTCTGATAAAGAAGCCGGCAGTTTGAGGTAATATTCTCTTTCCTATTCCACATTGTATGTTAAATACCATGATGGTATCTCAAAATGAAATGCTTTAGTCTAAAATAACACTTGTAATTAAAATTAATGTTCCCAACACAATATATACTTTAAATGTTTTTATTTTGGGTGAAAAAACTAAAAAAGTTCAAAACAGTTTCAAAAGTTACTATGCTTTAAGCTCAAACAGAAATATTTTGGTTATCTGGAATTTTCAGGCAATTGATGTTATTTACCCAATTTCTTCCTCTTTTGTCACCTTTTTCTTTGCTGGAAAAACTGGAAAAGATAAAGAATGTACATCTGTAAGGAAAAGGGTGTTTTTTTTTATGTCTCTATTTTTTACCAGGCAGAGGAAATCACTGAGTGAAAGAGAAAAAGACAGAGAAGGAGTAGAAAGAGAAAGGAGAGAAGAAATTAAAAGATATATTTATAATCCTAAACTGAATTCAGAATGTCAAATTGGCTTCTAGTTTGATTAAGTAATTTACTGATAAATCTAGGCAGTGCTTTTCTATCCTATCGCTGTAATTATAAAATTTACTAAAATTAACTGCTTACTGTACTTTCCAGCCCCTTGGCTTGGATCAAGGGATACCACGTTGCTTGCATTGAGTATGCTCAGTTCCATGTAAAGTGTGTTCTCTGAGTCCCCATAACAGGAAACATGCAATGGGGTCTCAAAGAATACACTCAAAGAGACCGCATTGCATGTTTCCTGTTATGGGGACAACTGATGAATGTATTAACACAATTGCAAAGCAATAATTAACTGAACCACGTCTTCAGTCAGAAGTTTTACTTTAAAATGTCATTTGAGCTGCAATAAGAGTATTAGAGGAAAAAATATCGTTTTATTGGAAACAAGAAAATTTAGCGATCACAGACATCATGTTAAAAAAAAAATTGTCCAATGTCAAGGGAAGAATGTCAGGCAGCGGTAGTCTGACATTAGCAGGACAATGGTTTCTTAAACATTAAAATTCCCTCTTCCATGCAGCACTGCAAATGCTTTCTGTTTTTTGTATAAACTCAGCTAACAACACAGCAAAGACCTTTCTCCAAACAGCTTTCAGTAGACAAAGGAGAGAAAGAGGTACTGAGGAATAACTCGCTGCATTCATACAGATAATAGAACATCATAGACATTTTATATATCAACACAGGCTGGGCAAAGCAAAATATGATACAGATCTCCTATCAGTGAGGTTGGACGTGTCTTCTAGGTGTTTTGCGCAAGAATCAAGTAGGAAATCAAGGAAAACTGTGGGTAAGGGCAGGAGGGCTTCACCTTCTGTCCACAGCTCAAAGGAGTCTAACACAGAATAATGTCTTGAAAAGGATATTAAAGTTTGAAAAACTGCTTGCACCTATAAAAATTCTTGAAGAAATTGACTGTCAAGGTCTGTGGCAGATATCAGTGAGGAAAATACATTTCATTGTCTCCCCTCGTATTCCGCAAGTGCACTGTAGTATTTGTTCATTCTTCTCCCCTATGTGAAAACTCCATGCTGTAAAATGGAAGGAAGCAAAGAGGTGAAGTCTCCTCTAAGCTTATACTACAGAGATATGGACCAGGTGTTGACCATAGCGTGGCTTCTCTGATATGAAAGTTTCATCTAAAGAAGACCTCTTGCCAGTCGGGAGAATTCAGGTGCGTGACTTTAAATCTGAATTTTTGGTGACTACTCAAACCTTTCTGTATTGCAGCAGTCTTGGATTCTTTCACATTTTATTTCTAGCAATAGGACACAGACAGCATTAGATATTTCAGATCTTAATTAATGAAAATACTATTATTGTGCATAATCAAGCTGCAAAGTAATTTTTATTTATTTATTTATTTATTTAAGATTCTATTTGGAAGCGGAGCAGAGATCAAGAGATCAAGGAACCAAACTAGACTAGAAAAAACTAATCTATCAATTATCAGTTACTAAAATTTACTTTGCAATTTGTCAATTTGAAGCTTCCTCCCCCTTGAGAACTGCTGCTAATAAAACAGATGTAATTTAATCATCTTTAAACACTTTTTTGTTGTCATTGCTGGATAAGTTACTAGTTCATTCTTCTGTGCATTAGAGGAAGTTTAACTGTAGCAGATTGTTCAGTAAAACAGATGATGTTTATCACTTTCCCTTCCTTTTCCAAGGTGCCATTGGTTTCACAGTCAAAGAGAAACATTAGTTTAAAGAGACTAAATCCTAAATCAAATAATTGTGGCTAAGAGGACACCAGAACTGCAGGAGTATATTAAAATGTGTCCATCCTTTGGCTCTTACTCTTGACTGGCTGTAAAGATCTCTATTTATGAATGTTCCCTGTTTGCTTACTTTGAAATCTATAAAATATATCCATATCTGTCAGTTTGACAAATGTTTTAGCCAATATAGCAAAGGAAAATTTGACCAGTAGGAATTTAATTGTGTGTAAGTATTGAAACACACAGAAAGAAATGCATTAACAATCTCTTTTTAATACTCTGTACAGTTTTAAACAATATAGAATACTACAATTGAAAGGACACGATCAGTACCTTCCTTTATAATTCCATGCTATTCAAAAAGAAATACAGAATTACAAAACTGAAGATACCATTTTGAGGACTTTCACACAGAGTTTTTCTAAACTGAGTACTTAACATCCACAACAACATGAACAGAGAATAATATTTTATCTTATCTTCTAAAATGGCTATAGCTGCAACTGTTTGTATCTAAACATAGAATCACTACACTTGAGTGTTCAGCGCCAATTGTATTGCAGGAGTATCCAAAAAACCCATTTGCTTGCAATTTTCAGTAACACAGATTATGCCAGCACGGAGGAAAGAAAATACCAGTTAACTCCTGAAGAGTATGATTGTCTGTTAGAGAAAAATTGGTAATGAAAGAACATCTATCTATGGTAAATCTCAACCAGTTCTAAAAGCCATAAGGCATGTTTATACACATTAAAATGAAGTAATAACTGTAGTACAAAGATCCAGCTACAGTTGGTTAATCAGACAATTAATCAATTGTTTAATTGTTAGCTTTTTGGATTGAATTGAATAACAGCAGCAGAGAAAATGCAGCTGTCTGGGTTTCGGCATAAGTATGGACCACATCATGAGTCTCGGGGCTGTTATCACTTGCATTTTTCCTATATAATCTAGAGTAAAGCTAGTGCTGATATGCCTGTAATCAGGCTCGTCTTTTACTGTCTGCACCTTAAAAGGCACATCAGCTACCACAGGAAGGAAAATCCGAAATCCTAAATAAAGGAGGAATTTTGAGAGCTGGAACATGCAAATGTATAAAATACTGTTCAATAGCATGAATACATCTCATCCTTTCTAAAATATGGTGCAGCAAAATTCTTCAGGTTGTTATGCCAAATGTAAGAATGGTTACGGATTTTTAAATTATTGCTTCTGACAGCAAGTTGGCTCTATCAAAGCCACCCACTCTCCCACCAACACTGTTGTTCAATTCAGCCACTAATGTTTGCTGGGCATTTTACAGAACAAATAAACAGTTCTAGGCTCGAGGATCTTGTCAAATAATTTTATCAGTGATGTAAAGAGTGACAGTAAGGAGCAGTAAAAGAGAAAGAAAGAGCTGAGCTTGAGCTTTAGAAGTATTTATATGATTATGTAGCCTGAGCTGTACTTTCAGAGCAATGCTCAGTATGCATATTCGTTTTTGCTTTTTACAAGACAAGACAGAACTCTGAACAGTAGTTTTTGTAAGCATTTGCAAACTAGATTTCCATAGCTCTCAGTAAAAAATCTGATAAGATGAAGAAATACCATGCAAGTGCCCAATTTTCAAAGTGTATGTCAGAAAAATACCAGAAAAGAAGGAAAAAAAAAAACCCACAAAAACACATAGTTGAGTGTATAACATTCAAATAAAAGCCTACAAATAACTGCTAAGAAGGAAAAAATTATATATATATATATATATATATATATTTTTAATGTTAAAGAGTAATTCTTTTTTTCCACATCAAGAGCAGCACATAACTTTTGAGCTGGTTTCCTTTAAATGTTCTCTTGTTAATGCAGTGAATTTCTGTTCAAGATAATATACAGCAATATGTCCAAACTATGGCCTGCGGGCCATGTGTGGCCCATCACAGCTTGTAATGAGTCCCTTGCCCGCTGTTGCCACATCATCTTGGTGGTGGCTCTTTACTGCCAAGCGGCCTGGCCTGGCCTCGAAACATAGAGAGGGTACAGTGCCGTCAGTTAAGTAAAACACAGTGATTGCTGATACTAATATTTCCACCTGCCTAATGGCATCTCAGAAGAAAATAGAACCCCAAAAAAGAAAAATCGTGGATGAAGGAAGGGTGTTCAAGGAAAATTGGACAGATAAGTATTCCTTTGTAAAGACAAATAATATGGCATTGTACTTATTTGGCAAGAAAATCGTGCCAGTTTTCAAAGATTACAATATGAAAAGACATTGTATGCAGAAACACAATGCCAAATTCAATGCATATCACAAAATGCTTCATAAAGTCAAAATACCTGAACTGAAAAAGAGTCTGTCATCTTAACAAAATCTTATTTAAAAAGTTAAACTGTTATAAAAGCTAGCTTCATGGTAGCAAATCTGACTGAAAAAAAACAAAAAACACAACAAAAACCAAACCATTTACTGATGGTGAATTTATTAAGCAATGTATGAAAAGCATGGCAGATATAACATGTCCTGATAAAAAATAGATTTTTCTAAAATCAGTTTGTGTCACCAGACTGTGGCCAGGCTAACTGAAATAAAAAACAGGAACATCTATCAAAAGAAATTTGGAGAGGAAAGTTGCTAACTTCAAATTTTTTGCACTGGTGATAGATGAATGTACTGATGCTGCGGGTACGGCTCAATTTGCCATCTTCATCGGAGGTATTGATCACAAATACAATGTCATTGGCTTCTTTGTGCCATTAAAAGACACAATAAATCTCTTGATTTGCATGAAGCAGTAAAAAAAAAAAACAAAAAACATTGAAGAGATTTTTTCTACCTTTGTCAATAAGTATGGTATAGCTACTGAAGGTGCCCAAGTGATGGTTAGTATAAAAACAGGAACTTAGGAAATTAATAGAAGACGATGCAATTGCCACTAGCAGCTCGCATTTGATGAACTGTCACTGCATCGTACATCAAGAAAATTTATATGCAGAAGATTTGAAAATGGATAATGTCATGCAAATCATCATCAAAGTTGTGAATTTCATAAAGTCCAAGGGATTGAATCATGGCCAATTCCAGGACTTCCTTAGAAGTACAAATGCTGATTATGGGGACATCTTTTACTTTTCTGAAGGAGGGTGACTAAGTTGGGTAAAATGCTAAAACCATTTTACAACTTGCAAAATTAAATCAAGTTCTGTAGGGAATTAAAAGGAAAGTTTGTGCCAGAATGTGAAGATTAAAAATGGCTCACAGATTTAGCATTTTTGGTGGATGTGAGAGCTTGTTTTACTGAGTTAAACATGCATCTTTGAACTGCAAATCAACTTATCTGTGCAATGTTTCAAACCATAACAGCATTTGAAATGTAACTAAAATTATGGCAAACACAAGTTATGGCAAATAATTTCATACATTTTGATGTGTTGGCTAAACACAGTTCTGTGAACAGTAAAAAGTATGCAGCCGTGCTTTCTGTTTTGATAAAGGAATTTGAGGACAGGCATCAAAATTTCAAATAAAAACCCCATAATTTTTAAGTAAATTTATGACTCCCTTTTCAGTTGACATAAATACATTAATTGTGATTTGTCTGACAGAATGTATTGAGTTGCAATCAGACATTCAACTCAATGAAAAATTTGGTCATGTCTCTTTATTAGACTTTTATAAGGCCTCTCTTAACAGAGAAAAATATCCCTCACTTCACAATCAGGCTTTACGCATGCCATTGTTTTCTGCCACTATGTTCATTTGTGAAAAATTACTGCCAAGGATGAAGCACAGGAAGAATAACATTTCATTAAAAACCTCTGATAAGCACCTTGAGAACTTGTTAAGATCTGCAGCTACTTCCATTGAACCAGATATTGACGAATAAGTATCACAACAGCAGGACTGAATATTCCACTAGTTTAAGGTTTTTGTTGCTGTTTTTTCTCATTTGATAAAAAATAAAACAAAATAAAAATATAAGTTTTGTTACTTATATACATTAACTAGATAGTATATTTTCTATGTGGCCCAAGACAATTCCTGTTTGCTCACTGGGGCTCAGGCAAGACAAAAGTTTGGACACCTATGATATACAATACCCACACAGTGTTGAAATATGTAGATCCTGTGAGCGGAGCATGCATAGGGAAATCAATGTTCATTAACTAAGATTATGAAGTTATGTCATAATAGCTATTCTGCACCAGTTCTTGATGCAGAAGTGGCCTTTGCTGAATCTCCTCTTATGTACTTGAGGGAATTAAATTATAAACACAGTTGTCTTAATTTCTTCATGTGTGAATGGGTGGAAAGAAGTGTGTCCAGGAGACCCAGATGTCAAGTGGACAAGGGAGAAACTAGACCAAACCTACTTCTAATAGGAATACACTCTTTATAAAGGGATAAGTAACTTTTTTGTTGTTGTTTGTTTTTCCCAAGAAGTCTCAATTCTGATAAGACAGAGTGATGTGTCTCACTTGCCTATAGACATTTGGGATTTGAGTTTGATAAGACTTCGTCATACCAGGAACGGTACTTTTTCATCATACTTTTGTTATTATTTAATTCCAGTGATACTGGGGTCTGAGGCCAGAGAGTATAACAGAGTATATTATCCACACAAAATTTCTAAAAAGCTTATTTTTGAATTTTGAATTTACTGTTGGCCTCAGCCATATGTGAGCGTACATTGAGCCTGTTCTGTTCAATACCTACATTGATTACCTGGAAGAGGGCATTGAATGCACTCAGTCTATTTCTTCTACACATTCTTCCAGACACAGTGCCCCAAGCCTGTAGCATTGCCTGGGGTTGTTGTGGCCAAAGTGCAGGATTCAGCACTTGGTCTTGTTGAACTTCATCCCACTGGCCTCAATCCAGCTATCCAGTCTGTCCAGATCCCTCTGTAGGGCCTTTATACCTTCAGGTAGGATGCTTTCTGCCAACTGGGTGCCATCTTCAAACTTACTGAGGCAAATGAAACCTGAAATCATACAATATTTTAGGCTGAGGTGACTTCTGTAGATCATATAGTCCACCCCATGTACATACATACTCCCATGCACATCAGAGAGTTAATTTCAACAGTAGAAAAGGTTGGTGAGGATGCTTTCAAAAACACTGGGACACTGGACATTGGGAAAATGTCCAAGAGTTAAGATGCCATAAACCCAGTCAAACTGCTCCAGTGTATATCCATTCTTACTGTGACATTTTTCCCCATACATCCAAAAAGTTCACTTATTTTCTTTCATGTTACTTACCCACTATATTTTACAATGGAAAGATGCTTTTATTCCAGAGGACTCTGAGAAATCAGCCCTCACATCTTGCTTGAGCAGAATCAAGGCAATTTGCCAGTGAGCTGTGAAGATTTTCTCTCCTTCACTTGGGCTAACACGACTATTGTGGTTTGTCATGAGTGTCTAGATTATGGCTAGATGTGGAAATACAGTAATAGATGCCTTCACACAAAGATGGAAGGTTGTGACATCAGTGTCAAACCAACTATTTCAGCATTCCCCAGCGATGCATCAAAATGTCAAAATAGTGACAGAAGTTGAAAAGCATCTCTAACAGAGGAGGACCCTGAACACACCTTCCAAAGAAAGAAAAAGCCAAGGCAGTTTCAGCTGTATTCTGAAACAGCGAGTGTTCCCTTAATGATATGGCATTGGTTCTGGTAATGTCTAGTTTAGAAGGGCAATCAGCTGGGCATGCAGCCATGTGCAAACTGCACATTTCTTTGTGGACAAATAATCAGCAGATGCAAATAATTAACTATTATACAGTTCAAGCAAAATGAAAGAGGGTTATGGAGGTAACAAATATTCTGGAAGAACAAAATAGAATTTTGGAATCTGGGAGAATAAATTAATATTAATAATCAAGAATGCTTGCTGATATTTAGTCTTCTTCTGGGGACCTAAAGTACCTGTAATTTTACTGTTCTTTGCTTATACCGTGGTAGTACAGTTATGGTCAAATGTGCCAGACGAAAAGCATATAATAAATAATTAATCCCTGCATCACAGAATTTGCAATGCAAATTAGCATCAATTAATGAAGAATGGAAGATTTGCTTTGGAGATATGCAATCTTACTTTGAACTAAAACAAGCCATAACCCCAGTTACACTTGTAGACATTAAGACACAGAGGATCAAATAACCTGCTCAGTTTTGCAGAGCAACAAATGTAGAGATTCCAGAAACTGAGTATATATTTCTCAGTGCTATAATGGGCTTCAAGCTGACTGTCATTTCCTATTTTTTCTTTCAATGACTATTGCAGGGCATGAAGCTGGATTTTCTTTCTTTAAAATATTCAAATGGAAAGAAAAGACTTGAAGTCCTAAGATTCCTGTTCACTGAGATGTTTCCTACTCAGACTGCTGATGCACAGCTATGCACGTCTGGAGAAAACAGGATGATAAGAATTGCATTCACTCTTCATGTGACAACTCACAGCTGAAAGTATGTCAAGTATGTTTTGGGAATCTACATATCAAGACTAATAAAAATGTAAGCCTGTATTATCTATCAGTGTAGATGAGGGTCTGAATAATACCTCCTTACTGGGTTTGCTTCAGATGAATCATTTTGAAACCAGCTTATAATTCAGAGACAGACTTATGTAGTGCTCTTTATTGAGGAGATTCCCGTAGTTTTTTATCCTGTTTATCTTATGGGGTTTTTTTGTTTGTTTGTTTTTTGTCAGAAACAACAACCTGGAAAAAGCTGCAAAAAAGTTAATTCCATTTTAAATTTACTTAACATGCCTTTTCAAAAAGAATTTCTTCATATAATTTTCCGATATTTTAGGTTTAAATTATGTTAATCACAGCGTTTAATTTTATCAGGCTTACATCATCACTTCGTATTGAACTCTGGAAGAGATCTATTGTCACAATAAGACTGCTACTCACTGCTGACCAAAGGCAGCTCTAGAAAACAATTAAAAACTTCTGTTTCAATAGAATTAGCACATTTTCATTCCCCTTTTCAACTAATAAAAAAGGTTCATCGTGGCCATGCTGTTAGCAGGATGATTACTATACCAAGTAGTCACTGTAATGCACTTATGCCCAGAAAGCTTCTTAGGCCTACCGTTTTCCTAGTTATCTTTCTGCAAAACTAAAATACTTCAGTAAGATGACAAATTAACAGTCTCAAAAGAGTCCTGTCAAGGTTAACAGTAAAAATCCTGTTATGTTAGATGTAAGAAAGGTATTTGGGAAGCTAAAAAGACTAACCTAATCTCAAATACCATACAGGTACTTGTGTGTTACTGTTTCCTACAATTAGTTCAGCTAAACATGAAACAGAGTTTTCATTGATGGAGTACTAGAAATTCAGTAACATTTATTTTTGGCATGTGACATTGCCCAGTTCTCTACTGACTATGTCTAAAATGCAAGTATTGCTATGTGATGCTATTTGCATTAGACTGGATATTTGACTTATTCAGCCACACAGGAGAGGAATCAAACACTTTTTATTGGAAGAGCGAGGCTCTGTTGGGCACATCAGGGGATGATTCACTGTGCAACCACCTTCCATTACTGAAAATATCAAAGGTCTATTTCAAAAAGAGGGCAAAGAACTTTGACTGTTTCACAGCCAAAAACTACTGTGAGATTAATTTTCTTCCATAAAGGTATAAAGTTCAAGTTGCTAAAATTAGTAGTTGTTTCACCTGAGGCTCTTCTCTATGGTCCTATTCAAAGCAGTATTGTTTGGTGTTTTAGTGCCTGCTGCTTAAAATGTGATGTTCCCTATTTAATGTGTCAAAAAGCTATAGTTAATTATTCTCATAGCAAGGATAATCGTACCAATTATGATTCTTTAAAAAGAATCTTGGAAACAAAGAAGTAGAGATAAGATTTAACAATGACAAGACAAATGGGGGAGGTAGGAAAATCTCAAATTTTGAAAACCTACATTTCCTTTTTTTTTTTTTTTTTTTTAAGAGAATAAAAAAATCACAGGGTTATGAAAAAGAAACAAGTTAACACCATTCAATCTATGGAAACATGGAATATTATGATAAAGTACCAGTTGATAAGGAATGGTTCATAGTCGTCCCTCTGTTCTCAAGATCTTGGGCTAAAGAATATGACACAGTGCAAGATCTAATGCTTGTATCATATGTGCCTTAGTCTAACAGGAGCCTGAATTTCAGTTACATTGTACTGAAGGAATGTGGGAATTCATCATTCCCAAAACAAGAACCTAATTTATCAGAATGGTCCGTGAACAGAAGTAGAAAGCCATAGGATTATCTGGACTTCTTGAGTCCATAGTTTGCCCCAGGAACGCAGGTATTTCTAAAGGACAATTCAAAGCATCTAAGTTAGATCTATTTAACATTATTAGTGCAGAATATAAAGACTTCCTGATGTTTTTAAGGAAAAATACCAAAAAGTGCAGATCTGAACCTTGCTGAGAAGGAAAATGGAGCTGACAATGAGATTTATAGCCCCTGCAAAAGTGTATAACCAGAAAGTGGGAGATGAAGGCTGCTATCCCAAAACATGAAGAGCTCTTCTCTATCACATTAAAAAAAAAAAAAAAAAAAAGGCAAAATGAAGTAAAACAAACAAACAAAAAATCCCACTCAACTATAGGATGTAATACAGGTATACAGGTACAGGGAGAAGCATTCTGCGATCATCTTGATGAAAATTACAATTTATAGTTACATAGGATAAAGGCAGCAGTCAGGTCTGCCTCTCTGCCAGACCAAACAGGTAATATGTTGGCTTTTCAACAGCCAGTGGTCTGCTCATGCAGCTGTTACCCAAGGAGCAGATAGCAGGTCTGAAAGTAATGACTTTTATCACCTACTTGTGGGTATTGTTAATCACTGGAAATGGTTTTGCTGCACATTTGGATTTCTCTGAAAGCAGTCATAACTTTGGACAAAAAATCACAGAGCTTTTGGTTCTGATCCAGATCACACAGACCTTTGAACATACCTACTGTCACATAAAAAAAAAAGTGAAGAATAGCACTGTACAATTGTCCTCTTATACCTGATAAATTCAAAGCCATAGATTGAGTTCAAACAAGTGATGCCCTGTTCTGCAAGCACTGATAATAAAGACTCCATGAAAGACCTTGACACAAAGGAAAACAAGTCAATATACACATCGAGACATGACAACAGATACTATTTTTCTATTTATAACCAGATATTCAAGCACTCTTGGTGAAATCGTGTTAGCTACATCCAGTTCTCCTACTATTTCTCAAACAGAAGACATTGTCTGGGTGTTAAGGAAATATTTCACCATCAGGATGAAGCATGGCCCTCTCTGAGAGGTGTCACAGTGAACTCAGTTCTCCTCCTGTATTGCAAATCTGAAACATATTTTCTGCTGTTACCAGGCAGCTTTTTTATCAATACCAAGGCTAGTGAAAGAAGTGGGTGGAATGAAAAGAAAATCTGTAAGTATAAACGTTGCTGAGGCATCTAGAAAAAAAAATCTGAAGAGGCTACTAAAATGAAGTTTTTTGCTTAGTAATGTTTAAATGAAACATAGTCATATGTGGCCATCTTAGCATAAGAAAGACTGGTTTTCCGAAAGAACAATGGGTTGAATACTTACTTAACAATTGTCCCAGGATGTCAATTGTGGTGAGGATTATTTCATATTCATGCTTCCAGTCACTGGTATTGTTTAATTCCTGAAAGACAAAGACATTCAAGCAGACTGTCAATAGGGCTTGAACTCCATAACCAGGTGCCTGTTGCATGAGCTTTATCTACAGACTTTGGAGCGACAGCACTATTAGATTGTTCTTTGTCTTGCAGAAAGATTTGTACCTGGGTGTAAGTACTTTGCACTGAGAGAATCGATGATGTAACAACGAGTTTTGGATAATCAAAGGCATTCAAAAAAAATCTTAGGTAACAGGATCCATTTCTGCATGACTCCACAAAGCTCCAGCCAATAATTCCCATTATAAAATCCATTTTTTTCCAATGGATTTTCCACCTTTTATATAGAGACAAAGCAGTACCAATGAGACTAGTTAGCACTGCTTGTGAAATATTTCTTTGCTTGGAATTTTCTTAAGATGTTTAATACAAGTTTTGGGGACTTATGTATGAGTTTCATTTCATCTCATATAATCTATGCAAAATTTATGCATCTCGTATGTGCCAATTGTCTGCACTCTGTCTTTAGGAAATCGAATGAGATAAGCACTTCCAGAGGGTAAATGTTTCTGCTCATCCTAAACATTTATTTTATATCAATACATGTCCTCTGGAATGTTATTCTCCCTCTCCATGAGAAAGGCCCAAGCAGCTTGGACCAAACGTACCCCTTACCGGATGAGTAAATTCAGCTAAATTTAATAAGAACTCTGTGAGACTGAACCTGAAAGCCTTTTTGTACTAAAGCTGGTAAACAAGTCACCTGACTGTAAGGCTACACGCAGGTTACAGGCACATCCTCTTAACGTTTCTTTAAAAGCACTGTTCTCAGTATCCTCCATAACACAGCTCAAACTCTCACAAGCCATCATGCACACAGCAGAGTAGGCAGCTGGGTGGTTATGAATAGTTCAGTCACTGTTCAGTTTATGCATGAACCTTACTAAATGTTCTTGGCAGGATTCAGGAATATCACTTTAGCCATGTTTTGCCAGTAGCATGCCTGTTTTGACTATGCTAATAGATTTGCTGAATTACCTTAGGTTTGCTTTTGCATATTGTCCTTTTGGGTCCTGGTCTAATATCCAAGGTGAAATCAGGTGACTGATGAGAGAAGCATCTAATGATGCCATGGCAGGGACATGGCTCTGCAGGGACAATAGCCCAAATGATTTTATTGGAGTGTTTCGGAGATTCTACGCAAAGATGTGAAGGTTAAAACTAGAGCAGAGGCAAAGTCTTCACTTGTGAGAAAATAATTTGGTTTCCTTTCTGTTCCCAAAATGAGAAGCAATAGTCCATTTCCAGCATTCCCTTACAAAAAAACAAAATGTAAGGAATTGCCGAGGTGTGAGATGGAAGTTTCAGGTCATTACTAATCTGGTTGACATGCAAAGTGCTGAGGTAGAAATTGAAAGCCCCGTTGCACATCCCAGCCCCTGGAGACATTTGGTCTCCCAGGAATCGTTATTTTCTCAGAACAAACTATTGTTTCATAAAGAATATCATGTTTCAGCAGAAAAGTCAAATGTGTCCTCTCATAACTCCATGTGGCTGTTAGCTTACTGCTGAGTTAATACTTTGCCACATAAATAAAAATGTACAAAAAAGAGAGAGCAAACTTGCAAAGAAACATGGGGAAAAATATAATTCATTGGTGCTCAGAGCTGAAAAGCTGGTGAGCTTTTCCTTTCCTTTTTTCTTCCCTTTACCCTTACATGTTGATGTGTATCCAAACAGCTTGAAAAGTGCTTTGAAATCCAACTTTAGTCAGCTACGATGAAGACATAAGAGGAGCTGACTTTTCCTTTGTGATGCTTTGTTTTCTTCTCCCTTTTATTCAGTGTTCACTTCAGCAGTGGCTGCAGGAGAGAAGCCAAGTATTTTTTCTTAGAACATTTTTTCTTTTTTCAGTGCAGCTAAAGATATATTTCTTGAGTTACACTGAACAATAGTCACTAGCTATTGCTATTAAGCTAAGTTCAGCTAGTGAGCTAAGTCAGAGCTTTAACCAAACTGCAAGACTTCTCAGAGCAGGGGTATCACAGACCTTTTCTGGAAAGAGGTCAAATAACTTTTTTGTTACATGAATTAATAAGCAATACTATAGTTGTTTGTTTGTTTGTTGTTAATAAAAACTATGATGAAAATATCAATTTGATAAACTCACTAAGGTAAGCAAGCAAGCTTTTTCATCAAACTTTGTGTAAGTCATTGTGTTCAAGGGTAGGGCTTCCATTCAGAGGGGTCTAGACAGGTTGGAGGACAAGGACAACAAGATCTACATGAAGTTTAACGGGAAATTCTGCACGCTAGGTGTGGACTACCTCTACATAAGTAGG
The DNA here is from genome assembly GCA_030625065.1 of Alectoris magna. NCBI lineage: Eukaryota > Metazoa > Chordata > Aves > Galliformes > Phasianidae > Alectoris > Alectoris magna. Next base: position 192,747,006 of record CM060560.1, on the reverse strand, counting down.
GAGCAGCCCTGTTGCGAAGGCCGTGGAGATTCTAGTGAGCAACTAGCTGAATATGAGCTAGTAGTACATCCTGACAGCAAAATACAGCACTATCCCAGACTGCTAATGTAAGAGGAGTGGCAGAAGATGGAAGGGAATGATTTTTCCCTCTAATCAGTAGTCATCAGACCACAGCTAGAATACAGTATCCAGTTTTGAGCTATCCAAAATAGAAAGAAATTGGTCAATGAACATGAACTCAGTGGTGGGCCACCAGTGAGTGGGGCTGGAGAACTTACCCTTTGACAGGGTGCTGAGAGACCTGTAGGAGAAATGGCTTTAGGAGTACTTAACAGCATCCTTCACATACCTACAAGGAAGCCATCAAGAAGATAAAGCCAGGCTCTTGTCAGCAAAGCATGGTAGAATGACAAAAGGCCATAGGTGTAAGATAAAGAGACCTTTAGTACAAATATACAGAAAAAAGCAGAACACTCAGACACTTAAAAAGGTTGCTCTTGGAGGTTTTCAGGACCTGACTGGTAAAGTTCTGAGCCATCTGGTCAGATCCTCATGGCTGGCCCTGCTCTGGGGGAGCAGGATTGGTGTCTGAAACCTCCTGACATTCTTCCAAACCTGTACTATTCTAAGACCCTGTGAATTATCTGCTACCTATTCCAGTGTTTTTTGTCAGCAGATTTGAAAATGTAACCCATTAGCTTGCCATTCTGCTAGTGATATGGTAATTTTTTGGAAAAAAATGCATAAAAGCATGGAAATTACTAATGTTTTTTAATACCATATTAGTAGAGTGGAGATATGCAGATAATAAATTTCCTGAAAATTAAAGTTAATATTAAAGACCTAGTTCAGCAAAAAGAACTCATCTATTAATTCAATCATATCTTTGTTTCCTATTTGTTATAGTTTTCCTGATAAATTTGGATATTTTTCTTATTATTTAGTTCTCATCTCTCTAATGGACTCACACTTTTGTAACTTTTAATAGAGTATAAACATCCACTTATAGCTGGACAAATAAAATCTTCTTGTTCTGAGATGTTTTGCCATATTTAAATGTAATTAACATTCATCCAATTTGTGTTTTAGGTGTTATTTCATTTTATTTTTATAGTGTTATGCAATATTTCCCACCATCATTATGTAATTAATAAATGATTAAATTATATAGCAATAGTATAAAATGCAGTAGTACCAAAAAATATGAATTTTAAATCTGAACTTTTTTCAAAGTAAATGAAACGTTATATTATAATAGCCTTTTGGCAGGATCTATATTATGATTCATTCTGCCAAAGTAGGGTGAGTGTCCTCCACAGTGCTATTCCCTCCCTTGTGACTGAGACATGGACATGCATCATTACTGTACCTTTTCACTTCTGTTGACAGCTGTATCCACGTGAGCATATGCTAGAACATACTATAGTTTCCATCCTTCCCCTTCGGTCTGTCTGGTACTGGTAGAAACTCAGATATATAGATTGTTTGAAGGAAACTCCACAGTCTGAAATGTCCTTCCATCTGTGACAGTTTGGAACCACAGGAGAGAAAATTACAGCTGAAGACAATCTGAATTATCCTAACAAAAAAGCAAAAAAAAAAGTTAGATGAAGTCAGAAGAACCTACAAAACATTGGTTGGAGCTGCTATCTCACTCACAGCTGAGAACAAATAATTGTCAAGGTAAAACAGAGGTTAGAAGTCCTCCTGGACATATCTTGGGAATCCACCACCAGGTAGGCTGTCATTTTTAAAGCATGAGAGACCAGGAGTGACTTAATCTATAACTGTTTAGGGGACTGTACTTTTAGGAAGGATTTCTTCATGGAGAGGGTGGACAAGCGTTGAAGCAGGATGTTCAGGAGTGGTGCATTCCCCAGCTAAGGAGGCATTCAAGAGACATACAGATGTGACACAAAAGGATATGATTTACTGTCAGGGCTCAGTAGGTCAGTCTGATGGTTGGATTTGATGATGTGAAGGTCTTTTCCAGAGTAAATGATTCTGTGGTTCTGACACAACCATGATAACACCTAATTTCAGAAATCCAAATCATACATAGTAGCATAGTAGCCATAGCCATAGCTATGGCTGAGGTTGATTGTAAAGCCAAACAGAAGATCCTTGTGATCCATTGCATGAGTCCTTCATCATAGTAAAATAGCCCTGTAGGATAAAATAGTCCTTTGAAACTGGGCAAAGTGTGCTTGCAGACAAGAAACAAGTGTAGCTACCAGGTTGAGGAAGGTGGTTCTCCCTCTTTACTCTACCCTTGTGAGTACTTGTGCCCTTGCAGTACTGCATCCAGACTTGGGACTCCAAACCCAGGAAGGACATGAAGATGTTGGAGCAGGTCCAGAATAGGGCCACTAGGGTGATCAGAGCCAAAGCACCTTTCCCATGAAAAAAAAAGTCTGAGACAGTGAGGTTGTTCAGGCTGGAGAAGAGAAGTCTCCAGGGAGAATTTATAGAGGTATTCCAGTACTCAAAGAGGGCTCATAGGAAAGACAGCGAGAGACTTTTTAGAAGGGAAAGAAGTGATAGGACAAGAGAGAATGGTTTTAAGCTAAAAGAGGAGAGATTTAAATTAGATATTAGGAAAGGTGAGGCACAGGAACAGATTGCCCAGAGAAGCTGTGGATGTTCCATCTCTGGGAGTGTTCAAGGCCAGGCTGGATGGGAACTTGAGCAACCTGCTCTAGTGGGGAGCGTTTCTTCCTATGACAGCTGGGATCGAACTCGATGGTCTTTCAGGACCCATCCAACCCAAACCTTTCTATGATTCTAAGATGATAAGAGAAATTAATAGGAATGTCTAGCCAGATTCTCAGCAATCAGTTGGCAAATGACAAATGAATCAAAAAATACTATATAACTTCACAGTATTGAAGACTCTTACACTCTTAGGAGAATCAAAAAGCACAAAATTAAAATTAAGGAAAGCATAATGATGAATCTTAGTCCTGAAATACCTAAAAATTTTTATACAGTATTAATACATATTCAGATAACAAGAAAATGAGTTTTGTAATATTGAGTGAATGCAATACTGAGGAGTGTGAGTTAATATTAATTACTATTTTCACTATTAGACTGCTGATGTTCTAGGAAAAATCAAGTGAAAGACTAACAAGATTCTTTTCACTTACAATGATATGCAAATTAATTTTCTATGTAACATGAATTTGCATGTGGCAAACTTCATTCTTTATTCCTCTTCCATCACAGTAGAAAAAAGTACTGAGAGCCCAAGGTATGCAATCAAAATCTGTGACCCATTTCACTCTTATGAATCAAGTAAACACAATGAAGCTCTGAACTGCATGTTTTATAAGGGGCAATTATACTCTGTTTTCTGTTCTGTTAATGTTCTTTTAAAATATATCTATATATATGTATGTTCCTTATAATACTTAATTATTTCTACAATGTACTTTTTGGCCATCACTATTAATTAAATCCTCATTTCAGGAGGGCCATTGTAATTTCAGGACCACATACCTCAATGGCAACAACTAATTTCAACTACGTGTGTGGAAAAGTTAGGACATTTTTTTCATGTATATCAGTTAACATTTACTCTTACTTAGTATCATTTTCCCATTCATTACCTGCTGATCATCACATGTTGTACATCACTTTTATCATAGTGCTAAAATGTACTAAGGTGTAGAGCTGGAGGTCAAGGTAAGGTTTTATTTTCATTTAATCGCAGTTTCTCATCATTCAGATCCTAGATATCCCATAGATCTTCTCTGTGAACCATTTTCCAATGTGATTTTCCTTCACAGAAACATGAGTATCAGAACTTCGGTACCTCTGGAACTGAGCCTTTCATTCTTTGTAGCTGTGTTCTCCATGTATGAACTCTGATATTATTCTGAACCATGGATAACAGGTTTGTCCTGGAGAACAGAAACTATAAAGAAAAAAATTGTTCAAGTTTTTTGGTATCTCAGAGAGAATTGAACTCACCCAGTTTTAAATGTCTACAAAGCAATTGTCTGCACTTGAACTATTGTAGGACTTTTTGTCACTTCAACATCAGGGAGAGAAATGGACGCTTACAGAATCTGATTAATCTCATCCTGCGTTGTATCTCCAAAATAGGTCAGATAAAACATGTAATTTAAATGCCTGTTCTATTAATAAATCAAACCTAAATAATGGGGGAACGATTTCAGAAATACATCAGTCTACAGAGGACAAGCAAAGATAGGGCACAAGTTTAATGCAAGAAAACAATTGTTACGGGGTGAGGAAAATAGAAATCTCTCAACAATCACTGATGAACTGAGTGGGGAACAATAATGAATCACTTCCTACGGAATAACTCAGTACTACCTAAATATTTAAAAACACATTAAGTTTAACAATTTTCTTCTACATTTTTACTTAAAATCAAGCATTGTTATCTCCTTGTGTCTAAAGGGCTATCATGGCTACATCCCATTAGTCTTCAAGCCATGGGATGATTTTCTGACTCATCCATATATTCAGTCAGGCTTACATACAAACACCTAGCCTGCTGTTCCAAAGTTCTTCTAGAGGTAATTTAGCTTGATTCAATAGAATTAACCTTTAAAATTGCAGCTATTTTCCAAAACACCTCAAGGAAGTCACACATTGACTCTTTCTCTATTGAATGTTGATGGTTAAATGTCGTATTTTTTTTCTCCAAATAAAAAGGTTTAATGGCCTGCTGTGAAAATATGTTCATCCTAGAAAGCTCTGATCTCAAGTTTTCTAACCCACAGATTTTTACATTCCCAATTCTCTGTGGATTGAAGGGGAGCAAGGAGCTTAGATGTTACTAGAGCTACATCTGCGCTGCAATAACCAAAGTCCAGGCTTCCTTCTTGCTATACCTTTCAAGAGCTTTAAGATTAGTAACCTGGAAGATTTTTCTGATTCTTCACCTACTTCTGTCCATGAGTGGCCAGTGCACTTCCTTTCAATTTCAGTGTATGAAGAACTTTTTTCTTTCCTATTTGTCTGGAAAGAAAATTTCTCTTCATATGATTTTAAGAACTTACTCTGGATTGTAGATTTTCTAGAGACGAGTTTTCTTTTTCCAGCATGAAGTCACAGTGATAATTCTGTCTATCACTGCTCATCAACAGTTCTCTAAAACTTATCACTACATCAGTCTTGCAACATGTTATATCATGATTACATCATAGAATCACAGAATCATAGAGAATGTCCTGGGTTGAAAAGGACCATAATGATCATAGTTTCAACCCCCCTGCTATGCACAGGGTCACCACCACTAGACCAGGCTGCCCAGAGCCACATCCGGACTGGCCTTGAATGCCTCCAGGGATGGGGCATCCACAACTTCCTTGGGCAGTTGTGTCACCACCCTCTGAGTGAAAAACTTCCTCCTAATATCTAACCTAAACCTCCTCTTTCTTGGTTTAAAACAATTTCCCCTTGTTCTATCACTATCCACCCCTGTAAACAGCCATTCCCCCTCCTGTTTATACACTCCCTTCCCATATTGGAAGGCCACAATGAGGTCTCCCTGGAGCCGTCTCTTTTCCAAGATAAACAAGCCCAGTTCCCTAAATCTTTCTTCATAGGAGAGGTGCTCCAGCCCCCTGATCATCTTAGTGGCACTCCTTTGGACCTTCTCTAAGAGCTCCACATCCTTCCTGTACTGAGGGCACAGGCTTGGATACAGTACCCCAAATGGGGCCTCACAAGAGCCAAGCAGAGAGGGACAATCATGTATATGCACACAGCTAAGAACCTACTTAGCCATTCTCTACTGAAAAACAGTAGATCTTGAGCCCAAGTGGGAAAGCATGCAGTCTTAAAGGGTGTGTGCAGCTTCTGAATGGAAAGCAGGAAGAAAGAAAAAAAATGGCTAATAACTGTGATTATGCTGCATCAGCTCCCTCACAGATAACATGGTCTAGCAGTTTAGGAAAGCAAGACTGATGCTTTTACAACTGTTTATATTTAAAAGTAATAACCTACACACAGGCATAAACTCTTTTCTATGGATATTTAATGCCATTAGAAAGGAAGACTTGAGGTCACCACTGCCTTGGTTGCATCAGCCTCTCTGTCACTGATCCATGCAGCCTCTTCCAAGAAGAAGGAATAAAGTGTTTTTAAATATTTCCAGCTAAAAGGACTCATCCTTGACAGTTAGACTTCTATCTTTTGGGACAGAGCCTCAGCAGTGAAATTGCTTGAAGATATCCAGGAAAAAGAAGGAGGGAAAACGTAGACTGAGGAGGAAGAGGAAGAAGTAGACCACAGTGTGTTCCTTGACTTTATCTCTCAGACCTGTTGATGTAGCTTATAGGAAATATTCTGTGTAAACCTGTGGGAACCAAATTACATCGAATGGCTTCTGTTGTATAATTTGGTCAGTTGCAAAGTCAATTTTTTTTTATTTTTTTTTTTAATTTCCATTTTTGTTCTAGATGTTACCATCAGTGATTTTTATTTTTATTTTTTATTTGAATGTTATTGCTCTTAAACTAATGACTTCTGAAAGAATAAATATAAATTTTGATAACTGTAGTGACTGTTCAGTCGTCTCCAATATAAGAATCTGCCAATGAGTTACATCTGAACATCTTTTGGTCACCTTTTAAATTATATTAACTCCTGGAACATCATCTTTTTTTAATATCCTTACAAGCATTAACAATTATCTTCAAAGTGTTGTCTTCTGCAAAGATAAAATGAAAGGCTCCTGTCACATGCTATGGACTTACTTCTAACATTTTAGATTAGCTGAGCCTCTAACATTAACCAATATTATTTCTGATTTTAGAAAAAAAAGACACTCGATTTTCCCAATTTTTATTTATACAAACATTTAAATCCTAGGGGGTCTAAATTAAGATATTTTAAGTAGCTCGATTTTCCAATGGAAAACAGAGGCACCTCCACTTCATGCACTTTTTTTGTGTTTTTTTTTAACAGGGTTAAAATACACTTTCTATACATGTCAACAAATTTCTGTAAAGATGGCAGCCAGAAGTTACTTCTAAAATAAATTTAGATTCACTTGTTATTTTTGCAGTATCTATGATAAGAGTTTGTGTAACAAATGAGAACTTACCCTTTTATTTTCTGTATTGCTAAAGTGCAAGAAAACTCATGAGGGAGCGCAGAAGAAGGAGGAATATATGAACAAGTCTCCACACAGCAAATATCACCTCCAGCCATATTCATACAAGATAACGAGGTGACCCCTCTGCCACTTTCCTTCAAATTTGAAAGAGAGGTCACATTTTTGAACATTTAAAATAAATGTCTGCCTTCTGTAAAGAAAAAAAAAAAAAAGAAAGAAAAAAAAAAAAAGGTGTTGCTCAAGGGAAACTATCAGTACTTGAGAGAACCGTAATCCCCACCATCTGCTACCACAGAGACAGAGCAACTATTCACAGCTTTTGTTGCAGTCCTCAGGCTGCAATTGTACTGCAGCTGAGGGTGGTCACAGTAGACCTGAGCAATTTTATATCTTTACTGCTTATTCCCATGCCTACTGCTGCCTTTCTTCCTCTCCGCTCTGCCCAGTTTTTCACTGTAATAGGCAAAATGAGGGCAGGGAAGAGATTGTGTCTTTCTGATCTTTAGGCCACCTGCTGCCACCAACAGAAACATGAAATACGTATTGTATTTGGGCCTGTAGGAGATGCCCCCTAGGCTGAGATTCATTTCCTTTAATTATAGTCATCTAAGAAGTATCCAGTCTAAGCTAACTATGAAGGCTCCTCCTACGGATAATAAAGAAGCGGTACTTCCAAAGGGTGAATCACTGTCCCCTATAGTTGGTATTAATCCCAAAACAAATGCTGTGAAAAATGAATTGTCCTATCAGCTACAAAAGGAGCTCAATACCCAATTCAGAACAAATATTTAGGATGGACTTTGGTCGAGCAAATAGAGATAACTCCAATGCAGATGTACTTACCTGATCTGATTATTTAGACTTTTTTTAAAGCCAATGGAAAGAGCAGGAACTTTCCATTCCTCTCCTCTTAATGCAGGTACATAAAGATTGAAAAGATATAAGCTTTCCTCTGCACTAATCATAGAATCATAGTATCATAGAACGTCTTGGATTGAAGGTACTTTAAAGCCTATTCAGTTCCAACACGCTGAAGAGCACTGATTGCCACCCACTTGATCAGGCTGCCCAGATCTGGCCTTGAACACTTCCAGAGATGGAGCATTCACAACTTCTCTAGGAAACCTGGAGCTGCCTGGAGTTGTCCAGTGTTGACCAACCATAGGACTTTCTGTTTCTGGACTATGAGGCTTCTCATGAACTTTCCAGAAAACCGCACAATAAGCCAAAGACTGAAGATGCTTCCTTCCACTACTACACCATCACCACTCTAAAGGTGATAATTACTCCAAAATCTTTGAGTTATAGAAAGAGAAGAGAGTAAAATTTAATGTTACAGGTAAAATGTGTGCATGTTACGTGAACTGCCTGCAAGTGTTCATAGATAGATAGTCCATAGCACTTAATTTTTGTAGACTTGTTAGTTTATGATAAATATATTACACAAGCTACACATTCATAATAATGTTTATTCACCACAGTGTGCTTTTAAGTACATGTTCATGATAACCTTTATAACACAAGTGTCTTTACATCATTGGCATTTAAGTATTGGATTGAGTTTTATCTCAATGAGCTCATTAGAGGGAGTTGAATGTATGGGAGGATAGATCTTCAGACACATTTCATCACAATTTTTACAGTTAATTACTGGAACAAAACACTAAATAAGAACACAATTGGTATTAAAACTTAAAATTAGGTTAGGTGGCAGATATGGAGATATGGGTTTATAAAAAAGTGCAAGTTAAATGCTAAGAACTCATTCATAACAGAAAGTAATTTCCCGAGTATTATGTGCTATCTCCACTATGGTTAAACATCACAAATTAGCAGTGCACATTCCTATTCCAGTGTCTTGTGTTCTTCAGTATTCTTAAAAATCAGTGGAATCAAAAGTCCGCTTGTGCTTCAATAGAAGTAATAGAAGACAATTTAATTGTCAGAAATGTGCTTTAGATAATACTTCTTATCTTCAGGCAACACATTTTATTACCTAAAACTTCATTACTGTGTAGAAAAAAAAAAAAAGGAGAAAGAGAAACATATGTTTACTTGTAGTGAATCATACATTTAAAATGATAACAGAATTGATTTCTTCCTGCATTTTTATCCTTACTGAATCCATCATGAAATATATGCTGAAATAAGAAAGCTCAGAAGTTTCTGACACACTTTTATATTTTCTAGCAAAAGAACAAAAATGTTTGCAGAATAATGATATTTTTGCATTTTTATTATGTGCATTGTTTTCCTAAGATAAATCTAAAAGTATACTGGCTCCTGTATCATTCAGTGTAGTGCTTCTTTCAGATCTTGTAGTTGTATTTGCTGAAGAAAGACATTTCAGATTTTTAGTGGAAATCCACTCACTCCCAAAAAGTTAGAAAGTGGCAATGTTAGTTCTCATAGGTAATTACCATGTGTGAAGTCTACTTTAAAAATAACAGGGTGACATCAGTCATTTTGAACCTGTAATCAGTCGGAGACAGAATAAAAGATCTGAACCCACTGTCAATGAGTAGCTGTAGATTTTTGTCATCTGCTTTCAAATGGAACAAACTGTTGTTCACTTTCTGAACTGTCAGTTATTATATAGCCTTTCAGTGCTCCATGTCAGTACAATAGAGGGACAAAGGATTAAATGGCATGTTAATGGTCAGACAAACCAATAGCTCAACAATCTAACATCAGCCTTTTCCAAGTTGCTGCTTATATTGCTTATAATCCAGTAGTTCTGTAAAAATGCTTATCATTTTTCAAAGTATTTGAGTTAGGTAAACCATGTTCTCTAAAAGCCATTGGAAAAAGTTGAGTACAAAAGAATAGTCCAATTATTAAGTCTGTCAGTCAATCAAAATCTGTTTTTGTTTTACAAACTGAAGCTTGAATAAACAAGTCCAAATTTTAAATTCACAGATGGAATCAGGATACTCGATCCCCTTAGAACCAATGTAAGTTACGTCCTTCTTACAAAAGCCTTTATGGATCTGGATCTAAATTCTTATAATCAATGATAGCAGGACCACTCAGAGTCAAATAGATGGTCACTAATTTTGACTGAGAATAATGAACAATTTCAGCAATCACTAATGTGATGTATTAGAATTGTTAATAAAGCAGAAGTCCTAGTTTGTATGGAAAAAGAAAGAAGATATTGCAGATAAATACTCATAAAACACAGAAGTGACCTAGATTGCTTGGAGAGCTGTGCAGAAGCAAACAACATGGATAGCAGCATTGATCTATGAAAAAAGTTTAAAGCTTCTGCATAACTCAGTCCTACAGTGACTCTGGAAGCACCGCGAACGATCATATGTGAGGAAGCACTAGTTGTGTTATTATAGTTAGAAGATTAGTACAATCCACAAATTGATAGAAGGAGATACAAAATTAAAATAGATTGACAGTTCTACACAGACAAGTTGCAAACTCCACTACTTACACAGTTCAAGAAGCCACTGAGAGAAAAAAATGCCAGAAGTTTATAAAAGGTTCAGAGAAAAAGCAATTACAATGAAAGGACTGAAAAATAATGAGAAATTAAATTCCTATGATGTTTACACTGCATTTACCTATTTACAGTTTTTGAACTAACTGATTCCAGAAGCAATCTGATTAGGTATGCTCCTGAGTCACAATTATATGCGTTATTAAACATGTTGGTTATTTGGGTTGAATTCTGTTTGCTTACAAGCACTGCCTGTTTCTGTGTGATGGCAGGACAGTCTATCTGGATGACATCGACCGTGGGACGTTGCAACAGCTGTTCAGGCACAACAGTATAAAAAGTGCACGAAAGCGAAGACTACTCCACGTTTATCCTTTGTGATTCTCCCCAGGTTCAGTCTCTATGCTGCTCAAATGTACTCTTAGGAATAAACAGTAAGAACTATTTATCCATTTGAACTCAAGCTCCATCTTAAGGACCTCTCCAAACAGAATGTCTCTAAAGGAAATGTATTTAATGGGCTCCCAGAGTGCTTGCTTCCATTGGACTAGAGCGCTAATGGAGGGTGGACAGTTAATGTGCAGAGAGAAATGAATTCTACTCTGACTAAGCAGTTCAGTTTGTTTTATTTTATTTTCAGGTCAGTATTCTTTTCATTTCTGTATCTTTAATTTGTGACATTAATTCCTCCTTTTTTTTTTTTTTTTCTTTTTTTTTTTCCTTTTCTTTTTTAAGATTTATTACCTTAGGAGGGATCTAAGAGAAAGTAAAAGAATATCAATAAAACTATTTATTTTCTTTCTCCCAACATGCTTATGCAAATGTCTGGAAAGTGTCTTCCTATCTCTAATATGCATTAATAGCCCATTCTTATTCCCTCTGTCCTGATTTCATCCTCTTCAAATAAATGTACTACTTACACATATTATTACCGGGATGAAAGAATAACATGAGTTGATGGATAAACAAATAAGTAACTGTAAAATGCTAGCCTTGCAAAGCACTGTGCAAATATCAATTAATTCTCTTTGCAAAAGTCTTATGCAGCTGTTAAACTTCCTTCCTGTAGATGGGAGTTCTAAGGCAAAAAGTAGCAAAGTAATTTATACCGTGCTGGGACATTGATTCAGCCAGTTTTGAGGCAGCTCTGCTTGACTCTTTCCTCAGAGTGCTTTTCCAGAAGACTCTGCAAGCTCTGGAATTACTATTTTTTATTTATTTATATATATTTTTTAATGACAGAAAGTAGATGCAAGAACTTTTCTTCTCCTCTGAAAAAAACCTTCAGATTGTGACAGAATACAAATACCTGAGTTTATAAATAAATCCTTCCCTGCCACTGCTGTCCCTATGGAAGAAGTGATTTGTTTCAGGCTCTTTAACAGTTGATATGATCCTACCCTGTACCTTCTGAATCTCCAGTAAGTCTTTTCTCCTATATCTGCCCATTCACTGCTAAGAGTTCAATGTTGGTGTGCACCTCCTTTCCCCAGTAGCTCACAATCAAACAGACTCTGGGTCTTCCCCCTGCTTTAGCAGCCTTTCTCCCCATCATGTGAATACTTACTTTCCTTGAGTCACCCAACTTTCCTCCTTGAAGCTCCTCTCCGCAGCCCAGATGAAGCCAACACACTGTTTTCTGTTCTTCTTGATGCTTTGCTGCCACCTTTTCAAAGAACATAACATCCAAGGTGCAATGGGCTGCAAGCAAGCAAATAACCCAGACACCATCCATCACACTCAGTCACAGAGCTACTCTCTTAATTCTGCTAGTCCAGTCCACCTTGGGGACAGAAATAAGGGATGATGTTCCTGAGGAAGTCTGAACAATTTTCTTTCATATAAACTGGGTATGTTTACAGTTGCTCATAAAAGTAATTTTACATTGAAATCTGTGCTGGAATTGGTTTCTGTATGTGCAGCTTACTGCTGATGGAATCATCATCACTATGACCTGTTTAATTTAGTGAACTGGAACAAATCATGTCTTTCTTAGCAGAAATAAACACTTGTTCTTCTTGAAGGACAGATGTCTACTAATTGGGCTAAAGTATCTGGTGGTGTTGAAAATTATTGCTTGGTGCTTCCTCTTCTTTCCCTCCTATTTCCTACTAAACCATGAACTGGATTTCCTTCTCAGTGGGCCCACAGCCCCCTGAGGATGGGGAGAGGGAGCACGAATCCGGGACTTAACAGTAGTTGTGCTGAACAGAGAAAGGATAAGCAAGGCCAATGCACCCAAAGCGCAACCCTCAAACCAAACATCTCCCTGGAAATGCCCAGACTCAATGTGTTAACACAGCTAAACTAGTCAACACGCATGTATTATTAACACACTGGTATAATATGTAAGCCAATATTAAATTTAATGAAAATAAAGCATTTGAAAGCTTTTTGTTTTTCCTTTTTTATTCTTTTTGAGAACAAAACTTCCTGTCTTCTAACTTTTTGTCCCCATGCTGTCAAAATGAGTCAGTCAAATACCTAATTTTCTTACAGATCACTGTTCAAGCTCTCTTCAATAGGACTGAGCCACATCCTGCACAGCAAATGCTGAGAGGGCTGGAAAGAAGCTCAGCACAGAGAACATTGGAGCCCAGTCCTACTGAAAAAATTTCTTTGTTGTGCCTGGTATGTAAATAACTCAACCTGACATTCAGCCATTATTAAAGAGAAAAGTGAAGAGATGATACTACAGAAAGGAGTTTCAAACCAAAGCTGAGATTTTGCTTAGACGAAAGCTTTGGTCTCTGTAAATTATTTGCATATACTTATACTTGCATATATTTATACACCCAGTACATGATTTAGTTCATGTACACATTCTCAAAATGTTTGAATTTGAGAGGTAACCACTTATTTGAGCATTTTTAAGAGAGTTAAGAGGTTTTCTGTGGTTATGCCATGCTCAGCTTACACAACTTTCTGTATTCATAACTATTCATTAAGAAATTCATCACATGAAATCTCCAAAGCACTTTCATCACACTGGCAGCCAATCAGAGAACTTGGTAAGGTGCATTTCATTATTACCCAAAATTAATGTTTATGTTATTTTATAATTATTATTATTTTGTATTTTGATACCAGAACTATCCATTTATTCAGGCACAAAAGATTTGAAATAAATGCCAGTAAATAGCCAATTGTACTGCCAAATATTGAAAATATATCATTACCCAAACAAATCAGCTTAGGAACTCTGAATTCTTCCAAGAGACAACTTGGCTGATGGGGGCCATACACAAAGCATTTAGAAACAGTGGGGTTCTACCAGGCTCTTCTTCAGCCATTTGCAAGAAAACTCAGGGACTGAACTGAGCTTGGTTTAGTAGGTCTTTCTCCTTTGGAGAGTGGTCTGGTTTAGGCATTGTAACACAGTGCATTACACTTTAACTCCTGATATGAACTTCTGTATCTGCTTTAGATATCAATCAAGAGTCACTGAAGTCCTCAGTAAAATAGCTCTCCTATGAACTTTGTAGTACGTCTTTAATCTTCGCATCACCTAAAGTTAACTCTAAGCATTAAATGGAGTCATCAATGTGCAAGGAATTTAGTTATTAGATTTTTTGTTTGTTTTCTAAGTGTGGATGTATTCTTCATTTGGGAGTAATTCAGATTTCATGGCACCCAGATTAGACGCTGGAAGAGCCATTCTCTACATGAACTTTACAGTCTAAATCTACTAAACTCTTAAATTAGGTCCCTCAGTTGTAGTCCTTAAATTAAATAGAATAAATCAGAGTTATTTGTTTTTTTGTTTTTTTTGTTTTTTTTTTTCTTTTTTCCACCTGTTTTTTACTCCCCACGTCTCTTCCATAATAAATAGCTCAATTTTTCAGTTTGGTTGCTTTTCTCACAAAGCCCATACACTATCCATCATTACAAGCTGGATTCTGAAACTTTTGCCCTAATGAGAACATATTATTTAAAGTAATATATTACACACAAAGGAAGATTGGACCCTGCATACAAAGGCATAAATTTGCAGGAGAATGAATATATTCAAGAGCAGCTTACCCTCCATGTGCTTGTGGCATTTGAGATCTCAGGGACAGTGGTACTGAATGTTTTCCCTTCAGATTTGCCATAAATAAATGAACTGGAGAGAAAATTGCCAACTGGTTAATGCCATTAGTGAAATACTGCAAGTGATGAAAAATATATAGCACTAGGATTTTGACAAATGTCTTCAGATTGCAGCTGGCAAGGTCACAAAGCCTGAACTGAGCAACACAATTACAAGTATTTACTTCTTACAGAGTTTACATGGTCTGAATTTTTAAAGAAAAGCTGTCTGTTTTTGGAGTCAGAATGTCGAGACACCACAGAACACAAAGGCATGATTTTGAGCTCATTTTGAAGCGGTTTAAGACAACACTGCCTCTTTTAGAAAGGTACCATTCAGCGAGTGGGTGATGACTGCATATCTTGGCGCAGTGCAGGAATTCATACTGACAAATACTACTGGTCTGTGTTATGCTGAGCAAACAGTGAATGCGCAGAACATTTCAGCTGGCAGATGGCAACTCAGACAACAATAACTGATCAGGATGTCGCTATTAGATGAGAAGAACTGTACCTAAGCTTTCAGCAACCTGGATGCTAAAAATTTGGTCATAAGTACCAGGAAACTTCATGTTGGATGTCATTCTCATTGCTATATTTTCTGTCCCAATGCAGCAACAACCATAAGTGGTTCACTCACACATGAGGATGCCCTTTTTAAAATAAGGTGTTATATGGAAAAAAAGCAGCTCAGTCTGAATTATCTGAATTGCTGATGTATCCAAGTCACTGTGATCTTAAACAGATCGTATCCTCTACATCTATTAATTACATTGCAATTTCCCCTGATTGTGTGACTCTCTAACATATTCAGTGTCATGGCTCTAAATTCTGTTAATTACAATTCTGCCAGATGGGTGACAGAAAAGAGAACATACTCCAAATTTTTGTAAAAAGTTAGAAAAAAAGAAATGCCATTCTGTTTTGCACATAGCTGAGCCAGATCCTGGTTTATGTAAACTGACCAACTCTTTTGCTGGTATTTGACTGATTAATACCAGCTGAAGATATGACCCAGTGTTAAATGAACAGATGATTCATGCAGTTTTTATGTTATACTTAAAAATGATGTTCTCTAACATAGTTTAATAGGTACTTATTGAGTGCCAAGTTTCCATTGGTGCCTTACAAGTATACTGACTAACAATAATTAACAGATCTTCTTGGAAAGCAGTAATTTTCATATTTTCCCCCTAGAAGATTTTTAACTCTTAATGCAAATAGTAGCTGTTGCTGTAGAGAGATCTACAGCCCTTACCTTTTTCCTTTGTTTTCTCCTCCTTTTAACATGGCAAAGGAACACTCCTGAGAGACTCTAGTTTCCATTGCAGGGGAAACAAAGCCCCCCAGGGCTGACTACAGCAGGTACTTTCTCAGGTAATGCAGCCCACAGTTTTTGCTAAAGCAAGCTGATAAAATATGTTGGCATCTTAGTTCATGGTGTTTCTTGCCATGTTTTTACTTCACTCATTTTGTGTTCTATGATTATAAAAATCCATTTCAGAAAGTGTGTGGACCCAGAAACACTGAGGGTTTTTCTCACAGTGCTGATATCTCCAGGCTGGCAGTCATTGAATTTAAGCAGCCTGACAGAGGGATGTTGTATAAACCTGGGCATGAAATTGTCATCTGCATTGCACTGAACTTGGGGATAAATCCCTCAGGACAACAGAAAGGATCTCTTATGAATAGGCTACATACTTGGGCATCACTTGCTATTACTGCAGCATCCAAGAGCACCATCATTCGTGCAGAACTATCCCTTCTCCAGCCATCAACCTTCTGTCTTGAGATGTGTTGACAGCATGAAGGTATACTTGAAATTTTATGACAGTGAGTCGGGAATCACTGATGACATAGAAAAATGTTACAGGGAAACTCAAGGGAAATACTTCAAAGGAATTCCCCCGTTCTTGGAGGCCTTCAAGGACAGAGTGAAAGGGACCCTGGACAGCATGATCTAGTGGGTGGCAACCCTCTCCACAGCGGGGGGGCGGTTGGCACTAAATGATCTTTAAGGTCTCTTTCAATCTGATTCTATGATTCTATGAACTAAGGAATTATCCTCCAAGAATGCTGCAAGGCCATCTGACCTTCTGAAGTGTCCCTAACTGATTCACACAGCTTGGGAAACAAACAGGAGGAGGTGGAAGCCACCATTCTACTAGAAAACCATGATGTGTCTGCCTTCACTGAAACCTGGTGGGATGATTCCCACAATGGCTACAGGATGTTCAGAAGGCACAGGAGGGGAAGGAGGGGAGGAGGAGCTGCTCTCTACATCAAGGAAGGAATAGAATTTGAAGAGCTGTCCCTGAAGAATGGTCTCAAGCAAATCAAAAGCTTACAGGTGAGACTTAGAGACAGAGGCAACAAAGGGAGCCTTGTGGTTGATGTCTACTACAGGCTGTCTGATCAAGCAGAGCCTGTTGATGAAGCCTTCTTCCTCCAGTCACAGGAGGAGTCATGATCACAAGCTCTTGTCCTTCAACTACCCTGACATCTCCTGGAAAAGTAGCGCAGCATGCTGTAGGCAAGCCAGGAGGCTCCTGGAACGTATCTAGAATAACTTCCTGGGCTAGATGATAGATAGCCCACCAGTGGGGATGCAAAGCTCTGTTACTCACCAACAAGAGAGAACTGATTAGTGACACCAGAATTGGAGGCTGCCTGGGCTGTAGTGACCATGCAATGTTTGGGTTAATATTCCTGAGGGGTATGGGACAGACAAAGAATAGAATTGAGACACTAAATTTTAGGAAAGCTAACCTCCAACTCTACAGGAAGTTAGTTTAAAAAAAAACAAAACCCTGGGAAATTGTCCTCAGGTGCAAGGGAGCAGAGCAGAACTGGCAGAGCTTTAAGGAAGCTTTTCTAAGTGCAAAATAGGTCTTTATACATAGGTGAAAGAAGTCAGGAAAGTAAGGCAAGAGACTATCAAGGCTGAACTGGGGCCTGATGGTCAAACTGGAGAGCAAGAAGAAAATATAGACAATAGAAGTGGGGACAGATACCATGGGAGGATTATAGGGATGCTGCTAGACTGTGTACAGTTTCTAGAGTGCAGTTAACTTCATACTATATAGGGGTGGTGACACAGTGGAACAGGCTGACCAGAGAGGCAGTGAGTGCCCCACCCCTGGAATCATTCAGTCAGGCTGGACCTGGCTCTGAGCAGCCTAATCTAACTGTAGATGTCCCTATTCATTGCAGGGGAGTTGGACTAGATGACCTTTAAAGGTCTCTTCAAATTCAAATGATTCCAGATTCTGTGAGTCCAGTGGAAGTTCTGCTAGTTTAGCCTTTCACATGATTTTTGGTTTTTTTGTTGTTTTTTGTTGTTGTTGTTGTTGTTGTTTTTTAATTGGTGCTTTCATACTTTGTGGTCTGCAAATGCATCAGAACTTTGCATATTTAGGATATTTAGGGTCTGCAAGGTGCTTAGATAATGACTTTTCTCTTATGTACTATTATTGCTGTTTCTGGCAGACTCTAGAATTGCAGGATAATTGCACGTCTTATTGGTTAAAACTGTAAAATGCACATCAGCAGAGCTTTTTACAATATAATAGGCACTGATTAGCCAGCAATGTAATATGGCAGGAAAAGTTTCACCACCCAGTATTTGCTTTTAGTTCAGGAGAATTCTGAATGTAAACCAGGGATAAAACAGAGACTTGTGAGGTTGTTGTTGTTTGTTTGTTTGTTTTTGTTTTTGTTTTTACTGGAGTAGAGGATTTAGAAATCACACTGCTTGAATGATCTGTCCTTCTCATTCCATTCATCTCTTTGTCACTTTTTACTCATTTCAACACCCATTCCTTAGAAAATACAATTTGTCATTTAGGTTGTCCCATGTTAATGGTGCCTCAGAATCTTTAAAATCCCATCAGAATCACCTGCAGTGCTATCCATCAAATAAAATTAGGGTTTGATCCTTCAAGATGAAATAATTTCACTTGTGTAGACTGTAGAAATATGTGGCCCCTGTTTTTCAAAATCCCTATGGCAAAACTATGTTAACAATGGTTGCAGTGGCAACATTCAGATGATTAAAAAAAAAAAAAAAAATTAGATCTCAACTTGCTCACTTGAATCTAGAGCTTCCCCTCCAAAAATTCCAAGAAGGCTAATGCTGAATACATGAGGGAGGTGCTCTGATACTAGATGGCAGTATAAAACCTTAAAAAAATCATTTTAATAGTGATATCCCAAATAATCACACAGAGCACTGTCCATATATTCACAGGGTTAGCAGAGAAGCAAATTCAATTTCACTACCATCTTGTATGTTGCAGACAATGAAGGATTCTTTTACAATGGTGATGCTAACTTTTGGGTAATCAGATATTAACAAAACCTTCAGATAGACTCTGTCTTCTCCCCAAGTTTAGTAATTTCTGTCAATGGAGCAAAGATAAAGAAAAATAGAATGCTACTTCATATATTTATGTAACAATCAGAAGTCAGAAGAATGTTAGTACTGCTGAACTCTAAATATAAAACATTTGAACTATTGCCTTCACAAGAATGCTTTCTACTACGAACTTGAAGTCATTTGTATTTTCACCCACTTCTCCCTGCTTTGCCACCCACTGTTAATAGAAGTGGCATAGAAAAGAATTTGCCCCAGTAAATCCAACACTAAACTAAGGTTTATTGGTAATTAGTAATCTTATATATATATATTTTTTCTCATTTATACAACCCAGTTTTATTTATCCAATTTGGAAAATACATCAAAAATCCAAGACATATTTGTAGAAACTCAAACCTGAGAGATGTATAGAATTCAACAGATATCTTTTAAGTTATATAATAGAACTGAGTCTCTGGTTAAAGAGATTTACAGTCTGCTTTTAGTTTTCATTCTGGGGAATGCAGGCATTCTCCTTTTATGTTTTTCTCATGATAACATCCATTGTGCATAGATTAATTCTGAAAGCATTGTTATGGTTACCTAATCCAACCTCCTACACAAAACAGGTCAGGGCATTTCATTAAGGGTTTCTTGCACCTAGAAAGATACTTTTATAGCAGCTATCAGAGCAACTGTAAACTGCCAGCACCTTTCTATCAATTTATGCTCTGTTACAGTGAACTCTCATTGCCCCAGCCCAAAGTGCTACAGATTGCCATTTACTCTCAACAGTTTCTAGTTGCACTTTCACTCTCCCAGAATGCTTGTTCTTTAGATTTATCAGCTATGTCTGTGTAAAAGGGCAGTGATAGAACACACATGATGCTAAGTTCAGATGCATATAGGGTAAGCAGGAGAAAAAAATGGTATATTAAGTAAGAAATATAAGACCAACAAGCAGCAGTTGAAGGGCTCTTGAGCATTTTGCTAGGAAAAGTTCTTTAATCTTTGTGTATAGTGGATTGTGTATTGTGCATTTCAATTTGATGTCAAAGCCATCTGGACCATAGCTTAACTGAACACAAAACAGTCTACTTGAAAATTACATTAATGTAAATACTTATCATTAGCACTGTGGGCTGTCTGGTGGATCCCTTGTTAAAACATCTCGATGCCATTGGCATACAAATAATAAATGACAAAACTTTTTTCACAATTATTATTCTGATGAGTCCAGTTTCTCTCTGTCTTACCAGATCGGTGTTCACCATCGTACCTGAGCACCCCGAGAGCATTCATCTGATATCTGCATGAGGAAGAAATGTATTTTGTTTCTCAATGAATTATAAAGGCTTTAATTTGTAGCAAGTGAATTTCCATGTTCTTAGATCTGCAAGTATCTCCTAAATCCAGATAAAGCATTTTCATTATTCTTAAGTGAAGTTGTTCTTAAAATGCCATTAATAAAGGACTGATTCCAAAATATTTAGGGTGTTCTTAAGGAAATTGTCTTCATCTTACCAAATACTGGTAGACAGTTGCAAAACCTCATAAAATTAAACTGAAATGGACAATTTGAGTGAGTACATTTGGACTCCAGCACTAGATATGCTGGATTTCACTCTGAAACCTCTTGCAAATATGAAACTAATGCTGGTGTCACCTTCATTTCCATTCACCTGTGTATAATTCCAGAATGACCAAACAGATTATCAGCAGAGAAATACGTTTGATTTTCTTTTTTTTCCCACCAGTGTGCTCAGTTAGGTTTATCCTCTTACTTTAAATGCATTGTGAAGAGGTAGAAAAAAATAATTGCCTTTACTTTTTTTTTTCAGTTGCATGCCATTAAACTTACCACATCAATGCATTCTCTTTTAGTTTGTTCAAGAAAAGGTAATTAACATAAAGCCAAAATGTTAAATGTGCAACCAAGGCATATTTTTAATTGCTTTTGGTCCATTACAAAAATAAATAAATAAATAAACAAACAAACAAAATCCTCCGATTCCTTGCCTGATCAGATTTTAGATTTTCAACACAAATTACAGTCTATTTGTATACAATTTTGACTTTCCTTTTTGAGCCAGCTGGTCCTGACACTGTTAACTGAGACCGAGTAGGCCACACTTCATGCTGTATGTGGTTTTCAGGTTTAAGAGAGGAACATAAAAGGGCCAAACACTCCATTTTCCAGTACTTCTCACCAAGTAACCTTTGCTCACAATGGCAGAAGTGATATCCTAAGACCCTGTACAAAATTTGTGCATTCACAGAAGAGGTGACAAAATTTGCACTTCAAAGATCAGTGCTATAGGACAGCCTCTGTAAATATAAATTTAATCTAATACTCAAGGTCCCAAGGGCTAATACCAAGTCCCAGGGCTAGACATAGAAGTAAGACATAGGCAACAGAGGAAGGGCAAGATTTTAACAATAAAGCTAATTAATCACCCGAATGTCTACCTATGGAAAGCGTTAGCTTTCCCTCCCACTGAACACTTTAAAATCAAACATCACTATCTTTCTGAAAGATTCTCTCTAGCTCATCCAGAAGACACTGATTAGTCTTAACACAGGAATTACTATGTGTAGTTTTGTGTTATGCAGGAAATTGGAGGAACTGATCAGCTTTTGGGCCATTAAATATAATTTGTGTATGGTGTTGTCAAAGGCTTGATTCATTAAATCCAGCTGTCTTAGAGCAGTGGATGGGATATGGGATAAATAAAATGATTTAATATTGCACTGGCTTTTTAATGGGATCTAGTGATTAGCTAAGCTCCAAACTGCCTCTGCCAGGGAAAAGACTTTGAGCTTCAAGCCTGACCACTCTCAACCAGGGCTGAATGAGATGATGCTTTTTCTATCTATTTAGCATGGTTTCTGTGATGCTCATCTGCTGAGCTGTGTTTTCCAGTGCAATTAGGTGCTACAAAGAAAGCCTCATATGGCATGCAGTCACAAGCTGCTAATAGCTGCTGCTATTTGCTGCTGCAGAAATATGAATAAAAGAGAAGATACTATCAGGTTCATGCTGAGATTTAGAAGTCCTCTGTGTGGGCACAATCAGAGGGAAATGGGAAGGAGAATAAGAGACATGATAAAGAACTTTTCAAAATTAGTGCTTGATTGGACTTGGGAAGGCCAGTGGTCCATCTGACTGTGTGTCCTGATTTTTACCACCGAAAATAATTTCCCTGACAGTAGATACTTTATGATGACATTTATTTGACTCTAGACCTCATCCCTGGCTTACTGAAAATCTATATTTCTTACAAATTGTCTTCTTTGTGTGTGTGTTTGTTTGTTTGTTTAAAAAAAAAACAACAGTGTTTTCAGAATCTTGACTCCCCTGATGTCACAGAATCATAGAATGGCTTGGATTGGAAGAGACACCAAGGATCATCAAGTTCCAACCTCCCTGCCACAGGAAGCATTACCAACCTCCAGATTTGGTACTAGATCAAGTTGCCAAGGGCCCCATTCAACCTGGTCTTGAACACCTCCAGGGACAAACCATCCATAGCATCTCTGGTCAGCCTGTTCCAGCACCTCAGCACTCTCTCTGTGAAGAACTTCCCCCTGACGTCCAATCTAAACCTTCCCTCCTTGAGCTTCGAACCATTCTCCCTTGTCTGATCACTGTCTATCCAATTAAAAAGTTGATTCCCCTAATGTTTATAATCCAGGTGGGACCTCATGAGGGCAGAATAGAGAGTGACAATCACATCCCTGTCCCTGCTGGTCACCCTACTTCTCATGGAGCCTAGGATGCTATTGATATTCCGAGCTGCAAGAGCACACTGTTGGCTCATGTTCAGTTTTTCATCCACTAGGATCCCCAGGTCCTTCTCCACAGGGCTACACTCAAGGAATTCTTCTCCCAGGCTGTACACGTATCTGGGATTACTCCAACCCAAGTGCAAAACTTTGCAATTTCCTATGTTGAATCTTGTTAGGTTCACATGGGTCCACCTTATGAATTTCCTGAGGTCCCTCTGGATGGTATCTCTTCCTTCTAATGTGTTAACCACACTACTCAGCTTGGTGACACTGGCAAACTTGCTGAGGATGTACTCAAGCCCATCATCGATGTCATTGATGAAAATGTTGAAAAGCACCAGTCCCAAGACAGAACTCTGGGGGACATTGTTCATCACTGGCCTCCACCCGGACATAGTGCCATTTACCACAACCCTCCCTGTCTATGGCCTTCCAGCCATTTCCTTGGTTGAATCCAACTGAACAGTCCACCCCTCAAATCCATATCTCTCTAATTTAGAAATGAGGATGAGGTCAGAGACCACGTCAAAGGCCTTGCACAACTCCAACTAGATGACATTGGTCACCTTCCCTTTGTCCACTGATGTCATCACTCCATCATAGAAGGCCACCATATTGGTCAGGCAAGATCTGCCCATGGTGAAGCCGTGCTACCTGTCTCAGATCACCCAGTCATCTCTCATGTGCCTTAATATGTCATCCAGGAGGATCTGTTCCATGATCTTCCCAGGCACAGAGGTGACGCTCACTGGCCTGTAGTTCCCTGGGTCCTCCTTCCCCCCTTTCTTGCAAATTGGAGGGAAGTTTCCTTTTTTTCCAGTCCCCAGAGACTTCACCCAACAGCCACAACTTTTCAAATATGACTGAGTGGCTCAGCAACCACATCAGACCGCTCCTTTAGGAACCTGGGATGCATGTCATCCAGCCCCATAGACTTGTGTACGTTGTCTCATGAGACAGTCTTGGACTTGCTCTGCCCTTACAGTGGGGGGGATTTACTCCCCCAGTCCCTACCTAGAGGCTCAGGGATGCAAGCTTCAGGGACATGAGAAATACAAGAATCCTGTCTGCCAGTGAAGGTTGTTGCAAAAAACTCATTTAATTCCTCAGCCTTCTCCATAGCTGCTGTAGCCAGTTCTCCTTTCTCATTTACCGAAGAAGGTATGCTCTCTTTGGCCTGCCTCTTCTGGCCGATGTACCTACAGAAACCCTATTTGTTCTTTTTAATATCCCTTGCCAAGTTCACTTCCATCTGTGCCTTGGCTTTCCTAATCCCTTCTCTGCATGTCCATGTGGGACATTTAGCATTTGTCTACAATGTGAGCAAAGCTGGACCAATGCTGAGAAGAATCTCTCTTCCGTACGCCATAATGAAAGGCCCCCTTGTGTTTATGTGCTTTTAAGGAATTATGATGGGGAAAAAATTTTAATACATAAATCTGTAAAAAATGACAGAACATTTCAGAAACCTCCTGAGTGGGTAAGAATCCTGAACCAACTGTTATTTCTTATTTAATCCCATTCTCTCTCTCCCCAGAAACAGGAAATCCTGATTATGCCCTGCTTTTTAATAAAATAACAAATGCAAATAAAAAATGCACATACAGTAGTGCGCCCCATATAAAATTTACATTAGACCTTTTTGGAGGAAAGATTTAATGCTGTGTTTGAAGTCATTTTATTTTTACAGAGTGCTGCTCGTTAAAAGTTGTAAATCCGTTTCTGTGTTACCAAGGATGTGTCTAGCTCTCAGATAAATGGAACTGTATAATCTGGTTCATTCATTTGCTTGACTCCTGATGCTCTTTTCTGGGCTCAGTCCTGGAAGGTGCTGTGTCCTCCCTCATTACCAGTCAGCAAGAGTGAACCACGGCCTAATTATCTAGGTTATATTTCACCTTCCTGAAGGAAAATCATCCTTTTTGTCCACCTTTTCACATTGTGTCTTCCTGTAATTTGGGGCAGACCTGTGTTTCCAGTCCTCCCTCTGTCCTGCACTCACTGAGCAGCAGAGCTGAAGCTGTAGGAGATGTATATGATATGCATGGCACATCTCCTCTGGGTTAAGTGAAGAACATGAGGAAGACTCAGTTTCCTTCACAGCTTCTTCTCTTCTAAAGACTGTGCCAGAGGCTGTGCCTAAAACAAGCCTCAAATCTCATATTTCAAAGACATTTAGCAGCTTGCTATCACTGTGGGACTTTGGTGCCTAACTACTTCAAATCCCACTAAATTGTGCCTGAAAATTAGTAGCAACTGGATCCTCCCATTATTTGTCCCTTTAAATTTCTACTGCAAAAATAGAGCAATAGTTAAAACAGAATAAAATCACAAGGGGAAGGTGACTCCTTCCTTACTAGTCAAATCTCTTTAGATGCTGAATGCCTCCTGCAGTTACATATTTCAGTCTCTTGCCTGTCTTGAACATTGCAGGGCTGGTGCTGAGGCTTTCAGAAGAAAAAGCTGCCCTATAAACCACAGGTGGAGCCATAATCCTTAAAGGGATCTTCCTTGTTCTGAAAGGATCAACTTCTCTCCCAGATGCATTTTGTCTGAAGACTAGACAGGGCTTTTATGCTGAGTCTTCTAGGTTAATGTGACAGGTGTCAGAAGTCTGATTAGGCTCTTGTGTGAATATCCAAAAAACAAAACTCCTTTAAAATATGCCCTCTTTGCTCAATAGAACCAAGCATCTTTGTATTAGTCCTTCAGGTCTTTCTTTAAATGTAAATTAATTCAAGGTTATCGCATCCCTTCAGCATCTCCCACTTCACTGGAGTTACTCTTAATTTACTTTGATGAAACTTCCAGTATTAGTTTTAATTAGAGGCCTTGGGGACAGACCTGTGCAGGCTCATTACACAGGCACCTTGCACTCCTGTTGGAACCTCTCTTGTTTGTAATTTGGGATCTAGGAATTTGTCTCTCAGCAAATGATAGGCCCAGCATTTCCAGCTTAACTGATCAGTTAAGTGGTCCATGTCAGAGATTTCTGGATAGCCTCTGACTTACACTTAAAAGGATTTGCTGTCAGGGGAAAAGCAGTTCTAGTTAGTTGGTCCCAATGACCAATGCATGCCATACATCCATTACATATCTACAAGCTAAACAAATAGTTAACTAAAAGCTCAACAGAACTGGCCACTAACTAACACAAAGAGTAAAACAGACCACAGAACCTTCTGGGTTTTGGTTTTTTGTTTTGTTTTGTTTTGTTTTTCTCTCTCTAGGATACATTGCAAGAAAAAAGGGTCTGCTTGACAGGCTGCCTTTGCTGTTGTTGAGCACAGGCATGTGACATCCTACTTGGCAACAGTTACAAATCTGCTGGTTTCCTTCCAAAAACTGGAGTAGAAAACTGTTTGGCATTCAATTTGCTGCAGTGAAATATCACTGTATTTCATTATCTTTGAAGAACAGATTTATTATTTTTTTTTTCTTTATTATATATACAGGTATACATCAATTGCAAAAGATGTTGGAAGAGGCAAAGTTGGTATATGAGTGGCACAAATGTAACTTGGTGAACCTCTTGCTTTGAGAAAATTAAAAGACTGCAGCTCATCCCACCATTGCTCTTCAGCAAGCCTGAAGATATAATAGGTGGCTCTAAAGAATGTTTAAATTGCTCTCACTACAGCTCTCCCTCTACAGCTAACATTCATACAGCCACATGTATCAAACCCCAGATGTTTGAGATCTTGGCAGGTGTGCCCCACTCCTGAACCTTTGCCATCAGCTGTAGCAAATGGCTGCTACGCAGAGCAGTTGTTGACCGAAACGTCTTCTGACAGCAGCTCCAGCCTGCTCCCATGATTGGCACTTCCCAGAAAGCTGATGTGTTTGATGGACTGTATCAGTTTCAGTACTTCGTGTTTCAGATTCAGTAGATGGTAAAATGAGTTCAGTCCTCACTGTGCATAATTCAGTAAATGCTGCATCAGCTTTAGCATGTTCTTCATTTAATTTATTAGCAGAAGAGTTACTTTTCATACACATGGATTGATTATTATTTTACTAGGTGATGTGTTTCAATCAGCAGGTGATGTAAGTCATTTACTACATTAGATTGTTTCAGTGGGTGATGATATCTGGTTCAATGGAGAGACATACTTGATTTAGAAATATTTTCTAATGCATTTCTCAGTGCTTTTCATTCAGTAGCATATCCGTGTTTGTTTTTTTTTTCCCCAATTGTGTATGTTTGTCAGATTTCATTTTTTTCTTTTTTTTCTTTTTTAACATGTGATTTATGTATTTTATTCTTCACTTAAATTTTTTATCCCACCCTCGTTCTGTCCTGCTTATTTACACATCAGAAATGCTTGTGCCTGTAAGCTCTTACACAACTGAACTACAATGTACAAAGTAACATTATTAAATTCATAGAGACATAGCCTAAGAATTATAAAATAACAGGTGAGACCTTAAAATCATAGTATCATTAAGATTGGAAAAGACCACCAAGATCATCTAGTCTAACTGTCCATCTACCACCAACATTGCCCAATAACCATATCCCTCAGTACCACACCTATATGTTTCTTGAACTCCTCCAGGGACGGTGACTCCACCACCTCTCTGGGCAGCCTGTGCCAGTGCATTACCAATCTTTTTGAGAAGTTTTCCCTACTATCCAACATGAAGCTCCCTTGGCACAGCTTAAGGCCATTCCCTTTTGTCCTATCACTGTTACCTGGAGAAGCTGCAGAGAGTGATGAGGTCTCCCCTGAGCATCCTCCAGACTCAAGAATCCCAGTTCCCTCAGCTGCTCCCCATAGGAGCTGTGCTCCAGACATCTCACAGCTTTGCTGTCCTTCACTGGACACTCTCCCAGGCCTCAATGTCTTTCTTGTAGTGAGGGGCCCAGAACTGAATGCAACACTTGAAGAACAGCCTCACCAGAGCTGAGTACAAAGGGATGGCCACTTCCCTGCTCTTTCTGGCTGCACTATTTCTGGTACAAGCCAGAATGCCACTGGTCTTCTTGGCCACCTGGGCACACTGCTGGTTCATGTTCCGCTGGGCATCGACCAGCACCCCTAGACACTGCTCAGACATCACTGAATTCATAACCATTTCCACCACCTTTCTCACTGTGATTTTTGGCTTTCAAACTCTCTGCATGAGTATAAGTAGAAAAACTTCTGTACTGAGTCTTGCAGACCCAAGTAACTCTATACACGCTTACAAAGAGCTCACACTCTTGACATAGATATTTAGGGAATGCCTTGATTTCCATTTGTGTTGGAGCAAGATTTTCTGTATCTTGAAGGCAACAGCAGACCTACTGCTTACAAACAAACACTCTTGCAGAGGGTGAGAGCATTTTTTTCCTTGTAAAAAATGGGCTGTGTTTCTCAAGATGCATCAGTATGCATTTGGTAGTAGGCAGTGGATAAACATTTTCTCTGAAGAAAGATGAAGCATCAGATTAAGTTGCAGCTTCTTAGAGCACATTGCAGATGGAAGTTCGAATGAGATTCAGGCAACTTCAGTTCTGCCTTTTGTCATTCTAGAGTGGATGCTATGAGAGACATTTTACGTGAATCATGAGGCTTATCATCCTAACTACACTCCAGTACTTTATGAAACATTTCACAGACAATACCGAATCCTTAAAACAACTTTCTTAAAAGCCCAGACTGTCAGTATTCCACGCAATTATTGACGATCACATGACATTCTCAAGAGTAGTAGAGATTTAGTCCAAAAATAAGAGAAAAGCTTTGTCTCACCTTTGTGTGCTTCAGCACTGCACTGCAATCCTTCAAATTACAGCTGCAATTCAGAATATTCTTTAATGTTTTTGCTGTGAATGATTTTGCTAATGTATTCAGGGTGCTTAAACTACGTTTCTCCTCTGAACTGCTCTCTGGAGAAGGCTTTCTCACCCCTGCAATCATAAAGGGAGCCAAAGTATACAAATCTCTTAACACAGGTACCTACATCCTAAATACCCTCTGAGGGACTGTTGCCACGGAATGCAGCATTAAGATGTGTAGTGATACCTAGAAGAATTACTAACGTGTTGTCACAGGCAGGCAGCTACGTATCATTTTTCTGTCACAGAGCACCTTTAGAGCATTAAAAGTATTTTAAGTGTTCAAGCTATGTGTGAAGTGAATCCATTTTAAACCAAGCCAGGTAACACAAACACTAACATTTCTGGCTTTTTTTTTTTCTTCCCCCCCCCCCCCCCCCCCCACTTATTTTTCCCACATCAGACAAGAAGCATTTGTGTGGCTGTAAAATGCTGGAACAATAAGAGCAATTTTACAAAACATTGTAGCAATTTAAAAAACGTTCTTCTGGAAGGATGAGGCATATGCATATACACATACATATATACATATACACATATATAGATAGATAGATAGATAGATAGATAGATAGATAGATAGATAGATAGATGCGGTTTAGGTGTGGTTTTTTTTTTTTTTCTTTTTCACACCGCTTTTCTGACTCACAAAACACTTTAGCTCATTGAATTTGTTACCAGAAAATTGCGTGCCAGTGTTTGTGATCCAGCGATTGGCTGAACTTGTCTCTTGAGAACGGTAGGAGAGAAGAAATCTGTGTGCTTTGTTTTTGCAATGTCATCTCGGGAGGTAGATTGAGAATATTGACATCAAGAAACTCTCCTAAAGCTTATTGAAATCAATAGAAAGACTGACCATGGTGATAATGATACATGTGCTAGACACAGTTTTGGAAAATTCTTAAGCAATACCCTTATAGTGCAACAGGATTTGATTAAGCACTTTACTGCATTGAGATTACATCCTGGAACTTGGGTTTATATATCTGTGTTTATCAAACATGGTGTGTATATGTGCTTGCAGGTGTGCCTGCGTTTGCCCAAATGAGGAATACATTTAGAGCTAGTATGCCTCTCGCATCCAGACAAGCTATCTGGGAATCCATCAACTGGATAGGATCATAGAGACCTGCAAAATCGCACTGGCTTCTACAGCTGCATCCTTCCCTCTGTCTCAGGGAGCCTTCTGTATTGTCACATTTGCCAGGCTGTCACTGGCTATTTCTCCAGTGTGGGGAGATCCTGACACCAGCCATGAATTTATCTCATTTAACCTGTGCTGTGCTGAACACTCTTTATGTTTTTTGAAGTTACATAGTTCTACAATCTGCATTAGATGAGAGCAGGATCTGTAGTAGATATCTGCCATGTAATGAACTGAATTCTGGAACTGGAGCTATTCTTGAGGCTCTGGGAGAAAAAGAGGTATAGTCTACCTCCTGTGGAAAAAGGGACAGGCAACTCAGAAAGAGTACAGAGAAGTTGTTAAGATGTGTAGAGAGAAAATCAGAAAGGCAAAAGCCCAGCTTGAAGTCAACCTGGCCGCTGGGGTAAAAAGGAACAAGAAACTCTCTTTTCTTCAGACCCTTAAATTTCATGGAGATACGAGCTGATCTCCCTTTTTATCCAAATAGGATAGTCCAAAAAAACCCCCATTAGTAAGAATAGGGTTAAAAATTAATTTGTTTTCAAAAGTTTTTCCATCCCATGTAAGCATGCAAGTCATGAAGTTAAAAAGAAAAATAATTGCAATGGTCAATGAAGGAGTTCTGGTAAATGCTGTATAACAAAAGGCTGTCTGGGTCTGAGAGAAGCTGGAGCATGTCAATCTCAAGCAAAACTAGAACAGAAAGCTTGAGAAGCTGGGTGCAAAACCGATTTAGATCTTTTTCATGTGAGTTTGTTATGTTGTTTTGGAACTGTGAAGTCCTTGACAGTGATAATAGGGATAAAAAATGTTATGTCACTCTGGAGAGTTTTTCGAGGCAGCGTTACTTCTGAGTTTATTTTGTACTGCAGATACGTATTGTGAGTAGTGTAAAGATTTTTTTTTTTTTTTTTCTGTGGGATTTTGTCGGGTTTTTTTTTTCTTTGGTTGGTTGGTTGGTTGGTTGGTTGGTTGTTTTGTGGCTGTTCTGTGCTACATTAGTGCAGTACAAAAATTTTGCAGCCCACTTATTTCAAAAGATGCTACTTAAATAACCAGCTGGAGGTAACTTGCTGGTGAGTCCTATTTTTTATTTTTTGCACCGAACAGCTTTGGTTTGATGGTTCAAAATAAACAACTCCTTACTAGTTGGCATATAATTGTTTCCAGTGGCTGTGGCACCACACTAATCCAAAATATTTTTCTCTGAAATATTAGATATGTAAGAAACTGCACATAAATAAAATAGCTTTTGCTGGGAAATTATGGGAAACTGCAAGAGGATGGGAGATTATTTTAGAGATAGAAATGACAGACCGACCCCAACATTTATCTATGAATGTCCAGATGGTGAAGTTTTGTGATCTGAGCTTAGAAATGTATGAGGAAAACTTGTGATTTCTAATCTAGGGTCTGACATTACTTCCCTCTGTGTCCTAAGGCAAACCACTTAACTTCTCCAAGCCTCAGCTCACTATTTGCCTCTAACTTGGAGTCTATAACAGCAGCTGTTTTCACTTTTTTTGGTAATTGGGCAAATAGTTTCTTGCTTGAGGCCTGACATTGAACACCACCTCACCTGCATAAAGAATATAGGAGATTTTTGACATTGGTCTCTCTTTTCTCAATTCTTCATACTTTTTAAAGGTTTCTTTTGACGTATATTGCACACAGTAATGCAATATTGACGTTTAGTTTCCTGTAGATATAGTAGCTGAGCATCACCCACTCACTGGTGCATTACATCTGCCACTCTTCCAGCCCCTTACAAAGTGAGGGAAATGCAGTAGAGGATTTGAAGTCTGTCATCAAGACCTTGTTGTCTGAGGCATCAACCACTGGATTTTGTGCAAGTATCTACATATCTGAACAAAACAGGGAAGGGAATATTCTCTGCTATGAAAACAAATCATGCACCTTGTGATCATACAGATAGACTGTTTTTGTCACCACACAATAGAATGGTTATATTCAAACTGATATCCAACCTGTCCCATTCACAGACTATCCCTCAGACAACTGGATATCATCTGGGAAAATGTTAGTTTGCAAAGGTCTACAAAAAAACTACATGAGGAAGAAATCTGTATGCTGCTTGATGATTACAGGTCATTCTCAAGCCACGGGCCTGTTTTGTTGGCCTGGATGGATACAGATATATACCAGGGTAGTGTCCTGACTGCTAGACAAGAAGTAAAGTAAAGAAATAAAGCCTTTTAAATGTTTTGAGTAAAGGTTACAGGAAATTCTCTGGACATAACTGAAATACTTGCATTTTTGATAGAAGTAACAATACCTAAGAAATTACCCTTTTAGCAGCGAATCTCAAAAATGTTTACTTGGATGATAAAGTATCATTATTTCCACTTCACATATGTGAAATCCTGACCAAAAAAAGAATAACTTATCCACAGTCCAACAGACCTATGAGAGGGAAAAGACTCAAACTCAAGGTTCCCAAGACCCGTTAGTTGTTCTGTACTGTAGGAAACATGGCTTCCCAAATTTAAACGATGGTTAGATTTTATCCAGACATGTTGCATAATAAACTCTTTTTTTACAAGAGTTTATACAAGATTAGCTGTTATTAAAACAGTTTTAGAGCAAACTAGTAAGTCCCAGGATGACTGGGGACTCAACTCAATTACTCAAAAAGCTTTTCCCAGACCTAAATATCCTCAAATTCCCACAATATTCCTGTAATTGGGAAGTATATTTCTTGTATACCTCTTTTCGAGAATGCTGCTAAAGTTCAGCAGTGCCTTGTTCAATGGCATTACCTAACATATGTTTGAGTAACTTTTTTTTTCTTTTTCTCTTTTTTCTTTTTTTTTTGTGGCCACATCTAGTTACAACCTTGTCATAAACAAGTATATCCAACAAAATCCTTCTCCTCCCCGGTCATTTTTAACTGAGCACTGCATTTATGGAAGAATTTTTGTTATTGATCCCCAGACACATGCACTTGCCCTCTGTACTATTGAATTTCATCCAATTTCTATTACACCAGTTTTCAGACATCCAGTTGCTGTTAGCAGATGCTCTGAACATCTCTGTATCACCTCCAAGATTTATTAATGTACTTTCACTTTCCATGCCAGGATTGTTAGTGAAAGTATTAAGTAGCATTGCTCCCAGGGCTCCTCTATCAGCCTTCCTCCTAGCTGATAGCTTCCAGACTCAGCAGTACATTTGCAGTCCCACTGGTTAACTGATCTATGGGCAAACCCACATGTCTATGTTCTCTTCCCAGTTTGATGTATTCCTGTTTTATACTTCACTGTTTTGCTGAATTTCATGTTGTTTTGCTGAGGAAATATTTTTTCTTGTTTTCTTTTTATCAATGTTTTTATCAATGAAAATCAATCAGATTGCTCCAACAGGAGCAACTACGTGACTTCCCAAATAATGTCTTTACTCTGTATCCATTTTTCTGTATATTTTTAATTATCTTTCTTTTCCTTTGAGAATAGTTTCAGAGTTGTGATACTGTTCAGGTAGGACTAACTTCTGTATAGTGTGTTTGATCATTTTCCTCTCTTCCTTCTGAAAATAATCTCTACAGCTTCAGCTACCTGTGTCTTAGAGACTTAGAGCTATTGGCTCTGCAGCTTCTTGTTCTTTTGTAATTCAGGCATAT
Organism: Alectoris magna; assembly: GCA_030625065.1. Taxonomy (NCBI): domain Eukaryota; kingdom Metazoa; phylum Chordata; class Aves; order Galliformes; family Phasianidae; genus Alectoris; species Alectoris magna. Next base: position 192,713,631 of record CM060560.1, on the reverse strand, counting down.
CAGGTCACCCTGACTTCTCTTAAACCCTCCGAGTTTCACTTCTTAATAGTTTCTATTTCTTGGAGTATATTTTCCTTTTTTATTGCAATCTGCATTGCAGTTTGCACTGACCACTTCAGTACCAATAAATAACGCAGGACCCTGAAAGCAGCTCCAAACTAACAATTTTGTGTAGGGATATTCCCCACTCCATTTTTGACCCATTCACACTGAATGCCCATGCCCAGCTCATGGATGGATCCCATTAAGCAATCTATGTGGGGCCATACTGCTTTGGTAGGTGTAAAGAGTTTAATCATACCAATGCCCACTCAAATTTAGTTTAATTATATCACTGTTCATCCAAATTCAAGATTTTAGGTTAGTTTTATTCATAAGCTCCTCATTATCACAGCTGTATCCACTGAAAACAAGGCACAACATTCACTTTTAAATCTTTCCTCTCTCCACAAATACAATTGTGCTGAAAATAAAAATGAAGACAGAGATACTAGGTAACTCAGTAAGTTCTGCACTGTCCCCAAAACAGGGTGAAATGAAAAGGCTAAAAATGCAGAGGGTGGATTTCTATATGCCTTTGTAGGTTGCTTTGTTTGACAAAACTCTGGCACTTAAGCACCTCCCTGCTTGAGGCTTTTTTATTCTCTCCATGTGATTTTATATCTATTTTCTTTTCTCGTTCAGACAGTAGGCTATTTAACTTCTCCCCACCCTTTTTCCTCCCCATTCTGTTGGCTCCCTTGTCTTTCTATAGCTTTGTTTTGCTGATTAGGATTTGCACAATTTCTCCCTCTAATAACCTCTTCCTACAAGGATGACAGGGAAGGTGCCATGGAGGGTAGAAAACTCCTTCTTTGTTTTCATCTCCTGTGCAATCTGACAGGCTGCAAGAGGAACACAGAAGTGGGAGGGATGGAAATGGGAGGCACTGCAGCTGCCAGAATCCCCCCCCTCCCTCCCCCCCTTTTAGTATTTCTGCAAGGTTTTCTGGAAATGACAGGTTCTTCCACCCTTTTGTTCAAGACATTCAAGGGGAGAGGGTGGGACTGAGAGGGAGCAGCATGAAAGACTGGTTGGAGAAATAAAATAGGTGTGGGCTCAATAGATTTGCAAGGGCTTCACCTCAGGTGGGTTTCTTTTCATGCTCTCCAAACTAGCAATGGTTTGGCTCTAGGTGCTATTTAATTCAGAATGGTTTGTTCTAGGGGACTGGGGCGAGAGGAGGGCTCACATGGCTTTTCTGGTTTGTGGTCTGTTTGGTCTCAGCAAGGGAGAAAAGACTCCAAGAAAGGACAAAAAGGAATGAAAATAACACTAATGTTCATTCTTCTGTGGCTAAGAAGATTCTGTGCTATTACAACATCAAATATCACAGCCAAGCCCTGTCACTGTTTTTATGCCAAGCACAGAGCAGCTACAGACCAATGGCCTGTTCAACTACTTTATAGCAGCTTTGTTTCACCTCCACACCGAAAAAGAAATCAGAGCCTTCATTTTCCCAGTTTTATCACAATTTTTTCCTCATTTTCTCTCTTAGAGCTCCTCACTTCATCCACTTGCTGTTACACTGCTTGCTTTAATATTCTGTTTTCTTACCCCATTACTTTCCACTACCCCCATGGTGCTGCTGTTCATCAGATACATAGTTTTTGATCACATTTTTTCCCAAGAAGATGCCAAAATCCACTCTGGCTCAGCAGAGCCACTCATTTGCCAAACTGGCTACCTTGCCTTGAATTCCATGGGAATGTTTATAAGCTTCTCCCAGTTAGAAAGTCCACTTTCAAAATTGCTTTAAAACTAAGTACTCCTAGTAAGAATGAATTTAAATCAGTTTTAGGATTAAAATAAATAATAAAATGATTAAAATGAAGACTATATGCTGTATTTATAATACTAAGAGGATTTTTTTTTTCCATGTTACCATCTCAATCTGTTCTCGCAGCTCTATTTTCAGAGATAATGCCATCTTCATTCAATCCCCCTCTTCTTTTGTTTTTGTTTTAGAGTAGATAAAGGTGTTGTTTTAACAGTGACCATTAAGTCCATCAGGTCTGGTTCAGTTTGCCTCCTCTCTCTTCATCATCTCTGGTGCTTAAGTGGATGTTCATTTCTGGGCTCTGGTAACTTGATTAGTTCATGGGAAAAAGGAGAAAGCACCCTCCTGAAACTGCAGCGTACTGCTCTGCATGGCAGCAGCACCTCACTGGCATTTAAGCTTTATATAACATGGGTTCAGTGTGGCTTTTTATCCATTTCTTTGCATGGTGAAAGACTCACTCTGCCTTCTGTAACAGGTGGAAAGAAAACAGGGAAAAAAATATTCTTCTCAAAAGAACCTTTCACTGCAGACTTCAAAAGCAGAGTTTGTGAGATACTAGAGGCTTAATCAGAAACATTCTTTTTGTTGTTGTTTTCCAAGTATTTTAATAAGTATATTTGGGATGTCTCATTCCACTTTTGAATCCATAATTCCCTGATGCTTTGAAGTTCTTTCTGTCAAACTGCAGATTATTACCTATTATAGTAATTTCTAGAATACATTTTTTTTGCTAAATACAGCTCTGACTCTGCCTGTGACATGATTTGATAATAAATTCAATAATACAACCTCAGGTTATTGGAAATAATAAATCCATATTGAAGTACAGTTTTCTGTTCCATAATAAGTCTTTCACAAGCCCAAGACTCTCATGCCCTGCACTGGAGGCCCATACCCCAAGGCAGTAAATACCATCAATCTGCAAGATGATCCAATTGCTCCTGTTGACTTTTGATGGGTGTCACCACCTGACTATGAGCTTGATGTTCTCTGGGGACATCTGTAGGTGCAGGGGTAAGGGGGCCTTTCTCTGAATAACGTACTGGGGATCTCTGCTAGCCCTACTGATTCAAGGATCCTTTGTGTTTGTGGGAATGAACCTTCAGTCACATAGTACAGCAATCTACAACTCAGCAAAACACTTGGTCTTTTACATTTCTCTCTAATAATGAATCATACCAGGTGGCAGCCTTTGGAGCTTGTAATCCAGTACCTTTAATTACTACATCATCAGCTGCAGAAAATCTCATTTGAATGAATAAGATGCAGTGGACATATTCTGTAATTCTTAAGCCATCTAACAAGGATAGACTTAAAGATTTTCTGCAGCATCTCATCCTTCACTACAGTCCTTGAGAATTAATTCTACATTGTTTCTGAGACTGGATAATTATTTCTTATACTTACATTATTACATTTCCTAGGTTTATCCAAGCTGTACACTCTCTGATTCAAACCTGGACTAAACATATTTTTAAACACAATATTGTCTTTTTACTCCTGTAACTCTAACAGACTCAATCAGTTCCACTTCAAGATAAACTTCAGATCACATAATCCTTTATTCAGAATTAGTTTCATGCTGTGTGTTCTCAATTACACTTGTCTTTCTTCTACATATTTACATTTTCTATTCATTTTTTTCCAACAGAAAGCTTTGTTTAGTATATAATTTATAAGTACTTTGTTATTTTTTAATGAAAATAAAATAATTCTTTGTTTCAACATCTTTCAGATAATCACCATGCAGACTCCTCCACACTGCTGTTTGCTCTGTCTCCTGGAAGGATACCTGGTGTGCACAAGAGCTTGTCTATTTTTCTGGTGGAGTTGGCCCTCTGAAAGTTACTACCTGTCCCTGCAAACCTTGACACTTTCTGCTCTCCAGATCAGTGAGTCGTGCGATGTTCTTTTTTGCTCCTGTTGCACTGGGCTGAAAACTCTTGCAAAATGGTTGTGTATATTTCTAAACACTGGATGTTTCCTAGGTCTGCACATGTTCCCACTTCTCAAGTACCATTTTTCTTTGACATTTTCTTCCTGTTTATTCTACAGAATCTCATCCAAATCCCTCACTTTGCTCTGACCTCCTGCTTCCCAGCTTTCACTCCTGCTGGTCAGTCTGTCGAGAATAGCTGCAAGTAGATTTCCTTTTAACATTTTAATTCTGCCTTGAGAATTTCTACAACTTGGCACATTGTGAGAGCTTTTTCCCTAAGTCTAAATCTGTGTCTTCCAGCAGACCTTTCTCACAGCTTTGGAACTTTGATGCTGGTCAATATCTGATCTCTTTTAATGCGGTCTGACAAAATACTACAGTTGCACACCTGACTCATTAGTTTAAAAACCTTCAAAAGGACTTTTTTTTTTTTCCTTACAGTCCAATGAAATCTCTGCCTTTCCAAAATTTCATTTTTCTTGGGAATTTCAGTGTTCCTCAAATTTATGAAGCTTACCTCCCCCCCCCCTCCCCCCTTTTTTTTTTCCTTCCCTTACTCAGTTAAATATTACTGAAGCCATCAGTATTTTCAGGTTCCACTGTATCTCACAATTACTTTTCTCCCATTCTTGGTCAATATTTAACACTTAATCTCCTCCTACTCCAGTCATGGTCACCATATCAGCTGGGCACAATTTACTCTTGGTGAAGTCATGCTGGCTGTCTTAAATCACATCCTTGTCTCGCATGTATCTTAACGTATCTTCCAGGAGGCCCTATTTCATTATCTTCCCAGGCACAAACGTGAGGCTCACCTTTGTGAAATGAGCTCCCATGAGAATATTTGCCCCTCCTCCCTAACTCATATTCATATTTTTAAAGCTGGTGCTGTATTCCATGTTGTGCTATCACATGGTAGGGATCAATGCTCTGGGTTTAGTTTGCTATGAAATATCTTTAAGAGCAACTAACACTGTTAAAGAAGGACAATTGTGAGCTTTTTCAACGCTTGTTTGAAAGTAACTGAAAATTAAGAATTTGAGGAAAGCAAATCTGTTTTCCTGGTTTCCAAATTCATGGCGGAGGAAACTGTAATATTTGACCAGGTTCTCATCTGAAGAACTACTTATTTTTTAGGGAAGATTTTTGAAACCAGGAAGTTGGAAAAATAAACAAAAAAAGACAGAAAAAGAAATAAATGAGATGGAATGAAACATAAACCTAAACCAAACCAAGTCTAATCTCCCAAACTGTAGGTTAGAAAGAACTTTAGAAAAAAAGCAAACAAAGAAAGAAAATAAATAGATAGAAAAACAAAACCAGACAGTGCTGATTACATATGGGCTTTTGACTGCAAGTGATGTACAGTTAAAAATACTTTATATGATTCATAGTAAAACAGTGATACTAATTTTAAGGTCAGAACTGGAACCTGTGGTTTGCTTAAATATGACTCAAGTTAAGCACAGAAAACACTGCTTAGTTAAATACCTAATAATATTATTTCACAAAATTAGTATTTGAAATGTAGAAAGACTCCCAGTATACAAGTTCTGATTCTTTGAGATAAGGCTATGTGAAGTAATCAAACAGAAAGCACAGAACAGACTGTTTCAGCCATGTTATGTTATGAACTACGCTGGGGATCAGTTTGAAGTCTGGAAAATTGTGACATCAATTTAGGCTGGCTGAACTTCTTGTATCAAAATTGATAATTCATAGGTTCCCAGCTTAGATCTGGACTCTCCATAGAAGCTAAAATGCTGCAAGAAATTGCTTTCCATGCTATTTCCATGCTTTCACTTCCTAAATCCAAAGAAGATTCTGTTGTGAAATGAAAATGCAAAGAAATAGTGTAGGTAAGCAGTTTTTGGAAGGACTTAAGTTTGTTTAGTAACCTTCATGCTTTTCATTTTACAGTGCTATCTAACCAGAAGAATATCTCTTTGGAAGAAAAAGCATCATTTTGATTATATTAAGAGAGATATAAAAGGTACTTAAAGCATCCTTTTAAATATACACTTTAAATGCATACTTCTTTGACTAAAAATCTGTGCTTGTGATTAAATTTAAAGGCATGTTTTCAAAATAATTAAAATTAAAAAAGAAAAAAAGAAAGTAGAAAGCACCACTCTGGAGGAAAAAAAAAAAAAAAAAGAACATTTAAAAATAAATTTGTGTGTGATTACCTCAAACGTATTCTTTTCAGTGGCTATCTATATGCTTGTCATCTTTCATCCATTTGCGTTCAGTTATTCATTGATTGTTAATAGGAGTGATACGGAATGAAGATCAATAGTACATGCTAAAGATGATTTCCATACCAAAGGAGCATGCATGCTTGCTGTCGATACTCAACAACAACAGTCAATAAAAATAAAATAATACAAAATAAAATGGCATTTACATTTGGTAAACATCCTCCCTTAATTATTTTTTTAAAATCTTTTACCTGTGTTTTGTACATGGCACTGGTAGTTTTGCAGCACGTAAGACGGATAGTTAAAATGAACAATAACAATAGAACACAATTACTAAGTCTAATTGCTTTAATCTTTATGCTGTTTTTGAGAAGCTCTCGACCCAGTAGGTGATTATTATTGATTTAGTACTGGTGTGAGTTGGTGCTTTCGAATAGAAGAGAGTTGATGTGTGGAGGTAACCATACAGATTGGCATATAAAGTTAAACATTCTTGCTAATTGTGAGGTTAAAAAGTTACGAATTCAGAACTGTGTTAAATTGCTCTCAGAGCTCCATTTTGAGCTCTTCTGTGTGAAGTCCGGCACAGCCATTAGCCAAGTGATTCAGAGAAGAGGTGAAACGGTGAAAAAAAGAACCTTTGCCTTCACTAGTTTGAAGCATTATTTGTTTTTTGTTTGGTTGGTTTTGACATAGGGTAGAGAATATTTGAGAAAAGAGATATGTAACAAAGAGACGACTCAAGCTGGAATAGCTTAGAGAGCTGAGATTATTAACTGCAAGGGATTTAACATAATATTTCTGAGAAGCTGAGAGAGAACCACAAACATCCCAAGGGAAATATGAATGATTACCTCACTGTCAATAACTCAATAGTAAGGTCCAAACTGACACTTAACATATGGATGCTACAGGAAAAAATGCTTATGGTATGACTAAATGCTAAAGGTGAACAGAATGGAGGATCTCAAGAAGAGAAAATAGATCTAAAGGAGAACAATATCTAGCATGACACATATCCCCGTACCAGATCTGTAAGAAAGGGTTTTCTCATAGCCATAGAGAAAGTGACAAGTCTCTGGTATGATTTTGACCTGATCCAAATCATTTCCTCCCAGTCAATTCCTCAACTTGGAACAGGATGTGGAATTATTTTCATCAGGCGGTTTGCACTTGTATATCATTTTGTGGATAGTGAGTTTAAGTTCAGCTAAATACACAGAGAACATTCCCTGAGCCATTTAATTTTCTATTAAAGACACAGACTCCAACAGTACATTTATGATCAGTTGCTGTTTCCATATAGACACCAGACATGCAAGCCTCGCTCCAGGCACAGCTGAAAGCTGCCTTCCAGAGCAGATAGGCTCCCATGGCAAGCAGAAAGTGTTTAATGAAGATGAATGTTCTCAGAAAGTACATGGTTAGTGATGTAGTCATATAAAGCCTACATCTACTTTTGCAAACAGACATCAAGTGAAAGAAACCCATCTCAAAATAGCAGCATTAAAAGTTCTTGCTGAATCTTTCATATTGAAAGAAAGCCAAACAACCCCTTCTTCAAAATATCCTCATTTGAGGAAAATTAATAATTCTAAATGGGGAGAAAAAAACAAAAACATTCAAATTTGAAGATTACAAGCCTAGGAACGCAAAAGAGCTTAAAAGCAAGGAACAAATACATACCTTCTTGTAGCAATTTGAATGATGTTAAAGGGTGGACATAGTCTACCAGAAAATGTAGAGTTAAATTCTGCACTCCCTGCATTTAATAGTGAAATATTCATTGATGACAAGATAGGCTTTGTTTCAATCTTGTTTTCCTTCTGCATTTTTCTTTCTCAATCATCCCTCCTCATCTTGCCATTTGGCACCGCCTCTGTGTGATATATGTTTGTGTATTGGACTCAGGCTACTAAATCCTCACACCTCACTACTGCACCTCTGGAGTGCACCACCTTCTTACTGGAAAAAAAGAGAGTGGGAAATAATTATTCCTGGAAGACTTTAAGCTTCATTGCAGAATCCACAGAGCCTCTCTCATAACAGTGAATTTCTTATAGGTTTTATTGCAGAGGTGAGTTCCTTTTCAGTCTTACAGATTTCCTCCTCACCACCAAAAAAATAATAATTAAAAAAAAAAAAAGACTTGCCAAATATATATACACACACACAGACTTAGGCTTGCAAGTCTCAGAAGTATCAACACATCACATTTTATTTGTTTCACCTGCTTATGGTATGTAGACACCTGTGACTTATTGGCAGCGCATCTTGGTTACAGAGAGGGAGGGGGTTGGATATAAGAACTAGCTTTGTTCTCATTTGGCTTTATGTATTTATTTTGGATTATCTTTTGAACATCTCATATCTGTTTGAGGTAGTTCTGCATGTTTAAAATCATAATACATATAATAATAATATAAAAAAAAATCTTTCTTTAGAATCTATAAAGCCTATGTACAGGAAAGCAAATGCAACCTAAAAATATGTAATTATCCATTTTTCTTACTACACAGTAGATTCTCTTGCGGCAAGTGGAATTAGCAATGTGCAAACTGAGCAAGAGATGCTATTAAATGGTATGAGTTACTAATAAAAAGGAGTTCTAGCAGCAGTTGCTAGCAGTTGTACCAAATTAAATTGATACAGCTGGTAACTGGATAGAATGGGCAGAGCATTTCGTAGCTGTAGGAGATACCAACTCCCATTGTTTCTCATAGAGTTCCACACCTGTATCTCCAGCAGAGTACAACCTACCTGTTAACTCTGAGGTACTAGTTGTGTACCTACTGAAATTTTCATTTAGTCTAAATATTTTGAGTCTTTAATGGATTAAAAACTTGAAACCAACTTCTGGTTCAGTGTCCCAGTCATCAAACTTATTTTTTATTGCTTAAGAAACTAAAGTGTTTCACACAATGCAAATTGCCCCAATAATATTCCAGATCTTTTGTTTCAAGCAATATTCTGAGTGGCATAAAAGGTGAATAACATAAATTTTAGTCTGAATGTTGCTTTCCTTTCTCCTGGATTTTTATTCCAATCACAGATAGATCTATTTGTCAAAAAGAAGACCTACCACCCATTTGGAGCACTGTTTTGCTAACCTGTTTCAAACTGATATGCCCCATCCAGACAGACATGGCAAGTTCAGCCTGAGTTTGGAAAGAAGGTTTACAAAAATCAGTTGCATTTCTTATCCAGTTGTATTCATCAGCTCTCTTTTCAGGATGACAGTGCAAAGACAACAGTGCCATCTTTTCGTAGCAATGCAAATGAGCGTTAGGAGACATTAATGGATTTTTGGCTTAGATCCATACATTGGTGATCACTAGCAAAACAGGTTAGAAGGCATGTAATCACTTAAATAGGTAGCAGAGGGCTAGGAATCTTGGCTTGTAAATGTAATTACAGAGCCTGTCAATCGCCATTGATATCCTTAGATGGATCACTTGAAAGCATTCAGAAAGCAGGGAGAAAAATGGAAGAATGTTGCAAGGCCTGCAGCAATATAAAGGAGTGAATATCTTTTTCCCATCTCTTCCTCCTTTTATAAACTTACACGGTGAAGCTTTCTTCAGAAGTATTCTTTGCATATTTGGGTGAAGATGTTCAGCATTCCTTCTGTTTTCCTGTATGTGTGCTGGGATATTTTTGTGCATTTCACTGAACTTTGATTTTAAAAGCCTGAATAAATTATCTAATATAACATGATTACTACTCTCTGCTTTTCCATTCTCATAAGTCCATCTGCTCTCTCTTTTTGTTGACTGTTTTGTCATCATTATCTAATATTTCTTCATATCATCATCATTTATACTACTCTAAAATGAACCAAAAATTTACTCCTGCAAATTTTCTCTGCTCTCTTATTTCTTCTTTCCTCAAACCTTGTGTCTGACCATAGAATCATACTGTCACCAAGGTTGGAAAAGTCCTCCAAGATCATCCCATTCAACTGTCCACCTATCACTAATATTTCCCACTAAACCATGTCCCTCAGTAGAGCATCAAACATTTCTTGAACACTTCCATGGATGGGGACTCCACCACCTCCCTGGGCAGCCCATTCCAGTGTCTGATCACTCTTTCAGAGTTTTTCCTCTCCTGGTGCAACTTGAGGCCGTTCCCTCTTGTCCTATCATTACTTACATGGAAGAAGAGGCCAATACCCACAGTGCCACAGCCTTCTTTCAGAGAGCTGGAGAGAACAATAAAGTCTCCCCTGAGCCTCCTCTTCTCTAGACTAAATAATCCCAGTTCCTTCAGCCGTTCCTCATAAGGCTCATGGTCCAGATCTTCCACAGCTTTGTTGCCCTTCTCTGGATGTGCTCCTGGGCCTCGATGTCTTTTTTTGTAGTGAGGAGCCCAAAACTGAACACAGTGCTTGAGGTGAAGCATCACCAGTGCTGAGTATGGAGGGGCAATCACTTCCCTGCTCCTGCTGGCAACACTATCTCTAAAATACTAATTCTAATATAAATGAATCCTATTCCACCCACTTGGTGCTACTGAAATAAAACATGGCTGAATTTCAGGTGGAAATAACCAGTGGAAAATTACCTTCCCGTAGAAGCTTTTCTCTGTTGACACGGGGCTGCTGTGAGCTGCTTCACTCTCCTGCAACACAAGTCATTTTGAGGGTAGGATGAAAGGGCAGATGGTACAGCAGAATCTGCCAGCACTCCATGGCTTTTCTTCTCTGTGGATGAATTAAAGTAGACTTTGGACTGCAGTAATTTCTCGTAGGTGAAGGTTTAGAGAGAGCTAATAATGCAGTCATACAGCTTAGACATAGCAGCTTGACCCAGTTCCATCCCTTTCTGGGGTCTAATAGTGAGTATATGAAAAGTTGTGTGTCTATAGTCAAGAACTCAAAAAATGCCTCATCCTGAGGAATCAATGAGATCCCTTTTTCGGATAATTCAGTGATGTCTTCTGAGCTGTGTTTAGAGACATCCAAGATTCTGTTCTCACATTTATGACACACTTCATGTTTCTCTGCTTTTAAGGAGTTTCTGCTCACAAGTTAGGACTAGAAGAAGGAAAGAAGAACAAATGCTTAAATTAAAATCACAGAATGAATCATAGAATGGCTTGGTCGGAGGGGACCTCAAAGATCAGCTAGTTTCAACTCCCCTGCAGCCTCTGACCTGAAATAGCATCCAGAACAGGAATTTTATATTTCAAATTTACATAGAAAACATGAAGTTGTCCTAATAGTCTAGGGAAAAATGGAGATTACCACTTTATGTTTGCTGGTGGACCACATTTTCTTTCCCAGGTATGTGTACACACTGAGAGAAGAATTCTTTGAGAGCAACCCTTTGGGGAAGGACTTGGGGGTCCTGATGGATGAAAAGCTGGACATGAGGCAGCAGCGTGTGCTTGCAGCACAGAAGGTGAACAGCATCCTGGGCTGTGTTAAAAAAGGAGTGTCCAGCAGGGAGAGGGAGGGGATTGTCCCCTCTGCTCTGCTCTTTTGAGGCCCAACCTGCAGTACTGTGACCAGATCTGGAGCCCCCAGCACATGAAGGACATGGTGCTGTTGGTGTGAGTGCAGAGGATGGCCACAAAGATGATCAGAGGGCCGCAGCACCTCTCTTGTGAGGAAAGGTTGAGGGAGTTGGGTTTGTTCTAGTCTAGAGAAGAAAAGGCTCCAGGAGACATGAGAGTGGCCTTCCAGTACTTGAAGAGAGCTTGCAATCAGGTGGATCAACTTAATACAGGGTTTGATTGTAGTAGGATAAGGGGGAATGGCTTTAAAACCCAAAGCAAAGAGATGTAGATTAGATTTTAGGGAGAAATTCTTTACTCATAGAGTTGTGAGGTACTGGCACTGGCTGCCCAGAGAAGTTGTGGGTGCCCAGTCCCTGGAGGTGTTCAAGGCTGGGTTGGATGGGGCCCTGAGTAGCCTGAACGTGTGTTTGGCATCCAGCCCATGGCAGAGGGATGGAACCTGATGATTTTTAATGTACCCTTCAACCTAAGCTATTCTATCATTCTTTAAACAGTCTGGAGAAGATTTTGGCAACACAGATGCCACAGAGGTGAAGATAAGGCAAGTAATTAAAATGTGGTCAAAAGGAGTGCATGGACATGCCTTTATTTCAGTAACCTCTGTAAAATAAAACATTTGGGGTTATATGTCTAGGAAATAAACAAAGAAATACCACGACCCTGCTTTTCATTATATAGATGAGAATGAACACTCCCAGAGTGCCAGGTGCCCTAAGATTTCAGCTGTTTGCAGGCACGGTCTTTGAAGCAAAAAGTCTGTCATTGTTACTGTTTGTGAAGTTTCTTGCTGTATCAGGCATGCAGAAAGCAACAGAAAACAGCAATATGCTGAACACGCCACCCATATTTGAGAACATGAAAACTAGTGAAAAATAAATACATGTATACAAACAAAAAGCAATGAAAATAAAACTTATTTTCATTGAGAATTAACTTAAAAAAAAAAAAAAAACAACTAAAAAACTAAAAAACTCTCCAGGGTATTTTGAATCCCTGTAAGAATGGAAACTACATGGTCATGGATTTTTCTGTAGAATTTTGCAGACTTTGCAACCGCTGTGGGTTTCAGGAGGGAGCACATGCTTTCTAGCCATCATCAGTGCAGTATTGCTAACCAATAATGTTTGTGTTTCTCAGCACCTTTAATATTCTTATTCAATTTATCATTTTCCCTTAACTTTTACTGAGCTAATAGTAGGCTTGCATTTGCCAGCCTGATGGACTTGAAGAAGCAATTGTTAAGTAAAGCAAGCTTATCCCTTGAGAGATTCTCTCACAGTCAGATAACAATTCTAATAATAATAGTGATATGGGGAAGGGAGGAAAACAATAATTCGGGCATTAGAATATAGTGTTCATTATGTTAATTCAGTCCATAGCATTTATGCAGTGTTACTTGGCACAAGGAAATGAAATTCAACCAGTCTCATTCACATAAGGAATATGTGAACATCATGTGAAGTGTTCAGGGTTTCGTTTAGGGCAGGCAGTGAGACAGAATAGTGGTTTAATCCTTTGTCACATAATACCTACATTCAGAACCTTACGTGCCACAAGTGAAAATAAGTAAGTACATTTTTTTTTTCCACGAAGCAGCTCCATTTGAATTACTGTATAAACTGTTAGCAAGTATTATTTGCTGTGCTTAGCTCTTTTCATACAGGACAGGCTCTGGGCCGCAAGGAAGACAAGACCTTTTAAAACTAATGTATGGAAACACTGTAGTGGTAGTAGTTTACCCTTTGACTTTTAGGTTGTTTTTTTTTTGTTGTTGTTGCAGCTTGTTGTTGTTGTTTGGTTTTTGTTTTGTTTTGTGTGTGTATCACTTATCTGATTCTCTCTGGTGGAGATTCTGCTCTGTTGGTAATCACCAGCATCCAATCCACTGGACAGTTTCTGGATAACTCATACATTTTTCTGGGACTATCTCACAGGTCATCAAGAAGTGAGAGTTTGCTGTTTTATTAAGCTTTGTGGAAGTATTCAAGTTTATCCTGTGTATAAGTTAAGTTCTGACGTGCCATGAAAGGTCTTAGCAGTAGAAGACTGTAATCCATCCACTGGAGCAAGAGACTCTCCTTTAAGTGGTATGTTTGCATCAGAAGGTTTGCAGCACATGTACAGGTTAAATGGAGTTATATGAGGGTCCCCTGGGTATGAAGAAATTGAGTCTGCCCAGTCAGTGAGAGGGAAAAGTTTTCCTCTGCGGCTGACTTTCTTTCTCTTCTGATGGTCATAATAGTGTGAATTTCAGGTTTAAAAGTGCCAGGGCATGGCAGAGGTGATGAACAAATGAATCTCACTCTTACGTAGTGCTGGATCCTATTCCACCCTGCTGCTCTAGTATAATCATCATGGTGTCTTAAAAGAGCATGCAGGACTACCAGCCCTGCCCCATGTACAATATATGGCCTCAGGCAGATGCACCTCACTGGTAAAACAAGGGCTGAATATTCCATCCAAATTCTAGGCAGGCTTTAGGAAGGAAGGAATAGAAAGAAAAAAATGAGAGAAAGAGCAAGAAAAAAATAAACATGGCTTTCCTTCATCTCCCTGTTCGCCCCTATCAGTTTCCCAGAAGGAACTGAGCAGAATCTTAATTCCACTGAAATCAGCAGGAGTTGATTATGCTCCTTTCGACTGCAATGAGTCTTTACTGTATAATACAGATAATCCTTTTTTTTTTTTTTTTTTTTCCTTCTCCAAATTTGAAGAGGAGGAATAAAAGAAATCAAAAGGTGACATAATGCTAGGAGAAAGAAAGTACTGATTAACTACTTACTTAACTAAATGGAAAATATCTTCTGTTGCCTAGGAAAACAAACAAACAAACAAAACTACAGACATAAAAAAAAAAACCAACACAAATAAACAGCCCCAAACCAACAATGAATAAACCAAATCAAACAAAAAGAAGAATCAAAAAATGTACACACCAAGAAAATAAATCAGACTTTCTGGATCTACACTTGATTGTATTCTCTCTAGTAAGAAGATGGGAGAAGACCGTGTAGAACTTCTCAAAAGAGCATGCTAATTTTTTTTAAGTGATGTAGATTTAAAAATGGGGAGTGGTTAGAGGACTGTTGTGTTGAAATACTGATGATGACGATACCAAATTGTTCATTTGTACCTCTACTTTAAGCTGCTTTATTCAGATATTGGACCTCAGCCATTCAGAATTCACAATATTAACTTGGTCACGGTGTTGTATAGGTGTACAGACATTTGGTTTGCTCCATAGTGCCATAGCTCCACTGCACCTAAGCTAGCTAATTGAAAGCAAAGTCAAGGTCATCTGTGGGTGCTACAATTGCTGCTGTTCCTTGCACTGAAACACCTGCTCAAAGGGAAAAAACATAGGGCTGATCATGGGGAGTTGCACACTGCAGGTGCTTGGTGAAGACCTCAATGGTGGTATTGGTTGGATTTCAAGTTTGCCTGGATGATTTCAGTTATATTTCCACTGTTAGTCTACCCTTATAAATAAAATAAAGTAAAATAAAATAAAATAAAGTGAAATAGATCTTTCCTAGAACCCCGAGAAATGAATGTTGGGGCGTCTGAACTCCCTAACGTCATTTCAATTCTTGAAATTTTATTTATTTATTTATTTTTAAGTAGAACATTGTCACTGAAGTTATTTTCAACACATCATATGGATTTTTCATTGAAACATCTGTGTTAACTTTTATCATCCTTGCTCTGCTTTGTAATTTTGGAAACAGATATAAAGAATGAGCAACCCAGAGCACAGTAATATAGTGGGAAGCATCCTTCATAAGTCAATTGAGGAATTTAATAATCTCTTTAGAAATAAGCTCTGCAGCTATGAGAAAAATGTGTGGGTTAAAGGCCTTCCAATTAAGAAAGGTTTCTCTGTGGATTTATAGGCTGGTGGTTAGCTCTTCCTGTTCGTGTTTCCATGGCAACTGTCAGGTAGATTTTCTGCTACTTGCTAGGAAGTTGGAAATGTTGAGTCTGGTTGAGCCTTTCAATTCACTGAAGCTTAAATGAAATTCTTTGCAAGGAACTGGCATTTAGCCTGGGTCATTTATTCATATCTGGAAGAGAAATCAATTACAGTAATCAAATGTGCAATTTTTTTTTTTTTTAATTGGAATTATTTTGGGTACACATTTTATTATTATTATTGTACCGCAATCTATTTTTAATGCTAGGAGAGGGAAGGTTTGAAATGCTGCAGCTGGCCTCTTTGCTACTGATGGCTTATGGCTTTAATTATAGCCCAAGACACACACAGGCACGTCTCTTCCTGGTCTGCTTTTACAAGCTATAATCACTCCCCGTGATATTCATGGTACCAGCTCAAATCTTGTAGACTCATTAGAGTTGAGACACCTGTATTGCAAGAAACACAGCTTACCACCTTTTCTCCTTTCAATTTTCTTGTCTTGTTGATTTGTTTGAATTAGGAAAGCAAATACCTTGTACGCTGTTATTCAAACTTTCTGTGTACATCATGTGTTAATTCCACATCAGAATCTCTGAGTGTTTGCGCATTTCATTGTACTCCTTATATTTCGCATCCCACACTGACTGCTGCTTGACAGCTCCATGCAAGTTTCATTCTTTTAATTCTCTAACATCAGATACGTAGGTGTACACGGCTTGTACCAGTAATTTCAGCCTTTCTGTAATGCATAATCTCTACCACCCAACGAGCTGTGTCCTGCAGGCTTTATGTGAATAATACCAGGTAGACCTCATTGACTTTTCTTGCAAGAATAAAGCCAGCATGACTTGGCCCAAAGATCACAGATTATCTAAACAGAGGCAGGATTGTCTTCTGGGTAAACCAGTTAAGACCTTGGAATACCTAGGGGTTGACTTCCTTGCTCTGCCCCAGCATCCAGGGAAAAGGAAGATTCATTTAGTGGCAGATCCTATACTGCCACAGCTCAGCTGAAGTCCTCTCATCCCAGAGTTAATGGAGCTGTGACAATTTATGCCAGCTAAGAATCTGCTCCATTACCCGAGTCTCACTCCAGCTGTATAATAGAAATAATAGCACTGCCCTGCTTCAGAGAGGTGTCGTGAGGATAAACAGTTAGATGGGAAAGTGTTGTGATACTATGATAATGAGGACCAGAAAAATACCCACGATAGACAGAAATCAGCATAACTGATCTGACATTTACTTTTATACTTTCAGTCCTTCTGCCACATAGAGACAGTAATAGCTTGACGAGGGAAAAGAGATGCTTAGCCCCCAGTTCTCCTCTCTCTGTTTTGCTTGCTTTGGTTGCTTTCTTTCATTCATTCTTCCTTTGGATTTCATTTAACATTCCTTAAAAGCTTCTAAAAACAGATGACAAATATTCTATTTCACTTTCACACTCACCTTTTCCAAACTTATTTAATTGTTCCCTCTTGAGCTATTCTGCTTATCTTAGTTTTCATGAATTAAGTCAAATCCCCAAAATTGCACATACAGTAATCCAAACAGGCTTAGTTAACTTTCAACAAAAAAATCATTTCATTGTCATTGGTAAAAACAGACAGAGACCTGGAGCTGCAAGTTCTAGCAGCCACCTCTAGGTAAAGTTACTCTCCCAGAGAAAGAGAACAGATTTGGGTCCATGGAGGCATAGCACCTTGTAGTAGGGTGCCCTACATGAGACACTGAAGCCATTTTTAGACTTAAGACTTTGTATATTACACAACTGGTTGCTATAAGTGGTGTAGGAAGGTAACACAAGTGTCTGGTTTCAATAACTGCCTGCTTTTCACAGTCAGATTTAGTACCCCAGACTAATCTCCTAGGTTTTGAGTTGCTAAATGATATAAAGCGCCTCAATGTGTAACCGTCTTTAAAATCTCAGTATGTATCCTTCCTTTCACTTTAGGTCTGCCCAGTTGCTGGTCTGAGCCTTTCTGTGCCTTCTTCACGAAGGGTACATCACTCTGAGAACCACTGTGAATGGGTTGGTATTATCAGAAATGCATCCACAAGGTGAGAGCCTGGATGGACTCCTGCATGTGTACGTGGGAGGAGTGCCCTCTATCACACACATTTCAGAGGCCACTGAATGAGTGTCTGGTTCTTAACATTAGGAGGTACACTTGGATAAACCACTCTGACCTTCTGCACTGGTTTAGGATTGTATACTTCACCAGAATAGGGAGCTGGTCCTAATGCCTGAATCATATTACAAATTATCTCAGTCCTGAGAGACTAAATTGATTTGCACCACAGAAAGATAAGAAGAAACCTAACTACTGCCAGTTCCACCAGGACATATTGACAGTTCTGATCTGAGGTCTGTATCGACAGCCCTTGTAATCGGGATTTCAATACTAGTTTTAACCAGCTGTGCCTGCTCAGAGCACAGCCTCCACTACAAAACATCTCTGTTGGACTTCTAAGATTATGGCCCTACTCCAGTTCCTCAGCAAAACCACCTGGAATAGTCAGGACTGATTTTTCATTATCACTGTAAAAGATGGCTTGTGTGATCATGAATTTGGAAAGGTTTGAAAATATTCCCTTGTTGCCATCACATGTTAACAGTGCTAAGTAAACAGAAGACAGGATCTCTCCATTATGTTTTGGCATATTTCAATACATTAGAGATCACAGTTCCAAGATGTCTGAGTTACAACCTGGATTTTCTCTGCTTTTGTTTCCTGTGGCTATTCTGAGTTAAGGCTCACCGTGAAAGAAGCCAAGTGCCTACTTAACCTCACTCTAGCACAACACATGGGCAAGATGAGGCTGGGCAATATCTCTATTTAAGTGCTCACAGGTAGTGTATCTGACCCAAGAAATGGTGAGTTTGCAAGTAGGATGGTATTGCTGTGCTGGAAATTTTGGTTCACCCCACTGTGGTGCAAATAAGCAAGGAATCAGGGAGAACAGTGACTGCAAATCAGAACGTGTCTTGGGTGGTTGTATTTATGAACCAGCCTTTGCTGACAACCGTGTATAAAACAATTGTTTTAAATCATCTCTATGAATACATGCAGAATACCTGACTCTAAAGCAGTGCTGTGGTAAACTGCAAGTGTCAAAATGGCAAAGGGCTGAAAAGCACCAATGCTTGTTACATAAAATCTGAAGTAGTACATTCCTTCACTGCTGTGTATAGACACGTCTGTTTTAAATGTAAAGGCTGCTGTTGTAGGTGACCTTATATACTTTCAAGCATTAGGGTATGTTAGCAAGTGTGTTTTGGAAAGGTTAAAAAAGATGTCGTTTCTTTTTTCAGAAGCTATTAGTTGAATACAAGCTGAGTATTTCAGCCACGTGTGTTACTGCAGGAGATTTGGAGATTCACTTCAGATTCAGTAAAGATTTGTTCTTCCTGACATGGTGGCAACTAATTAATGACTATAAATTTCCATCATAACTTGAGCATAGATTCATATTTCCATTTATGCATGGGCTCAAAGGATTATCCATGCACAATTACATTCTGTGGTTGTTCTCAACCATTCTGTTACAAGGAAAGGTGTGGATTTACCGGGTCATTCTCTCTTTCCTAGTAAACAAAGCAACAGAATGAAGAAACAATATGAGCTTTTCTTTAGGTGCACTGTTTAGACTTCTTTGAGGAATGAGTACTGATAGCTAAAGATAGGACCAAAACTAAGAAAGGTTAGAAGAAGCCCTGACAAATATCTTGCCAAAGAGCTGGTGAGGGCTCTAAGCTGCGTACGGAAGGGGAGGGTGTTAACAACTTTAATTTGGGCTAAGAGGGACAAGAGGATGATTCTTTCCAGAATAAGTACTTTTATTAGAGCTACCTTTTAATTCTTCTCCTATTTAAAGTAGTATAAATCTCAAATAACTCCCTGTAGAGCAGTGCAGTGATCCAAATTTACATTCCTTTCACTTTTGTGGTTCAAGAGCTTTACAGACTGAAGGTTTAGAAAGATGGCTGGGGTGGCAAATCATGAAGCTTTAGATACATTTTATACTCTCTATATGGATAGACCTACTTTTACAGCCCAGAGAACAGCTCATGAACATTTAAATGCTGTCTGGACACTGAAGGGCTACTATTTCTTATTGCTGCATATGGGATCAACATACTTCCTTTCAAGCTCTCCCTCTTTACATCAGCAGAAATGGGCCCATGCCACATAATTCCCCTCTGAGGGAGAACAAAAAGAGACAGCTCAGCCAAACCACAAATATGACTGTTCCTTATCTTACACCCTTTCAAATATTAGCAAGCACACATCACCAGGAAGATCTTTATACTGCATAATTTAAATCTGTGAGAGAAATTTATTTGAAAATGTTTCAGCCACTACTGATTGTTCTTATTATTAAAAAAAAAAAAAAAAAAAAAAAAGAGCTAGTCTTAATTGTTGCTATGGTAACTGACACATCTGCCAGGATATGTTGCAGTGGGAAAAGAGTGTGAATTCTGTGAACATTTCCTGTTGTCTTTCCATGGAAAGACTTAAAGCAGGGCTCCTCGGTGGCAACTTTACAAACTCGACTAGAAGGCACTGTGAAATTGAAAGGCGAGCAGTGTGAAATGAACGGAAACGAGCACTCTTGTTTAAGTAAGGGAGCAGAAAGTACACAATCGGCCAGTAGAACTCATTGTCTTATTGGGAAAAAAAGGATTTGTACAGTTTAAAATCCTGTCAGACATTTTATATAGATGATAACATCCGCACTTGGTTAGAATTCAAATACCTATATTTTCAACAGGCTCCACAGAATTACCCCTTTTGATTGAGGCCAGGAAGGAAGGAAGGAAGGGAGCAAAGGAAGGAGTTCAGATCCTTTGGAGTTCCCATCACCCAAACATGGCCTTACACAGCATGAGTGAGAAATGCTTGTGTGGATGTTTGTTTATCCCATATTGTACAAAATAAAAATAAGCCGAATATTTCTCAACATTTATCTGTCATTGTCAAGAGGTGACCTGAAAATTCTCTTCTCACCCTGCCCACTTACCCACATTTTTCTGTTCCACTCTGAAAGAATGTGATGCACTGCTCCTCTATTTATAGCTCAAAAGATTCAACTGCAAGGTGGCTGGTTTCATTCAAAGATAAACAAACTTCTAACAAAACCCCACTGATTCGGAAATGACCAACTCTGCTGACACTGCAGGCTGCAGGGGACTTAAACAACCCTGGGAAGTTGGCCATTTACTGTACTACAGAGGAAGAACCCCTGTTGTTTCATTGGCCAGGGAACAGCTGCTTTTCAAAAAAAAAAAAAAGAAAAAAAAGAAAAAAAGAAAAAAAGAAAAAAAACCCATCAATTTCTGTATTGTTTTATAAAATGATGAAAGTCTAAGGTTCTGTTGATGTTTTAATGTAATGTATAAAACATCATAGCTTCCACCATGTCCTTTGCCTGCTGCAATTATTGATTTCAAATTACTTATTTGGGAGATTGTTAGCATTCTTTCTCCTTTTAAAATATACCTCTGAATGTAGTGGTTTATTCCCTCGTGTTCAAGACTTCTGACCTTTAGCACTAGGATTTCTTACCTTGAACTCGCTCTTCTTGATGCCTCTTTCTCCCTGAATTAAAGCAAGTTTCTATTCCATTTGTTTTTTTCTATACAAAAGGATTGGTAAGACGTATATTTTGTGTTCTATCATCTCCTTTCAGACTTGGGGGCTTCTGGCTGACAAATAAAATGATCCAATATTTCAAAGGTAAAAAAAATGTTTGTCAAACACTATAGTTGCATGTTCAGAATCTTCTTTTATGGAAATGGCTAAATATCAATGAAATGCAGCCTCTGTATCCCTTACAGAAACCAAGGAGAGGATATAACTACACACGCAGTCAACATTTCTAAACGTCAGGGCTACTTCCATTGCCGATGTGAGCAATATCTTAACTTGTCCTCTCTCCCAGTGTGTATTCATTTCCTTTATTAGTCTCACACGAATTGATTATTTTTTTACACTTTTTTTTTGACCTAGAGATATGATTGATTTTTCCAGTAAAGACTTTTTGCACCAGCTACCTCCATCTGAGTTTTCTTAATTACAGAAACAACTCGAAGTGATCTTTTTTTTGCATTCTTTGGGGTAAAAAAAAAAAAAAAAAAAAAAGAATACAACTTTGTAGCAGGTCTGAATAGCAAAGATCAGCATTTTTCAGATTTGAGAGTTATGTTCTCTAATTATTGGAGAACTCAAGAATATCAGCTACATAACTGTCTCTTTTCCACAGATTGTCTCCACATCTGTGGTCATTTGGTACTGGGAGCAACTCCTGGCCTTCATCCCAGTGTCACACAACATGGACTGAGATTTCAAGTCTTTCCAGTTCCAGAACCTTCTTAGTCAGGATGTCCTTTAGGGAAAGCAGGTCAGATTTATGGCCTTAAGTGTTTCTATTGACTTGTTCATGAGGATTTTCATTTTCTCAGTTCTGAATGCCTGAAATAATGAAACAACTCCATACATCACAGTGCCTCAGAGAGGCGTTTCTGTAAAATGACTCAAGAACTACAGGCCTTGAATATAGCATGAGAGATGTAGGAGAAGTCTAAGCCTGATGAAGTAATAAGACTGTGAAGAGAGGAGAGCTAAATAAGGAGGAATTTCATCTGTATTTTATATAGGACACAATCTGTGGAAGAAAAAGTCATCTGAATAATATGAGATAGAAAAAGGAAAAGAAAGAGAAAGAGAAAGAGAAAGAGAAAGAGAGAAAGAGAAAGAGAAAGAGAAAGAGAAAGAGAAAGAGAAAGAGAAAGAGAAAGAGAAAGAGAAAGGAGAAAGAGAAAGAGAAAGAGAAGGAAAAAAAAAAAAAAAAAAGAGAAAAAAGTCCAGATTTAAAAAAAAATAGTTGGATAAAACTGAACTGTTCTTTACACCTGTTTACATTTTTGGCGATATCTTTTCCTGAAGATGACTCCAAATTATGTTAGCTGGTTGGTATCACGTGTTTTTTGGGCTACACATTTATTAAAAAAAACAAAAACAAACAAACAAAAAAAAAAACCCAGAGGTTTAGGACAAACTGAAAAGAAGGAATTTTTTTCTGAATTTCTGGGTTTCATATTCAACATCCCACTATGTCCTATACAGAACCTCAGAAGCTAGAGATGGTAAAGAGATTAGATTATCCAATCTCTCTTTCTTAAAATGCAGAATTCCATTTGCTTTGATATCAAATGAAAAGAAAATGAAATTGAACTATACATAAAAAATTAAGCCAAATGGTCCTGGCCTTAGAATTCAGGTTACTTTACTATTTTATATTTCATGTCTCTAAGGGAGGATTTTCTTAAAGCACAAATGGGAGTTGGGTGCCTGAATTGATGGAGACTGGATACCTGGTTCCCATTTTGTTCCTTTGAAAATCTTTCTTTTTTAAATCATTGTGGAATTCCTATACTACGATAGAATGTAAAAAAGGAGAGAAGGCTTAGAAGTAATGCTTGAAGTTCTGAAGACTGTAAGGATACACTTTCTACTTTCTTGCCTTTGAAACTGATATTCTTGGTTAAGTTACTCTATTTAAATATAGCTGTTCCTTTGCAGAGAATTATGGTTTGCAAATTATGATAACCAGCTTTCCTGGTGCTGGTCATTCAAAATACTGTTTTATGATCTTTTTTTAAAAAAAGAAAAAAAATCCACTATTGTATGCACTCATCTTTTACTAATAATCTGAAAAGCACAGGGAGATGAAAGTGTTCTGTAGCTCTCTGGGCAACTGATTGCTGTAATTATTATAACACTTTTAAGTTACATCTGTTGCTTTCGACTTTTTTTTTCTTTAATTTAGATTCTTTCTGACCAGTTATTATGCTATCCTAACAAGAATGTACAGAAAATCAATGACTTGAAAAGGTCAACATACTGTAATATGACTTAACTTGGAAACATTGTGCAATGTGGTGTTACTCACATTCTAATCCTACCTGAGTTTTTTTCTTTGTTGTAACAATCCTTCCTCACATTTTAAAAACCCGATCAAGTGTAACTCCTTCAAAGTAAAATCATTTCTGTTAAGTACTGAGTAAGCAACACCAAGGGATATTCTTCCTTCCCATCACTTTTTTTTTTTTTTCTTCATCTCATTGAAACCCAAGAGAAATGTTATTCTGTCTGACTTATAAGAAGATTTTGAAGGTTTGTTTGTATTTTCCCGCAAGATAAAATGTGCAAGGTCTTAAAACCAGGCTGGAATTCATTCATAAGTACAGGCAATATGTTCAGGGAAATGGAAGATATGGAATAGGAAATTCAGTTTGAGGAAGATTAAACATTTATGAATACATTAACAATTGAAGAGTACATAAAATAATACCTAATGGATATACTAATTTTTATACAACATATTACATATTTTACAGTTCTTTAAAAGTTATTCAATTAGATATGATTTAATTACTAAGATAATCTTTATAGATCCTGGAATGAAAGAAAAAAGTTCTGAAGTCTGAAAAAAATACTAATATGAATATATACAGAAAGGACATGAAGAATCATGTAGTAAGCTTCAGGGTTGTTAGAGTGACATGAAGTTGCAGAAAATATGTAGAAGAGAAAGAGGAATTAGCTTGATGGAAATTCAAAGAATTAAGTATCAGCCAAAACTAATTTATGCAAAAGAATATCTTTTGCAAATTTGAATGTCATCTTTGATGAGATTATGAGTTCGGTGAGGATAATTGAGATGAAACATATTACTTTGAGCATGCAAATTAGGTATTACAATGCCTGAAATGACCTCACATGGTGATTTACAACAC
The DNA here is from genome assembly GCA_030625065.1 of Alectoris magna. Taxonomy (NCBI): domain Eukaryota; kingdom Metazoa; phylum Chordata; class Aves; order Galliformes; family Phasianidae; genus Alectoris; species Alectoris magna. The sequence goes on along the minus strand of CM060560.1, from coordinate 192,689,427 downwards.
CCGCTTAAAATAGTACTTCAGCTAGGCTTAGGCAGTACGTAAATACTTGGTCTGTGATAGCTGTGTAAGTGCAGTATCAAAGGGGCCGATAGATGGGACCTCTAAGTTAATCTAACCGTTTCTTGTTGCTGAAAGAGGTAGTACTGGCTCTGTCTCCCCTCTCTTCTACTCTTTTCTGTTTCAGGCCATTCCCTTCTGCTGTCTGTGGTACAGCCATAGCAGCTAACTTGACTTGCAAACTACATGAATTTATTCATTATTTCACTGGGCTAATTTTCTTTCTCATTAATAGGTAGAACTGGCTCATCAAATAGTCAGGCAAACATCAAAACCTGCACATGGAAAACATTTGGAGCACGTGGACAGAAGACAGCTAGGGGAGAGAGAAAAATGGGAAAAGTCAGAATGCCTTCTTTAGATGAGAGACCTGCTGAGTTTGCTCTGGCCAACCCACCCAGCTATACTCTGCATCTTCTCTTCCCTAAAAATCTCACTGTTGTGATGCCTCCATTTGGGAAACAAAATTCCATTGAAGCATGAACTGAAGCATCTTGAAAGAAGTTCCATCATCTGACGTTTTTAGGCAGATGAGTTCTGAGTTTCTGCCTGCTGTACATCATGATTGCGAGAAAGAGGGGATGGGCCTAAAATCTACCCTGGAAATCCACCTGCGTTCTTGAAGATCAGATTTAGTAAAGACAGTCACCAGGATCATACCTAGAAAATAGGAAGCAGTAGGATATGTATGTTCATGTTAATGATTTTTGAAAATAACCATGATTGTTTTAATAAATGAAAAGAAGCAGAAACAAGAAATGGGGATGATGGCTTGTGATCCAGCGGTCTCGAATAACAGACTGAGCAGCTCTCTTGCTCCCACCTGCTTAAAAGTGATAAAGTTCATATTGGGCATTCAAATGGGCATATAAATGAAAATTATAATTTTGAAATGTAACAACTCATATTGTAATTAAAGAATAGCTTCACAGAAAATCATTAAAATGTTGAAGATTAAACTCAACATCAGAAAAAGTACTTAATGGAAATGATTTGCTCCGTGAAAGTATTTCTAGTAGGATTCTTCAGGAATCTATACTAGGGCTGAGACAATTCAGTGTTTCCATAGTGATGTAGAAGTAAACATGATACAGCTGCCAAAAAAAAAAAATAGGTAATTATTGTTGGAATGTTAGATAACGATAGTGACAAGGAAATCCTGCAGAACAGTCTGACAAGCAGGGTCCATTCTAAGAGAAACACCTACAGATATTTGCATCTGTATTGCTAGCTGCACATATAATAGTGATAACATTACAGATCCAGAGATTGCATCCTGGTAAATCACTAGCCCTAAGATTACACAATGTTGTACTCTAATAGGAACCTAATATGAAATCCTAACAAGTTATTGTTCAAGAAGGACAACTGGAGGAGCAGATTAATGCTAAATTGCCTTGCTTTCATTTGAAGAATAAATAATTATTATTTAAAAAAAAAAAAAAAAAAAGTTGTTTAAAATAGATATGGTACAGGCAAAGATACAATGACTATTTAAATGCTCTAGAAACTCTTGGTTTTTTTTTCCTATTTAAAGACATAGGAGTGTCTCTTTTCTCTAAGTACACACATGTAACAAAAGTAAAGGCTTCCTTGCCATTAGAAAAAGGTTGTGACTGCAGGACAAAATTCCTTGCACTGTGGGAAACCTACTTCCATGCAGAAAATATTACTTTGTTTCAAATGGAAGATAATTTCTTCCAGAGGTGTTTGTTCCTAAGACAGCTTCCTAGGCTAATTTGTGTATGGCTGTCCTATCTCGATTAACTCCATGCTCTTCCCTTGGAGCAACTCGACATGCACAGCCACAGCCTGGAGGAAGGTTGAGAGGTGACCTGATAAGGACATCCAGGAGCAGAAATTCAGAGGTTTTAAATGTCTTTTTAAGCTAACAGAGGTTGTGTTAGTGGAGATGAAACAAGACAAATTCAAGTTGGAATGTAGGTACCTGCTGCAAACGGTGAAAAGGATTAATCTCTGGAACAAATTACAAACTGAAGCATTGGTTCCTCTCTCCCTCGATGCCTTTACATTAAGTACAGATGCATTTGTGGGAATCAAACAACAAAGTTTTTTTTTTAAATTCAGGCAAAATTAAATGGTTTCTCTTATACAGAATATCAGAAAATATGAGATGAAAGTTTTTATGTCTGAATAAAAGAAATGTTATGGAATTATTACATGATTATTATTTTTATTATTTTTATTTTATTTTATTATTACTTTATATTACTGATACATTTATATATCATATATATGTATGTAAGTTAGCAATGTAATGATATATATATCAGAATTACATATTTCATAGCTGATTGAATCTTAACATAAAATTTAGTAGGTTTGTTTCAATTTCATTGTTTGTTTCTTTTCTGTTACTTTATGGTCAAATCTGCTGGAGTTCAGGTTTCTGCAAAGAAGCCAAAGATGTGAGGATCATAGAATTTTGCTTTTCTTCTCTTTTTGATGCATGTGGTATGTGAGTGAATGCCAACTTCAGTCTGGTTGGTTGTTGTTTTTTGGGGGGTTTTTTTTGGTGTTTTTTTTCCAATATAAACAAAATATTAACACCAGTTCTCATAAAATCAGCAACAAAACTAATATTTGCATCCTGAGAGATTATAATCCAATTTAAGTAGAGAGTGAGTTACTTCAGAAGAATCCAGATGTGTGGCTAGTCACCTAATTCATATGAGAATTTTCCAAATTTTTTTTTGCAAAAGGGGTTAATGAAGAGTCAATAACAAATTAGGGAGCAGAAAATAAATACTCTTTCAAACATTTATGCTTGTCAATTTCAGGATTTATCAGCATTTTGGCAAAACATCTGGCTCAGTAAATACTTAAATAACGTGACCCCTCAAGAAGCAGTGGGTTGATTCATTCTGTTTATTTATGAAAATATTCTTGACTGTTTTTTGTTTGTTTGTTTTAGTTTTTAAAATCAAGGATTTCTAAGAGAGACTGTAAAGTGAGATCTTAATTAAAACATGATGAAAAGATCAAATGGTCTTGATTAGAGTATGGTAATACACAATGTGTAGTGGAAGTGATTTATAGTATTAGTTTGATCTAGATGTCTCTCCACTTGAACCTTCCATCTTTTTCTCTGAAATTTACTCAAATCCTGATGAAATTTTATACCACTTGAGAATCTCCACATTCTCTGAAAAACAGTAGCGAGTGTCAGTGAATACTTGTGCTTAACAAAATATTTAAACTTGATTTTGAGAAGAAATTTAATTAGAGTTAGCCAATTAAATGTCCCCTTTTCAGCTATTTAGTTTTTGTGAAAACGGCTATTTACTGCTTCGATTAAACTATGCTTTGATATGCGAAAACACAGGTAATCATCAAAGAATCACTACATAAACAGCCATTTTCAAGAACTTATGGAGTGAATTGCGTGGTTTTGGTTTTGGTTGTTTTTTTTTTCTGAGGGATGGGGTGAAGGTTGTTGGTTTTTTTCCTTTACTCACCTGAGTCACTTTTTAAAAAGATTGATAATTTGTTCCTCAAACTTTTTAATTATAACACATAATTGAAACACTTACATTTCAATTAAAACAAAGCAGCCTAAAACCATAGGGTGTTAGAAGCTTATAAGCAGGGTAACATTTATTGTCATTTTGATGAGTTGTAAGACTTCAACTAAAATCAATTATAAATAACTCATCTGAAAATAGATACAGGTGAAATGACTAAATTGATATGTTTCTGTTTGTGATCTGAAAATACATGCATAAATGGGAAAAAAATGTTAATTGACCTTAACCTTTTCTGTGACAAGGCACTTTGGCAATGTAGTAATACTTTGCACTTATATAGTATGGTACCTCTTATCTAAATATCTCAAAGAGCTTTACAAAAATTAATCAAAATTCTGAGCACTTCTTTGACTTAGGCATATTAAGTATTAAATAGGTGATTAAACTGTGAAAATTAGAGACAAAAGCCAACATTTTCAAAATTGGGTGCCTAATGTTAAGAATTAGGCCCTACATCTGCTTATTGTGCTGTGTTATTTTCATTAAAACCACATTTTCCACTGATCCCATGCCTCTAACGACACATACACACAGAGCTTTTGACCCACAAGATCTTTGATATGTCTTTCGTAATGCCTGGGAAATCACAGATCAGGTACGTTAAATCAATGCACTAAATGCTGCTGGGTGGAAAGAGACATCAGTTTGTCCTTAACCCTCTTGATTCTGCTAGTTCACCACAATAAGAGAATTTACCCTAGATACATAGCGTGGCTTTGAAATATTACCACTGTCTTAGACATTGTTGAATATGCCTCTCTCCAACAACAGCTGAGATAACTAAGAATCTAGCTAACAGAAATGTCTAATTTTTAGACATCCTTATTTCACTCTAATTAGGGGAAATTCTTCTTGTGTGGACCTGATTAACATAGCAATGCTATAATTCCAGTTTTAGAAAGCACACTGAGTAGGTAATCTAACAGATAACTTAAGTAGAGCTCTTTGAATAATGTATTTATTTTTCATTTTGAGACTCAAGACATAGATTTATGGTTAACATATGTTACAATATGGATAGACATATAAACTTGCTGCCTAACAAGATTTATAATCACAGATCCTGGAAATGCAAGGTGTTTTCAAGCTACATATTTTCAAAGATTAACATGATGAGGCAGTCAGATATGGCATCTTATATTGAAGGTTTCTTGCCTAAGGAAGCAGACTGGTGTCAATTCAAACAGGTATCTATACAGGATGGACTGTCCGTTTCACATTTAATTCATTTGTGATGAACTTAAGAAGGACGCCTTCTTTCCAGCAACTAAGTATTCCACCTTAGAATTAATCAGGATTGGTGAAAATCCATGGTAGAACAGTCCTCTAATTCCCAGCTGCCTTCTCAGCTGATAAGTAGACACTTGAATTCTAGATAACAAGTGCCTTATACCAGGTATTTCCAAAACAGAAAACACCAATTCATAGGAGAAACAAAAACAAAAACAAAAACAAAACAAGACAAAAAACCAAAAAGCATTACAGAAGTTTTTAATGATGTAAGGATACTTTATTTTCACAGGAGTCAATGCACATATTTTCTTGGCAATATTTCCTGGGAAGATTTCTAGCATATATACTTTTATCTGTTATATCTTTACTACCTGTCAGTCTTGTTGGTTATAAGTTTCTTTTTCCTTTACATTAATCTTGAACTTAAGTCACTCAGACTAAAGCAAAAGCATGAAATTCATATCTCTACAGCACTAAAGAAAAATATAATCATTTGACGTCCGATCTCAAAAGCACTTTACAGGAGTAGGCTGCCTTTATTTGTTCCATATAGTGCATCAATGAAAAAAATGCAAAGGTATGAACATGACTCATCTTCCCTTTGAAGCAGTGGAGCCATCTCAGCTTATTTCATTTGACGGGGCTCTAGAACTACTGTGTTACCTTGTTGTATCTAATGAAGAAATGAAACTATCAACTTTTTAAAAGTTGCATGTGTTTGTGGGTGAAAGTCACTGATGTGAAAATCTTTCCAAAGAACCAACTATATTTTCAAGTTATTTATTAAGATAGCAAAATGAGGCTTCAGAAAACACATTTTGTCTTCCTGTCACTCTGAAATCCTTGAACTGGAGGATTCCTGGTAGAACAGAACAAGCTGCAGGCACTGAACATAATTCTGGTTTAGATTACTGTTCTTCACAGAATCACAGAATCATAGGGGTTGGAAGGGACCTCCAGAGATCATCAAGTCCAACCCCCCTGCCAAAGCAGGTTCCCTATACCAGGTAGCACAGGTAGGCGTCCAGGCGGGTCTTGAATATCTCCAGAGAAGGAGACTCCACAACCCCCCTGGGCAGCCTGTTCCAGTGCTCCGTCACCCTCACCGTAAAGAAGTTCTTGCGCACATTCGTGCGGAACTTCCATTGCTCCAGTTTCTGGCCGTTTCCCCTTGTCCTGTCTCCACACACTGCTGAAAAGAGTCTGGCCTCACCACTTTGCCCCCCACAACTTAGATATTTATAGACCTGGGTCAGGTCCCCTCTCACTCTTCTTTTCTCAGGGCTAAACAGGCCCAGTTCACTTAGCCTTTCTTCATAGGGTAGATGCTCCAGCCCCTTCACCATCTCTGTGGCCCTCCGCTGGACTCTTTCCAAGAGATCCCTGTCTTTTTTGTACTGGGGAGCCCAGAACTGGACACAGTACTCCAGATGAGGCTGTACGAGGGCAGAGTAGAGGAGGAAGATCACCTCCCTCGACTTGCTGGCCACGCTCTTTTTAATGCACCCCAGAATGCCATTGGCCTTTTTGGCCACGAGGGCACACTGCTGGCTCATGGCCAACCTGTCATCCACCAGGACAATATTTAGGTTTAAACCCATTCTTTGTTTAAAATATGTGTATATATTTTTATTCAGCACATAGACAGCTAATGCTTTTTCTTGGTGTTTCAGGTACACAGTTACGATGAATACATTCCACATTATTTCAAATATGACTTTTTTATTTTTTAAATGACAATGTATGTACTTCCGCTCAAGCTCAGGGCCTATACCTGGAACAGATTAAAGAGAAAAGAGAAAGAGACAGAGTGAAAGAAGCAAACCAAATATAGTCTTTTCTCCCCAGGCCACTTTTCCTTTTCTTGTTCTAGCAGTAAGAGTAGAGTTGGGATGTGTTGGCAAACTGAAACTATTGCATTTACCTGTCAGATCTTGAAGGAGATCTTTAAGGTTAGGCAGCTTCTCAAATGGATCAAAGCAAAGTTTGTGCACTACACAAGTACACTCTTCATGTTGACAAAAGATCATTCTCAAATGAAATTTGAACCTTTTAGAAAAGATCTTGCATAAAATCTTCTATGCAAGATCTTTTCTAAGTACAGATTCTAAGTACAGATGCCAGTTAATAACTGCAAAGAAAAACAGGTGGTGGTTTGGTTATTTAGAAAGATTTGTTTACAAGCTGAGAAAGACAAAATCCTAGGTCTTAGTTATGATTTCAGCTATGTTGTCCATCCTGTTATCTTACAAGAAAAGAAATGATCTCTGCTGATTATCAGCACCTATCTGCCGTAGCAGCCTCCTCTGCTCTGTGAGTAGCTCTGATTCTGCTTGATTCCGAAGACCTTCACAACTCATCTGTGTGTCCTACTTGTGTGGGCCTGATTAGCATAGCAGCAGAGTGCTTTACAAATCATATCTGTTACCTGAGATAGTGCCTTCCTGATACATTCCTATATCTTCCAGGGAGTTCTTTTTTAACCTCTGTTTACAACTGCTTCCAGTTTCTTTCTGGTCCCATTCAACTCGAGTTTTGCATAGCAGTGTGAGTCTCTCTACAACTTGGATCCTTACTCTCATTTCACTGCCTTTTTGTGTGCATTGTACTTGCTTCACATTTACTTTGTTTGTGGAAAGTACCTTTAGATTTCAACAAAAAGAAGCTGATTGTAAGTGAATTTTATTAACATCTTAAATAAGCAAAAATTTTATGCCTTCTGTTCAGCCATGAGATTTGCACCTCACATGGGACCAGGCCTCAGCTGACACAAATAACCCTACTGTCATCAGTGCTGCTTGGTAGACTTATGCCAGCTAAGGAACTGGCTTTCCAAGGTATGCTGAAGGCCTATACTTTTACACAGGCTTTTACTTCTCAGATTGTCAGAAAGACACTGGGATTAACCTTCACTGTTGACTTGACATTTAAAGCCTAGTCCCAGGTGATGCTCTTCCCCATCCGAAATGAAGAGCCTACTCAATCTCCTTCAGCCTGAGAAGGGCTGAATGACATTTCCCTCAGTACCTTGAGCTCTGGCTCTTACCCCAGACCAGGGATAACCAAGGCAGCTGCAGAGCTCATCTATGTCCAATGGCATCCAGCAAGAGGGATTTGACTTGAACTACAGATTTATACAGCTGGATTTCTTTTTTTCTTTTTGCTGCTACATAAAAGCCTTTGGCTGATAGTTCTATCTGTACATATTGATGTGTTTTTAAGTAACTGTAAGGACACCTGAAGCTCATGGGAAGACTACAGATATACAGAACATTTAATTTTTTGTTGCTTTGATCTTAACTGTCCAGCCTTGGAGGTATTTTGTGATCACAGATTGTTTAATTTAGTGACTCAAGCTGAATGCACGCTCCACGGTAATCAAAAACATGGATTATTTTCTTTAATATTTTTCCTCATGCCATTTTTAATGTCTATGTTACATATCATTTTTTAATGTTCAATATGTCCCTTCTGATGGTTCTAAAGCTTAGACATTGAGTGGTACATTGCAGAAACTTGGAACCAAATGAATAGGAGCCTTGTTTTTTGTACTGCTTGCTAGGCTCTACTTGCACTAATAGAGAGAGGACAGTAAACTATATCAGTAGAAATGGCTGTTTTAGGCAACCCTCTCATATAATCCCATTCATAAATCTATTAAACTCTATTATAAACCAGCTAAGTTACTTATCCTAACTCTTGTTATTTAATACACTGGGCCAAGCTCCTCTTGTCATTATAGTCTTGCATTTCATTCTAGTCTAAATGTACTTGTTTCTATATCACATACACTCAGAGTTTGTAGTGTCCAGTATTGGAAAGTAATAGCAACAAACATGTATTGACCTGCTTTGTGAAGTTCATAACTAAGAGACAAAAACCAAAAGATGGGTGTGCTACGTGCCTTAAAAGTATGAAAGAAAATACATAGCATAAAGAATGAAGAAAGTCTAAACTCACATCAGTTGCAGAGAGAAATTCACTGAAGTATATGGCAATAAGCACAATTACCTAATGCAATAATGTACTGTGCAATTTCTTTATTTTTAATTTTTAAAATTTAAAATTTTAGATTTTAAATAGCATGCTCTGAATATTTATCATGTTGCCTGCTCAAACATCTGTACAATACTATTAACAGTTTCCTAAACTCCAGTAAAGCCCTGCATTGCTCTTTCTGAAGCACACCTTAGTCAGGTAAAATTTCCTACTGATGCATGAAAAGATACAGTTTGAACAGTACCATTTAACTCAATCACATGTTTCAATTAATTCTCTTACATGTTTCATGTCCTATGAGCTTTCTTCTTACCCTTTAACATATTCTGTCAAAGATAACAGTTGTTTTATTTTTGTTGCAGTGCTATTATGCTTTCAGTAATAACAACAGATACATTAAATAAATCTAGAAAATGCAGCATACGTGGGCATCCATCATCACTTGTAAAATATGTAGGCATAGTTGTCAGATAAAAAACAATCCCAAAAGACTTGGCAAGTCAACAGGCAACCTTGTGCTGTATTTGATGGGTATCACTTTTAGTTATAAGGTTAGGGAAGGAAGTAGAGTCTCATAAGTAGGGCACTAGACAGGGAACTGAATTGCTGGTTATAATCCTTGCTCTCCTGCTGGCTTGGAAGACAGTATTTTGCTTTCATTTGGGAATTTATGCTGAGATCTTTCCTTGTTGAATGTGTGGGTCATCACCTTTGGCAAGAGTCTTTCAGTATAATACTGATATGGACAGTAATATTTAACACTAAAAAAAGTTTTTCATATTCTTGAGAAAAAAATAGAGGCACTATAGTCAGCGGTATGTGGCCAGTAACAAACAGCATAAAAGTAGGTTGATACTTAACTGAAATTCAATGAAGGATTGTCTCAAGTATTTCCGAAGTCCTCAATATTTATTTCCTGCCTATGAATTTCATCTGCCATGAGGTCTTTGCTAAACTCAGCTCAGATTCACATACTAGGAAGCTTTAGTGCTGATCATACTAGAAACAGACCAGTGCTTTTAAACATCTTGCACCAAATGCGCAATAACAGAATAAATCACTGGATCTGAAAGCCTCTTGGCTTTAGCATGAAGTTGGATTGAAGCTCAGCACTGGATCTCCGTGAGCATCATTAACCTTTCCTTCTGTTGCTGAAATTCTGAGTCTGTGGTAGAATGTTTCAGCCTTGTTTGAATTTGCAGACTCTGAGAGAGTACTTTGCAAATGCCATAAATTACTTTATTTAAAATGGCTGAGATCCTTATAAAGTAATGAGGTTTGCCTAGAAAACATTAATGGTGCGCCCAAAGATTTAGATCAAGGCTAAGCTCCTTTTAGGGTAGGGTAAAGAAGGTTGTTTAATGTCTCCTAAAATGTCTGTAAAACTTACCAAGGAAAAGAGATCAAGGAAATAATCTTTCTTCCTCTCTCTTATTTGTCTCCCTCATTTTAGGGAAATAGGCCATGCAGCTCAAGGAAGAAGTATCACAATGCTACAGGGACCACAGCTGATATCGTAAGAGCAATTAGTAATTCTTTCCTTTGAACAAAATTATACACAGCTATGACTTTCCAAATATACAACTGAATATACAAACTGAAAGATCACTTCTTGGAAAGCTTAGATGTAGATTTCAGTTACTCATTTCAAGCACTGATCTTCCTTTAGTACTCTTACACTTATTTTTCCTCATACTGCTGTCTACCTCCAGCCAAACATAACAGCAGCTGTCCTTGTAGAAATAGATGGATGGCACTTGACACATGGAGAAACCAACAGGTATCCAAGGAAATAATTATAAGAGTCTTTTGATGTGTGTGATTCCACCTACATTCCAATCCAGAGGTAGGTGGCTATACTGTGTAGAAATACCCAAATTAACATCAGTCCAGCTGTGTCTCCATGGTAGCAAGGACTTCATGATGCACAATCATGGAAGATGAGGGGTGTGCAGGAAAAGTTGAGCCTCCCAAGTTTCACAGCTATCGCATTAAAGCTCACTTGGATGCGTCTACACAAGGCACATATCAGGACCACAAGATTTTTGAGTGTATTTTTTTGATGTTGAACACTATTGAGAGATGGCTATGTTACTTTTGAGATGATGATTCAAATCTTTACAGCTTGAAGAAGGAATGAAAGCTGAAGTGCTGACTCACTGAGGCAAAACCTTAAGAGCTCTTACCAGTTCTGACTTTCAAAGAAGAACTCTGTGGAGGCACAGACTTCTGTAGCCTTCATTAAGATACCTAATTTCAGAAGAATTTCATAGAATGGCCTGGGTTGAAAAGGACAACAATGATCATCCAGTTTCAACCCCCCTGCTATGTGCAGGGTTGCCAACCACCAGACCAGGCTGCCCAGAGCCACATCCAGCCTGGTCTTGAATGCCTCCAGCGATGGGGCATCCACAACCTGCTTGGGCAACCTGTTCCAGTGCGTCACCACCCTCTGAGTGAAAAACTTCCTCCTAGTATCTAACCTAAACCTCCCCTGTCTCAGTTTAAAACCATTCCCCCTTGTCCTGTCACTATCCACCCTTGTAAACAGTGGTTAAACCAAGTTTAATGCTCAATATTTTCTTGTGTATTGGTCTGATCAATGTCCAGGTTTTAAGCATTTCTTTTCAAGGTTACTGTGTCTTCAAAGTCACTGCATGGCAAGACTATGTATCTAAATCCAAGTTGGATGCTTTACTTTGCAGCCATATTACATCAAAACACTGATGTTGCAGGACTTAGAAACACAAAATTTTATTCTAACAGACCATTAATTTTCCCCATGCTGCTCATCATCAAGCACAGATCTATTTCATTGTATTCCATGGCTTTTCTCTCCTCTGTTCTCAGTCAGGATTAATTCATATCCAGTTCTCTAAATAGCTGCAACCTGACTAGCAAGGGTGAGATTAGCTTTCAGAAAACTTACCAGGCTGAGGATAATACAGGTATTTCACATGTCACTGTCTTATCCTTATCACAGACATCTATATAAATGAGTTTCTGGCATTCCCCTACTTATCTGTTTTGCAGCATTATAGATTTGTAAGATTACTTCTTCTGTGGGCTCTGAGATTCCCTCTTGAATCTAGATATTCAGCATTGTTTTCATCACACTTGGACTTCCTTCCACTTTAGTAGCAGCATGATGTCAGTCACATTTAAATCAGATGAAAACCTGAATTTTTCGTACTAATTAAAGTTCAATGGATTCCTTATAAAGAATAGATGAAAGGAGCACCAGTGACAGGGGAGTCATGTAGGCCGGATTTTCTGCAGATTAACTAAAGCTGGTATGAACTTCCTCCCCAGCTTTCTGGAATGTTTCCTGATTTTTCGAAGAGATTGACAAATAAGGTTTTGCATAATAGCGCAGGAGCACATTTCCACAATGTAAAGAAGATAAAGAAAGAAAGAAAAAAAAAATTAAAATAATAAAGCAAATAAACAAAATAAATAGGACTGATTCTCCAAAGTTTTTTTCTTGAAATGCTGTTAAATGCACAGAAGCCAAACTCATCTCCTTTTCTATTTCCCTAATCACATGGGATTATAACAGTGAATTTGACTTTAGTGTGTTTAGGTGTAGTGTCCTGGAAAAAGCACCAGTAGAATCCCTTAGAACTGTCAGCTTTTGGAGGCCACTCATGACTGTGATTTACAAAGGAAACACCCCACATTACCTTGTTGCCCACACTCATCCCTTAATCAGCTCCCCAAAGGACAGCAGCTCATGCCACTGATGGCATTTGGTCACCTAGAAGACTCCCAGAGCTACTTTAGCAGTAAGGACAGTTTCCTCACCTACCCGGGGTTAGTCTGAAGCTGGGAACCATGGAGACCCAAGGCTAGGTTACTATGGTTCTGAGCTACTCCAGGTTCATTATGGACCTCACAGATTTATTAAGTCAAGTCGTGGGGCACTAGCGGACCTGGCTGGGACACCTTTAGAAGAAATCTTACCTACCACAGCCTCTTCAGAATTCCCCAGAATAAGGACTATACTAATACTGAATCCCACCAAAGAAGGCCACATAACTACCTTTTTCCATCTAAACAAGTAAATCAAGAATGAGATCTGCTTCACATCCAAATGGTCACTGAGAGGAGCAATGTCAGGCAACCACATCTTGCCCCTTTAAAGAAGTGAGCATGGCAAAGACAGATAAACAGCCAACCTAACTGAAGTCTCTTAGAGACTCTATTTCTTTAGATTGTACAGATTTCTAATATACATTCTAGCATGACAATTTTTAGCATATTAAGAAGTAACCCAGACTGCTAGGTGAGAAATCAGCATGGCAGTGATGTTTCTAAGTAGATTAATTTCTTCCTCCATCTCTGCCAGATCCACATGAACTTTACCTTCCTATAGACAACAAGGCTAGGCTGAAGACACTGCTGCAGTGATTCATCACTAGTATTTCTGCAAAGCAGCTGGTGAAATAACATCCACTAGATCATGGTTTTAGCATTTTCTATCACATTTTCCCTAAAGCTGTCCATGCAACAAGGTTTAGCTGGCCTAAAATTATGGAAAGCATGAAAAGATATTCTCAGCAGGCAGCTTACATCATGCTCCATTGGCTGTCCCTTGTTCCCAGCCAAATCCTCCCAAATTGCCTTTTAGATCTAGCATCTGTTTTGAGGAGGTAACTTGTCATTTCACAGACTTTACATCTAAAAGGTTAAGATAGGCTAGGCCAGGGTATAGACTGAGGTTAACCTATGGGTCTAATCTAGCTCTTTATGTAAAACAGCTTGCCCAGGTTCCTCTCTGGCATCAGAGAAAAGTATATGCAACATCAGTCATGGTGTGTGGGCAAAATAACACTTCCCAAAATTGAACAGTTGGCTCACTTTGGGGATATGCAGATCCACAAAGGCATAGAACTGCTGTACAAAGTTGTAGAAAGTGTTGGAAAGACACGTCAGACTCAAGCAACAGTTCTCTCATGTATGTGCTCTTCAAAATTACCTGAAAGGACATGTTACAGTGCACTGTAAGCATCAGGCAATCACTACATGTCTCTTTCATTCTTTGTACAGTGCAATTATGACATTGCCATGTGCATTCTAAAGGCAATATAGCATGGACTATTTGGAATTTACTTATTCTGCGTCTTGGAGGAAGGCCCAGATCCTCAAGAACCATTCAAGCAATGAACTTCTAATTCACAATACAGGTCTAGGAGCTTCAGTAACTCTTTCTACAGCACAAAAATTCAAATGCTCCTTCAGCTACACGGTAAACACTGACTATCTATTTTACTATCTACTAAAATTATACTTAAAGATTATGTAAGTAAGTAAGCACTGGTGTCACACATTGCCAAGTGATTTGGTAAGAATGTTCATTTTCTAGGCAGAAAGAGGATTCCTGCTTAGATGGTTTTTAATAGACATAGCAACAGTTATCTCGTATTCTATTAGAGTTTCGGTGGTTTTAGTTTTACCTATCAATGTTTATAGTAGGTATTCTAAGTCTGGAGAAACTATTATTTCATATTGTCACTCACGTTGAAAACTATCTAAAGAGGCTTCTAATAATGGGTAATGAAAAATAGATCTGAAAGTTGCTAGGAGGTATCTAGCAGGAACTGCAGTAGTCAGGTGAGGCCTTAATGTCTTCATTTTGGTCCAGGGGAAAAGAGTAAACAATACTAATGGAAATTGCAAATGGTACTAAAATCAGCAAAGGTTATCAACCCCGGTGAAATAATGCAAATAATCTGAATAGGTTAGGAATATGGGCTTAAAGCAAAATTATGTTTAGCCTGGACAATTACAAGCTAATCTCACTACAGAAAAAAAATAGTTAATGTTGAGTAGCAAAGGGAGGAAGGGAAAAAGAAATTGAAATGGAGGGTTATTGAAAGAGATCTGGGGTGAAAGAAAACTTAGAGATAAATTTGCAGAGTGAAGCAGAAAAAAAAAAAAAAAAGCTGTCAAGTTAAAAGGCAAAATTCACGTCATAAAACAAGATGAAACATTCTAATTGTGCACGTGGATATATCTGGCAAACAATCTGTAAATGAAAGCATCTCAGTACCAGAGGGTAAGGTACAAAGTGTGAAGTTTTTTTTTTCTCTCCCCTCTGGGAATAATAGTTTTATAAGGACACAATAAAGAAGTTCTTGAATAAGTCATGTGAAAGTGGGCACATCCCTCCAGAAATAAATATTTTACCATTCTGCTGATATTTTCATTGTAATTGGACATAGAGAGTTAGGTGAAATTAAAGACATCAAAATCAAGATCTAGTAGCCAGAGAAACAGCTAAACATAGAGAAGTTATAGCACTCTGGGCATTTGAAGGAAGGAACAGGCAATTTTAGAACTGTGCAATAATAAACTTTGTTAAAATTGGAAAGTAAATTAGATAACACAGCAGATCTTTCACACTTGTAACCTGTGCTGCTTCCTACAGCTTCTGATAAAATGTGATTTCTGGAAAAGCACGTCTCAAACTCACCGGTTCTCCTGGTGAGACCTGCTTCAGTGATTTCAAGTAGGGTAGGGATTGTTTTTATTGTCTCTTAGGTTCTCACCAGAGGACAGTGGACAGGGAACAGACTCCCCAGGGCACTGGGCATGGCCCCGAGCTGCCGGAGTTCAGGAAGTGTTTGGACACCACTCTCAGAAATATGGTTTGTTTTCTGGATGGTCCTGTGTGGAGCCAGGACTCATCAGTCCTGGTATGTCCCCTCCCAGTTAGGATATTCTATGATTCTACAATTATATTTGATTGTTTGGTTTGGTTTGTTCTGGGTTGTTTTTGTTTTGTTGTTGGTTTGTCTATTTGTCTGTTTTGCCTTATTTGTCTAGTCTAATTAATAGGACAGGTCACTAGATAGAACAGATCTGCCCTAGTACTTGGGTAATTCCTGCTCCATCTACGCCACATTGGAAATAAAACTGTAGTAGCACCTCCCATGACTGTATTCTCCATTTGGAGATCTGTCCTTCCTCTCCCTGACTTGCTCTGTGTCTGTGGGGATGGTATATCTTATATAACTTCCTTATTTACTGACAACATGTAGTGCACATTTTCATGACTAGCTATGAAAATGGAGTTTCCTGCATCAGTGAGATATTTTATATCATGATCCTCAAAATATCCTCAACCAACAGAAGTTTTCACATCAATCTACTTTATATGATATTTTAAAGCAAATTCATAATTTTGCACTGGAAACCTAAACAATACACTGTGAAGAGTATTGTTTAGAATATTGCAGGAATACCTGGGAATGTCTGTGCTTAAGTTCATTGATTTTTCTATTTCAAGGAAAACAATCATTTAACATCTTATTAAAGGAGTAGAGGTTTCTGACAATGTAATGCAGGAATGAGACAGGCTGGGTACTGCTTAACACACTTGTCCTCAGGAAAATCCAGTCCTGCTCCTGCCTCGTTAGACAACAAAGGGATCCAGGAAGGGAGTTTGGCTGAAATCCTGGGAGTATTAAAGATAAATTTTGTTCAGACAGACAGTTGTGTTTTGGCACGTATTTTGACCCCTGGGCATCTCTCCAGCTCTGTACAGGAGACCATCACAATACTACTGGAGGACAATTCTTCAAGCAACCCACATACAGCCATTCTGGCTTTGGGAATGTGCCTGCAGCGTAGGATCTTTGCAAGGCAGAGATGCACTGCAGCCTGTTAAGTGACAGCTAGGGAGCACTGATACATAAGTGCCTGGCAACTGTTCTGATTTATTGCAGTAGCTGTTATGGCTCTCTGTGAAGCCTAAAATAATCTATGAGCATTTCACATTTTAATAGTATTCATGTTGAGGGCCTCTGTTTGAATGCAGCTATATGATAACATATGCCCCAATTGGATCTGCCCTTAGTGTACAAGATGACACAATTTGTACATAGTTAGCCATGAGGGAGATGGAGATTATCCATTTCCAGTTCAAGAAATGTTGGGTCTCCCAACCTTTCATATATTAAAAAAAATAAATAAGTAAATAAAACAGAAGTATTTTCCTTCTTAAGTGCATTTACACCCTCAGAGCTCAACAGATGGGATGTTCTTGCCCTTCAAGGCAAAGCTCTGCTGTCAGAAGAGAAACACAAAGGAAAAAAGTAACTAACAGGCACAGAAACTAGCTAAGAGTTGAAAGGGATTTGACTGGCTATTACATACATTTCATTCATGATTATTATCTCAGAATTTTCAATAACACCAAGGACCTCAAGCAAGGGATACAATTAGGAGTGCATGCAGTTCCTAGTGAAGTAAAAAGTTGTCCAAGGGCATTAACATTTACAGAAGTTGAGTGCCAAAAATGTTAGAGTCAAAGAATGAATCACAGAATTATAGAACAGCTTGGGCTGGAAGGACCTTAAAGGTCACCCAGTTTGAACTCCCTGCCATGAGCAGGGTTGCCACCCACAAGATCAGGCTGCCCAGAGCTGCATCCAGTGTAGCTTTGGATGCTTCCAGGAATAGGGCACTCACTCTTCTTTGGGCAGCCTGTGTCAGTGCCTCACCACCCTGTAAGTATTTCTTCTGAACATCTAACCTAAATCTCCTCTCATTTAGTTTAAAACTGTTCCCCATTGTCCTATCACTGTAAGGCTGTGGAAAAAGTCTGTCTCCATCTTGTTTGTAAACTCTTAAGTACTGAAAAGCTGCAGAGAGGTCTCCCTGGAGATTCTTCTTCTTCAGGTTGAACAACTCCAGGTATGTCAGCCTTTCTTTGTAGGAGAGGTGCTGCAACCCTCTTTCTTCAGGGCTGGAGAGGTGCTCCTCTTGACCCACTCCAACAGCTCCATGACTTCCTTGCCTGGGACCCCAGACCTGGATGATCTGTAAGGCCCAAATAGGGCCTTACTAAGGCAGAGCTGAGAGGGAAAATCACCTCTCTCACCCTGCTTGCCACTACTCTTTTCATGTAGCCCAGGATACTGTTGGCCTTCTGGGCTGCAAGTGCACAATGCTGGCTCATGTTAAGCTTTTTATCCACCAGAACCCCTAAGTAAGTGACAGGCTTCTCCATAGGGCTGCTGTCAGTGAATTCTTCTTCCATTCCATGCACATATCTGGGATTGCTCTGACCAAGATGCAACACCTCACCCTTGGCCTTGTTGAACCTCATTAGGTCTACAAGAGCCCACTTCTCAGGCTTGTTCAGGTCCCTTTGGATGGCATCCCTTCAGTCAAGATCTCTCATAATATTAATTCCCTTAAGGCTTATGATTTACAATGCTACATATCTTCATTACACATTTTTACTTCCTCCATCCAGCTTTTTTTCCAAGAGCATTTTTCTAGTCTCTTTTTCTGAAACCATCCTGGTGGCTGTACACTCTCTTAATTTCCAAGCAAGAAGTTATACACTGACAACCCATTCTGCTCTCCAACATCATTTCAGTTTTAATCTCCTTTTTCCAGCATTTCCAGTCCTTTCTTTCTCTGGTATACTCCCTTCTGTCCAGCTATTACTTCCCTCATCTTCAGTTTCAGAGCATCCCTACCAACAGCTCAAGTGGTCAGTACTTACTGTAATGGCCATGCCTATGCTACTAAATTAAGCAAACTGCAGCCTTGAGAGAAATAGTCACTGCACTGCTAAGATCCATATGCCCTAGCCTTCCACTCTGAACTTTCTCCTTGAAAATTAGAATAATATCATCCTGCCATCATAGTCATGTCGCTCAAATCCCTAAACCATGCAGGTTATAGCATATACATCCTGTGTTTCTCTCCAGCTTCTCCAGAAGGGTCCTCATTCATATTATTTTATTTCTGGACCATGAGTTGTTTTTGTTTTGTTTTGTTTTGTTTTTCTGTCCATGGCATAAATGCCACCCTTCTGGACAAATTTCAATTCTCTTTTTGAAACCTGGAAGAAACAAAACAGGTCTCCTGAAAGAAAATACTACTATCATCTTAAGATGCTTTTCCCCCAGCCCGGTTCTCAGCAAAGACTGGGTTGATTTGGCTGAAGCTTTCCAACAATCAACTGCACACTTCTAGCCAAGAAAATCCCAAAATACAACGTAGTAAAAAGCCAGAAGCAACTGAAAATAGGCTTATGTAAAGGGAAGGAATGGGAAACTTTGGTAAATTCCTAATTCTGCTTATATTACTTTTGTAACTGGTCTGATATTCCTTGATCCTTCTCTGAAGATTACAAAAGATAAAGAAGATTTTACAGACAGGCTCAAAAAATGCTGATTTGTGACTTTGTCTACGTATATTCATACTTCTTACCTGTTAACTTTCTAACTAGAAAGCAATGAAGGTGCTACTGGTTCAAGAGCTGCCAACTCACACTTTCTGAACTCATCATGCTGGATCCCTCCCAGACCCACACAGTAAGTTCCGAACAAAGAATTCAAATATCAGGGTCAGTAGATACACAAATGCCTTCTTACCAAGGAACCCACAGAGCATGCTCCTATGGTGTGTCAGGATTTACTGAACACATTTAGGGAAGCTGCCAAAGTGTTTGGAGTGCTTTGGCAGCAGAAGAAACAGCTGGTCCCATCAAAGTGATCATATTCTTGGGCACTAATTTAGAGTCTGAGAGGATGGAGTGATGCTCGCCAGGGGATAAGCTTCATAATCCTAAAGGGTTCATGACTCAGAAATCACAGACTTTTGTAAAGGTGTGGTTAAAGCAGTTGCAACTGCTTTGTGAAATAATCCTTGAAGAAAAGGATATTTCAATAGTGTATAGCCTCCAAATTGACCAATCTTCTGAATGGCAGAAGCTATAGATGGACTGAATTGTAAGTCATCAAACTCTGAGAAGTGGGAGCTGTTTTATGGAGTCTCAGCATAACAGTAAATAATAAGTCAGTGTTAGTGGAAGAATGAATTATTCATCACTATGAGAATATGCCTGAATATGCCTGGAAGGTTTGCTTTGGAGAAGCACATGCTGTAGTTATGTGGAGATGTGTATCAGAAAAAAAATAACATATGTCTTCAGATTAGATAAGAAATTACTCACCATGAGGGTGGTGAGGTATTGGAATGGGTTGCCCAGAGAAGTTGTGGACGTCCAATCCGTGGTAGAAAAGACAGATTATTTGGTAGGTTGGATAGGGCTTTGAGCAACTTGCCCTAGTGGGAGGTGTCCCTGCCCATGGTTGGGGTGGTGGAACCAAATGATATTTAGGGTCCTTTCCAGTCCAGTCAAGCTATAGTCCTATGATTTTTGGTGGCCTGCATTAAAGGATATACAGGACTATTACTGTCTGATTGTGGCATTTCCTAAAAACAAAATAAATACCTCCTGTGAAGTTTTGGTGTTGAGCTCATAATGGCCATCATAGACACTTTCTTATACTTCCAATCAATAGCAATGAGAAATGTCTAAGTACTTTCTGAGCCAATTTATAAGCACCTTCCTGATTACAAGAAAATTTTACAGGAGTCAAGTTATGGACACTTGAACTTGTCTGATTATCTTTTTACTTACTGTATTTACACTAGTATAGAAGACATCTTCCAGCTCAGAGCCAAGGCTACTATCACACAATGACAAAAGTGTTGAGTAATTTACTCTCTCTGCTTAACTATTTCCAGATTTAGCACCTGGAATTTTTCACCAATCATCAATTAACAATCCACTGAATGTAAACAAACAGCAAAGCATACCCCAAAATTCTTAATGGATAGAGATGGCACTCTCATCTTTGACATTGTATTCCCTGTGAAAAAAGAGAGAACTTGGATACAGCATCTGTCTCTATTTCTTATCTTACTGTTTTATTTCCACCCCACAAACTATCTTAAGGCATAAATATTTGAAAGGCTAACACACAAAAATGGCTTAATTTATCAAAGCACAGAATTCTGTAGAGTTATTTTTTATGTTAGCCTCCTTTGATTGTAAGGAGACAGGAGGATGTACAGAGAACAAGGCAACATAGGTATGAAAAATGAATTCAACCACAGGCAAGGTAACTCGAAGGATTAGGATACATAATTGTTATTTACCAAATTACATAAATTACATACATTTTTCTTACTCAATAACAGATCTTGGTAAACAAAACCAGACATTATAAAATGATGCCGTTTTAACAGAAATGTAGAAACCTTTTTTTAATGCTTGGAAAATGAAAAAAAAAAGAAAAAAAAAAGAAAAAAAAAGCCAAAAACATGGTTATTATTCACAAGGCAATCAGAAGTTTACAGTCTTACTTTTTACTTTATCAAACCATTAATTTGAGAGGGACTTTGAAGGGGAAAGCTGAGATCTTCTGCTGTTCTGTTGTTACTTTTCTTTTTTCTTTTTTTTCCCCGTCATACAGTAATTTAACATATATAGGTCAGCATATCAAATGTAGAAATCCTCCAACACAACACTTCAGAAATAATGCACCGGATTCGAAGACTGTACATAATGGTTCACAAAGAAGTTCACTTAACAGCAGGTGCTGCACAAAAGAAAAAGAAAAAAAAAAAAAAAAGCTGTCTTTAAAAGTGCTTTTAATTACTGTATATCTTTGTTTAGAAGACACCTTCAACACCTTTTCCTTGTGAGCTGCAGGGAAAGCAATTAACTGTATGAGAAAGCCACTCGATTTAAAGCTGCAGGAGGAAGCAATTAGTGTAACAGAAGTCTTAGCTTGTACACAAGGTAATACGGTACGTGAAGTCACTGGATGCTGAGTATTACTTTGACATAATTAATATGGATTGTAATACTTAAAATGTGGGAATGCAGAAAGGTGAGAGTTGCAGCTGACTGTATGGCCCATGTTTCTCCCCAGGTCTTTTTACAGCAAAGGACTTGACTGTCTACAGAAAAGCACATTTATACCTCCGGAAGATATAATTTGCACCTTCCGTGTATTCCCTTTACAAAGGTGGATGAACCAAAAACATGCTATTATTCTATGATAATATGAAAGCTGCTCCAAAATTAATGTCTTCTATTTCATTTTATAGGCCCTGATGTCAGAGGCAGATGTTGGTGGTATCGCAGTGGAGGTTGAAACTTCACACCAATATTCCATTACATTATTTAGCTGTGTGACAGATGGCAGCAGACAGGCAGTCTGAGAAAATGGTGTCTGACACCAAGATCTGTAAGCAAAGGTGTGTCACTGAATTCCTCCATGTGGAAAAAATGGCCCTCATTGACATTCACTGATCCATGCTGAACATTTGTGGAGACCAACAGCGAATGTGAGCACAGTGAGGCAGCGAGTGGTGCATTTTAGCAGTGGTGGCAGAAATGTGAAAGACAAGGCACATTTCAGAAGGCCATGCAGACTTTTCACATCATGAAATGAAGAGCACCTCAATCAGCTCATCTGTGCAAATCAGTGTATTACACCCAGGGAACTGTGTACAGAGATGAATATCAGCTTCAGTGCATTGGAAACTGGTGACAGTGCTGGAATATAGCAAAATTTGTGCCAGGTGGGTCCCACAGATGTTTGCACAGGTACAGACAGAACACTGTATGCAATACCAATAAAAGGGTGAAGGTGACAATTTTAAGGATCACATCAGTACCGGAAATGAGACATGATGTCGTCACTACAAGCTAAAGTCAAAAGAGCAATCCATGGAATGGCAACATGTGAATTCTCAATTGAAGAAAAAGTTCAGGATGCAGCCCTCAGTGAGTAAAGTGACTTGCACTGTGTTTTGGGAAGGGGGCGATCCCTCCAGATTTCCTGGAACCTTCTTTTCTGAGAGGCAGAAATGTACATGGTTTGACTCATTTGAAGTAAGGTTATTTAGATAGCTTGGCTACAAAGACTTTACAAAATATGTATGTTTCTGGTCTTATTTGCTGTTTGTAGTGTTTATAAGTCTTGATTTTAACACCGGACTACATCCTTTTACTCAGCCATTTTCCATTTTACAGTACAACAGGGTCTTCTTAGACATAGTGCAAAAAGATTTTGAATGTTCGTGAATCTGGGCTTGCTTGGGGTGTTTTTTGTTGCTTGCTTTGGGTGTTCTGTTGTTTGGGAATAGCAGTTTCCCAAATGATATGTTTTTAGGAAACAATCCTTGATTATCAGTGACAAGAAAATTTCTAAAAAATCCCATTTTACATAAGGGCAAAAATATTACTAAAACGAGACCAGAGAACATTTTGCTTGGTGGTGTTTCATAAAGAATGCACAGGTTAATTAGAACTTTTATGTTGCATTAGATGGTAGGAAACCTCAATTAATTACTACATCTTTAACTAATTCATTAAGAACTGATTATAAAACCACAAAGCAAGTATTACCTTGATCATAGTATCTGAACTGGTTTATTTGTAAAGTTCAAAACCTATGACATTTAATAAAAATTAAATTTTAACCGAGACATAGGATGGTTAATAGTAACGTACAGCATTATTAAATTTGAAAATGAACGAAGCTTCCAATGATACCAACCATACTCTTCTAAACACCTTTATGTTAGCCCTTGTGTTTTCTCATGTCCTACACTACAGGATGAAAGGTTGATATTAACAGTTTACTTTTCTACTACTTTTATTTAAAGTTAACAGCACAAGCGAGATGATTCTATAAATGTTTGATTTTATGAGCTCTTGTGCACTTTTCTCAACCAATTAGTCAAATTGCATTCTTGACTCCATCTCTTCACTAAATCTAGTTGGATGTTTTGGTGTTTTTTTTTCAGCTTTTGTTATTTAGTACACTACCCTAGTCCATTAAAGGCAAAAGTCAATTATTTGTCTTTTGAAGCTCTAAGTGCCTTGTTTAAAATGCCAAGTGCATTAAAAACAGGCCACCCCTGACTTTTGCAGGGAGATACAGAAGAATAAGAAGTTAGTTGGATATAACAGTATTTTGAAATTGAGTTTGTGAAGGCATATGTGCATGAGTACGTGTATGAAAATACCAAAATAAATATTAAATTCTTTCAAGTCATCAAGAACACTTGTTTGTTTGTTTGTTTGTTTGTCCCTGTTTTCCATTCTTTTCTCTTAACAAGGAGAAAAGGAGAAAGTCTTGTGGTTAAAACAAAGGACAGGGAGGCAGAGGACAATGAACTTGGAGAAAAGGCTATACTCGATCATTTTTAAAGCTAAAAAATAAGTATTCGTAGCCACAGATGTGTAAACGAGTGCAACATTCTAGTGAAAAAAAAAAAAAATGCTGCATTTTTCCAAGTAGGTGGGGAATCTGCCATTGTACCTCTTCCAAATTCGGTTCACTGTCCTTATCTATTCGTATTTCCATTTTGAAGACAACTCTCTATGCTGTCTTTTGCCTCCATACTGAGACTGAACACACGGGGGATAACAAAAATTCTTGTATACAGCATGAGACTGCTAAGAGAGCTTGGTAACTCTGCAAATAAATGGAACTTGGGTATGCCAGTTTTATCCTCATCTCTGGAATGGTGAGAGATTTCTAGCCTCTGTAGAAAGGGTTTGAGATGGTAACCTGTTGAAGGGGTCTGGAGGTTATAGAAGTGAAGCAACTTAAAAGCTGAATGTGGTAATTTAATATGGTAATCAGTTAATGAATACAAGTCTTATGATGGCTGGAGGACAGGCGCTATGCACTGAGCTCTGTTACATAGCTCTTTACAGAAGGAGTCATCCAATTGGTGCAATATTGACGAATAAAGGCTGCAGAACATGTGACTCAATAGTAACAATTAGTTTTTGCAGAGGTTAAAAAAAATCTATTTAGAAGATAGTTTTTCATGGTAGACATGTTCTTTCTGTGTAAATGGCAAACTCTGAGTAAAACAGAGATTAATTTAATTAAGTTTAAACATTTCAGCCTTTTATTTCATGGCTACACACATAAGTGGAACAATCACTGAATAAAAATGCTGCATATTTACTGTTGCATGATCCAAGCAATTACTACTAAAGTATTAAGGAAAAGCACCATTTCACTCTTTTAATTTTATTTTATAATTAGGTGGGAACCATATTTTGTTGAATACATTTACAGATAGAAGTTATAGATTATGTTTCTCTTTGTTGTGGAAGGATGCTTTTAGCCCTGTTGCTAAAAGCCTGTTAGCAACAATTAAAATTTCAATAAAAATGCATTTATAGTTTTTGTACTTGATTTTCATGTTGGTTTCCATCAAATATTTCACTCTTATAATGCAAGCAGTCTGCTAATAGTCAATAACACAGACCTTCAAGAGTGATTTTAAACATCTGTTTAACGACACAGCTTTTTCTGTACTTTTAATTTCAGTTCGTTCATTTTACATAAGCATTGTTTAAGTTGTTCATCATGCCTCCGACCTCAGTTACTTTGAGTTCTTAAAATATGATCTTAAAAAGTTTAGAGGGAAAACCCAAACACACACACACACACACACACATGTATTTGGCAACTTTTTTGTGTGCCAGAGTTTTAGCTTGCTGAAAGCCTTTCCTGACTTCCTACTCAAACATTTTTGCACACAGTATTATACAACGGGCTGAAAGCAGCCTGCTAAATGCAACATGGCAAACGCCTGTATGTATTCTACATATATCGCACTACTAAAATCAATCTGTTGAGATTAGTTTCCATTTCAAGGAGAGCAGAGAATCACAACCACCAGCTCCTATCGTGTGCTGCATCGTATCAATTAAAATTAAATTAAATTAAATTTCGTGCAAAGAACACAACTTAAAAAATCCCAGCAAATAACAACAGAACCTTTCCACTAATGATTTTCAGTCATCGGAAGTAGAAAGAGACTCAGACAGCAGACAGCATGGTCCCAGCATGCTTTTTGCCTTTTTTTTTGTTTGCACAGTAGCTGTCAGTTGCAGCCCTGCAGGTAGTAGAACCCAGTGGGAAGAGGGGCGGGACAGAGCGATGCTGCCTGAACTGACAGCAAATTTAAATTACTGAGCTTTCTTTTTCTATTTTTTTTTTCTTTCTTTGCGTGATTTTTTTTTCTTCTATTTTTCTACTCTGCGACAAACTGAAAAGATCCTAGCACACGCTAATTTAACAACCCTGCTTCTTCGTCTTCTTTTTTTTTTTCCCCCTCTTCTGCTTTCAGGATAATTAAAAGGGAATCCTGTAAAGGCAACATTCCTTCAAGCAAGTTGGTGCTGTAACGTGCTGGTAAGACAAATTTAATTTTTTTTGTCCCCTTTCTCATCTTTTCTTTTCCTTTTTTGGAGCTAAAAGCTTTTGTATATCTAACGCAGTCATAAGTGTAGTTCCCCTGCTGTGGAGGGTTAGGATGTAATGAAAAGGTGCAACTGCTTGATATGTGACCTTCTCCTATTACTTAAAATGGATAATAACAGCTTTCGTGTCTGTCCTCATGATGCTTTTCTCTCTGAGAATTGACTATTTGCTCAACAGAAGCGGTGCTGTGATTGTCGCACTATGACAATGAGGACTTGATTGTTTTTTGGGTGCTGTTCCATGCTCCTATCAGAAAAGATATTTGAGTTGGGGGTTTTGTGTGTGTGATTTTTTTCCAAATGCTGCCTTTAGCACTGATACAACGGGGGTGGAGATGGGGGTGGAGGAGATGATCTTGAGCATCATTCTGCCTGTTCAGCTGTTTACTTGATAAGGAAGAGCAACACTGAAACTTTTCAAAAATAAATAAATATTTTTTTTGTTTGCATCAAGTGGGATCAGTGTCTCCAGGATTTATTGTACACTGGGTAAAGTTCCTGCTATCCCTTGCATTGTTCTTCTGGAGAAACAGGGAGAGGGATGTTTTACTTCTTACCTTGGCATATCTTTGTAGCAGCTAATTGCAAGAAGGTGACAAACTTTGAGATGAAATACTTGGCGTTGCTTTTGTAAGGAATTAGTCTGATGCTCTGGCTAATCTCCTATGGATGCAAACCTGCCAGAAATAATCAGATCTTTGTTATACACGTTGCTGTTACTGCCTTATAAGTGCCCTGATTTCTGTGATCTGCCTTCTAGTCTTTTTCTGATAATAATGCATTTTATAGGAAATTAGAGGTGTTGTGTTTTTGATTTGTTTTAACCTTTATGAAACTTGTAAGGTTATATATTTTATTTGTTTTTATTTGTTTTTATTCTCAGATGTGATTTTGAAAAGTATTAGATGCTACAGCACCTACTAAAATCAACAGGAAGGCTGAGTTTGTTCTGTATTTAAGAGGAAATTGCTGAGTATTCCCAGGACTGAATCTTATGTTTGTTAAAATCTCTCTTTTCCTAACTAACTGCAATTTGTTGCCATTACACTTAAGACCTGATCATGTAAGCTCTTACTGAATTATATAAACTGCATGAATAAACACTACTTTTACAGTTGGTTGTTGACAGCTTTGTGGCTGTACTGAGAAAAACTTTTTGAACACATATCAGGAATTTTATGAGAAATTGAGTGGAGTTGGAATGGCAGTGTGACTCAGTCCTTTAACTTCTAGAAAGCTGTTTTCCTTTATTTTTTAAAAGAGGTATCTTGAAATTAATCATCTTCAATGTGACACTCAGAAGTCCATTTTGCAAACTGTCTAACATGGTCACACAGGGCAAAACTGTGCAGGGGGGAGGGGTATGAGGAGCAATCGGAGACTGAGCACAGATTATTTTTTGTGCTCTTGGAAAGAAGAGGAAGATGTGGCAATGCCATATGGAAAGTCATATTCTTTCCCAGGAACTTTGTTAGGACGCAGGGTTAAGGGTGCTGCACTTTCAGGAGTTTGTCATTCCCTATTTCAGCCTCAATTCCAAGCACTGTGATACTTTTCTAAATATTTAGTTTACTCATGCAGAAAACGTTGGTGTCTTGTTAAATGAGGTCATTGTAGCTCTCACACCTTGCTTTTGCCCTTATAACTTGCCTCCCCTCCTCCCCCGACACCAGGAGCCAAAAATTTAGGCTTTGTCCTTTGTAATCCTAAACTCCCATCCATTTATAACCGGAGAATAAAAGGTTTGAATTCAGTGTTCTTGTTATGGAAATAAGTTTTTATTCATTCAGTATCAACTGACACTTAGAAGCGTATCTGATGTAATATGAATAAACTGTAGGCTGTTGACAGTAAATTATGCAGCTATAGTCTCACTTTATCTAAGAAACAGTGCTTGTACAATGCTCAAGTGGCCTAAAGGAGTGAAACAGCTGCCAATGTGCTCATTTGAGTTTTGTGATCACCCAGATCCATGAGAAGTCCTTTGTGGTTGATAACCACAGCCCATGGTGGGCAACACAGTAGTGGACAGGGCTGCAAGGAACAGGGCTTGGATGTAATCAAGAGTACATTATTAGAGGTGATGCCAAAGTTACTGTAATGAGCAACAGGACAGTAAAGTATAGCCACTGTGAGATTCTAAGTTTGACAACAGAAGTTAATTTCTAAAGCATTAAAACATAAAAAGTCATCTGTATCTTTAAAATAATAATAATCAACCAGCATCTGCATCTTTAAAATAATAATAGTAATCAATCAGTCTACTTTCTATTTGAATGTAGTCTTTACATTTTTTTATTTTTATTTTTTTAACTAATCTGTGCACTTTGCTGTTGGCTTCTAGCAATACCAAAAGTTTGGAAATTTCCAGTTGAATAGAATTACTTTCAATGCAACAACAACAAAAAAAAGCAAGGCAGAAAACTTGCTGTAATTTCCTGTCAGTATCACAGAAATAAGAAAACACTAGGCTAATAAAAATGATAATCTGAGTTTACAACTGTTAACAAGATTCCTGAATAGAAATGGTGCCATTATGTGCAAAGAACTTCTATCATCACTAGAGGAATGTAGTATAAAATTACGAGTTTTATTATTAGGGCCTTGTCATCCAATCAGAAATCAACACATGATCTTACTCTGTGAAATGCCATAAGTTTTGGCATCTTCCCTCCCCTCTGATTAATAAAATATTAAAGACATTTTATAATTAGAAACTTTGTTAACATAGCTGTGAATTTTCTTTACAGGAAAAAGCTGGCATTATTCAGTATTTCATCCACATCTCCAGCATAGCAAATCACTGCAAGTCTGTGCTACATGCAGTAGGTACTATTGAGGCAAATTCCAAACTTGCCATGGACTATAATAGTGGGATTTTATGGGCTTCTTAAGAGAGATGAGATTCTCAGATTTTCCAGGACTATTCAGAAGAATTTACAATTATGCTATAGCATTTCTTTCACAATCCATACAACCGCAGAATCATATAATAAGGATAGGACATAAAAGATCATACAGTTCCAACTCCCTGCTATGGGTAGGAACACCTTCCAGAATATCAAGTCACTTAAAAACTTCATCCAACCTGGCCTTGAACCGATCTAGGAATCAGGAGTTATGTCTGGATAACCTGTTCCAGGGCCTCACTGAGTGAAAAATTTCTAGCTCATATCTAAATTAAATCTTTTTTTTTTTTTAATTATTATCATTATTATTTAAAATTATTACTCCTTGTCCTATCATTACACTCCATTAGAAACAGTCTCCCTCCTTCTTTCGTTTAGGCCCACTTTATCAGCATTACATTTCTGGTCAACCGAATTAATGCATCATAGAGGCATGGCAAAACTTAGATCTTAACCTTTGACGATATTTTATTTCATTCTAGTAATAACAGACTCCCAAACACAAATAAGTTACAATTTTATTAGGGGCTTGCTGTATTTCCATTTGATGAATTAGCTATGGTCTTATTTCAGTAAGAACCACTCTGTAAGTTCTGCATCACCAAATGAAGCAAAACAGCTGTATCTTTCCTCAATGGCCCAAGTCTCCAGTCCTCCCCCATTCACTGATTGATAGCAGACTGAGCCAACGCTGGCCAAGACACACTCCTTCCACAAGGCTGGTAGCAAGAAAGACATCCTTCATCTCCTGATGTTGAGTCTATGGTTCACTGTAGACTCCCGGGGAGCCCTAAACCTGTGCAGAATATATGAAACCCTAATATAATCAAATGCCTGCTTTCATCACTCCCAAGGAAATAAGTATTTATGAGGTCACTAGACATAAATTAAGAATATAAATAAATGTATTATTCTAAGGTAAACAATGAAATATTAGCAAAAATGAGAAATGCTAAGGGAGAAGCAGAGCCCCATAGAGTGTGATTCTAGACTATCATTATCGCATAAGGACATCCCTGCCTGATTTGTGTCTCCCGAGGTCTGTGAGCCTTATAGCTTAGCTCCCATCCTAAGGGTGATGTCCTGAAGGAGTCCTTGGGGCTAAGTCTTTTCTACTTCTACTTTTCTGCACTTACTGTCTCTTCCTTGGGGAAGGTAAAAAAGGGGCAGAAAGCCAGAAGCTCTCGTTTTTATTTGGTTTCACAAAAAGGAATCTCAAGATGCTTGTATAACCCCCATGTAAATGTCTGCTCTTTGTTCGTGGTGTTCAGACACCAGAGGTAGGATTAATTTTATCCAAATTTAGATATTTATGCTGCACACACATACATCTGAGCTAATCACCTTGTGCCCCCTTACAGTCAAAGGAGATGAGCAGGTGCTTACAGGGAATGATTTATCTGACCTATTTTATATAAATGTTTTGTTTGATTCTCACTGTAGGACATCACATCCAAGACTCAGATCATTTAACCTCCTCTCCTCCTCAAATTTTCTTAATTAACTGCACTGTTGCATTGCTTAATTTAGACATCTTTTCCTCATCCACTTGGAGTCTCGAGTAACTACACCATGAAGACACTGAGCTAAAAACTGTAAATTACATACCCTGGAAAAAAATAATAATAGTATTTTTGACTTACTGAGCCTAATAGAACTGGCAGTGCACTTAAAACAAGGCTAATCATAGTGAAATTAGGATTGGATTGCATAGACAGGGTAAAGTTGCTCACGTATATCATTAGTCCTCAAGGGCTGCTGGGGGGATGCTGTCGCAAGTGCATTCCAGGCAGTGTGTTTAATGTACAATTAATCTTGTTCCTCATGGTTTTTATTAGGCTGAACTGATCTAGTGAAAGGAGCTGCTGTGATTGTTTTATTTGTTCTATTTTGCAGACCAGTGGCATTTAAAAGTTATGCTGCAATGCTTTAAAAAATGAGAGATTCGTGAAACACCATGAGTACGCTGAAGTCCAGCTAATTTAGGCACCAGCATTTTAATAAGCTGATGCTCCAGATATAAGTCCCCTTACCCAGGGGAAGTTAAGTGTATCTGAAGGCTTCCAGACAGAGAACATGCCTTCCTAAATGTGTACAGCTAAGACTGAATTTACACTGCTAAAAGTATCTGCTACAGAGATATCCTTGGTTCTCAAGTGTTATGGCACAGTTCACATCCATGTCACACCTGGCCAGCTGTAGAGGGATTTATTGTGTACACTGTGCCCTATGCTGGGCCCCAGCTTTTTGCTTTTGGGAAAAATGAATGTTTGTGGCTTATGCTGGTGGGCTCATACTGGAACAACAGGTTGAAACGAGCAGACAGGGCTGAAGCAATCTTGTTCATGAAGTCTAGAGAGAGTGACCCCTACAGATGACCACAGCCAGCATCGGTTTTCCAAAAGGAAAACTTGTTTAATTTCAAAATCAAATGTGTCAGCACAGAAATATAAATTCCTATATATACAACTACCCAATATGGGTGTCAGGCACAGGAAACCCCACTAGATAGCTAAGTTATCCAACAGTATGGACACAACGCAGATCAGTCTCCGTTAGGATTCGTTTCTCTTTTCCCTCAGCTAATCTTCATTGTCCTAAAGACTAAGTGCACATCTGTTTTAAGTTAGAAAAACTGGATTCTGCCATTCATTAAAAATGAAACATTCGATCATCAAGCATGGCTGATGTATGTCTATACTGAACCTGAGCTTGGGTCTTCAGTGTTTTGCAAAAATAGTCTTTAGTCAGGCAAGGACATTGACCTTATTTTGAAACATGAAGAAAATGTGACAATAATCAGTAGAACTGCTCATAAAATAAAAGAGCTCCCAATGTCTGATTTTATATATTATACTTTTGCTATATTCAATGATTAATTTATAGGCACCGTGCACACCATTGACACAGTAAGCAATCTGGAAAGCCCAGCACCTTCATGTTGGATAACAAGAGGCAGAAGTAAAGATTAATAGTGGCTCTTAATCAATCTAATGTAGTCAATGTTTTCCATAGGTACTCCATAAATAGGCTCCTCTGGTAAAGCCTTTCTTTTGCCATATCCTAGGTCAACAACAATTACAAAGGACATATGCATAATCAATAATGCTTTTGCTCTTGTGAGAAGAGCAATAGCAACTACTCAGTGTCAAGCAGTAACAGAGACCACATTCAAAGTACATGAAAGGCTGGGTACTCTTGCTGAACAGGTTTACACATTTAAGCCACGATCCTGCAAGGTCTTACACACACGCTTAACCTTACAGACTGTGATTGAAATCCTGGGCCTCTCAAAATCAATGACAAAACTCAACTGACTTCAAAGGGCTACTCTGTGAACTGCCTTTTTGGCTTCAGTGCAGCCATACAGAGTGTCGACATGTGTGAGCTGATCTTCCAAACCTTGCTGCTTGCATAAAGCTTTATGAGACTGAGGAAGATGCAAAATGTAACTTTCAAACCACTTCTTCTCACGACAAACCACAAACGTTCTAAGATGTTTTCTTGCTTGATCTGTGTTATTCAGGGGTTTTGCTCAAACCCCATGGAAAAACCTTCAAGGCTGGTTTCATCAGAGTCCTGTGACCAATCCATAATTCAATCCCTTCCATGCTAGCATTGCGCTCTGAACAGATTCCTTTCTTTACTTTCTAGACAATCCAGACCCTGGAGTTAGGTGATTATGCTGGAATTATATCTTTCTTTTTTAATTTTTTTAAAGAAAAAATGTCTATAATTCATTCATGTTACAGGAAATCTGGGAAATATTTACCAAAATGACTTTCAGGTCAGGAGAAAAAACAACAACAACAACAAAAAACAACAAATAGGGATTACTTTGAGCATGATTGAACTGCTGTTTTTCATCTGCTTTCTGCTGGTAATTGAGAAGACCTAAGAAGCTGGGGAGGAGGGAGTATTGCGTTGATTCCATCTTCGCACAGATCTTTGTGGATAGTCAGTTAAGTCCATCCTCCAACTCCCTACACAGTCCCATTTGGTCTACAGGCAATGCAACACACACCAAACACGGCAACTAAGCTGGATTTAGCGGTCTTTGACATCCTCAAATAACACCAAAGTGTTTCCAAGCTCCAACAACGAAGCTCACGTTTGTAAATCTAAACCTCCCAGGCATTTGCAAAATATTTAATGAATAGCAATTGTGAATTGTGCTATGAAATTGGAAAGTCCTGGCCATCCTTTCCCAAAGCTTGCAAAAAGATTAGTGAGGACAGTTATACTACCACAAGCATTCTTTGGAAAAGGGATGTATAATGTTTTGCTTTTCAGTTATGCTTTAGATAAGCCCATGTTAGTATTTGTGTAAACCGAACAATCGTTTCACTAAATGGGTGGCATGCATTTGAAAAGAAAAGTAGTTTGGGTGAGCCCAACAAAGACCTTTGTTTCCATATCAACATTTTTCTCTGACACATTTCCTTTTTTAAGCACTGAAAAAAACAACCACCAGACTTCACTCCGTTTGTTGATGTCGTTGTTGTTTTGCTTTTTTGGCTTTTACCATGAAGATATTTTAATTTTATCTTCACCATGCTCATGTACTAATGGGCTTTACGTATTCCCAGCAAAGTCCTGTGGAAAATTCTTAACCATAGAGATTACAGAAATTTACTGCTTTACTGGCATGGTCAAGTTGCCACAAAATTGCATTTGTTAATGCAGCTGTGAAAACACATGTCACCTGCCATCTCTTAGCATAAAGATTTTAAATATGGCTGGGAAGAGTTTAAGAATGCCCATAAAATGGGGTTTGGCTATGTCAGTTCAGCTTTAGAAAGGAGACTGCTATAAAATCCTCACCCATAATTGGACACAAGTGACAGATTTACTTAACTTGTGTTCACAAATGAAGCAGTGAAAATGCTCTGCCTTTCTCACCCCAGAAGAATGACCATGGCAGATGTTAACACTGTTGAGAACAGCTTTAGTGTAACTACAGGTGAGACAAATGGGAGATTTATTAGTCTGGGCATTGAGGGAAGGGGAGTGAGTTGTATCCAGCACTGTTCCAAAAAAAAAAATGCAGTGCACATTAGCAAACACGTTGCATGGCACACACAGTGGACTATAACACAGGCTATTCTGTGCCTATGAATTCATGAGCATGCCTGCTTTCTTGTTTGCTTTTCAAGCACCCAAAACCCAGAATCAAACTACTCATGATTATACTTGCTCTTTCTTCATGCCCCACCCATTTAAATTCAATGGCAAATCTCTAACTTCATTGGTGTTACAACAGAATCAATGACCTCAAGGCTGGGAATTCAGTGACCTACAAGAGAGTAAACAGGGGAGAATGAATTTTCTCTGGTGCAAGCCCTGATACAAGGCCTGCTCCAGCATAAGCTTGATCCTTTCTGTTCATTTTAATGAGCTTACAATTGGTCCCTAACATAATATGTACTCAACACAAATCTGCACTAGTTGTTCAGGCGTCAAATAAAGCCCTTAATTATGGGCTTAAGAACATGGTATTGGAATAGTCCCATAGAAGGCACTGCAACTGAAGAAATTCTTTAAGTTCAGCAAGTGTTGCTTTAAGTTCAGAAGGTGTTGCTGCAAAATGATTATAGTTCTCTTCAGTCAAAGCCCTCCTCCAAACAAATGGACAAGTACAGGTCCACAGGTCCTGTTAATCCAACACCTTGAGATGCCATAAATGTGTTGGTATTTAGAGTCTGTGGATTCCTTTATGCCCAGAACAATTTACTGCAATGATGATAAAAGTAGGAATATTTGCCACTTGATGTTCAAAGGTCCCTTCCATACATGATTTAGAGTACACTTGCATGTGGTGCTGATGCCTGTTCAACAGTCCTACTTCTAAGTAGAATAACATTTTAAAATTTAAAAGAAATAAATAAATAGTAAACTGTTTGCAGTGTAAGTGGGAAACTATTCTTCTCTGCATTTAAAGTAAATTCCATTTACCCCAAACTCTTGAACCAGGTACTTAGAAGAGATGCTTAATGGTAGTGCCGCATAGAACAGATATTGCTTAACTGCTTCCCTGCAGCTCATCCCATTTAAACAGGGGGTACAGTATTTCTGCATTATCTTGCACTCATGAAACCTGTAATATTCACCAGTTTTTTTCAGGCAATGCTGTTTACAGCAAACACAGCTCATGGTGTTTCCAAAAGTTTCCTACTGTCAGAAACACAAGGGCCAAATTGAAAATATTGGTTTGGGAGAATGTAATCTTTCCAGTACAGACTTTGGTCAGTGTGATTGTATTCAGTGTAAGTGCCCAATAGTAATGATGTCCAGGCATAGGGCCAAATGCTAAAACTGCCCCCAGGGTGGGTATACTCATATTCTGCAAGAGAAGCAGTAAAGTGTGTTCATATTCTGGCCAGCCACATCCAAAAGCACAGCTCCCCATGAGGATAATTCTTGCCAGAAGTATGAATAAGCTGCATCAAGGCTATGCATTATGGCAACTGCTGCATCGGGGACTGCTAAGTAATTCATAAATAAGCAGTCTGCTGCTCCCAGTTCCTGAATCGAGCTTGAGAATGTACTTATGTAGTTCCAAGTAGGAAAGACTTGTATAGTGGTCTCAGTGGATTTCAAGTGCCAAAACAGAGGTGGCTACTTTCCATCTCCTGCTCCTTTGACTGGCCATAGTTTTTCTGGCAAGCATATATATACAGCGCCTAGAAGGATTTGGCTTCTGTTCTTCAGCTCATATTCATCATTTGGGTTGCTTCAGTGAAGTTATGTATCCAGAAGCTCCTGTTATGGTAATGATAAAGACTCCACCGCAGCTGAAATCTTTATTATTAAATGAATTATGAATAAAATCAGAAAAAAACCCAGACACACTTTACAAAGCCCATCAGCCATGTTTTGGGCACACAAGCATATTTATGCCCACATCAAAACTGCAGTGTAATATAGGACTTTTGCATTAGTGCTCATTTCATTTGTGGTTGGTTTTTGGGCTTTTTTTTTTTTGAGAATGATTAAAGTTCGACTCATATAACGAAAGACTTCCAGATCTTCAGCTCATAAAAATCAGTGACCTCTTGAAGCCTTTTGAGTATCTGCTCCAGAACAGTGCATGATATTTTCTAGAGCCTGAATAGCCCTCAAAGGCAATAGAAGCTACTGATCCAGCATGCACAACACTTTAACAACAGACAAAATAATTTTAATCAGGAAGTTCTATATTAGCACTAACTGTATTCTGTAAGTCTGTAACAGAGGTTGATTTTATTATTACAGAAAAGCATCCTGTCTTGTTTTGGAAGTTTCAAACTTGCTCATTTGAAGCAGTGGTTCAGAAGATTTTTTTTTGTAAACACGTAGTAGTCAATATTAAAAAAAGAATGTAATTATTAGAATTCTAATATCCTTTATACAGTATCTCTGCATTGGAAATTCTCCCAGCTCCAACTGCTGACCTACAAAGATCCAGGTGATACTTCTTTGCGGAAGAATCAAAAAGTATGCATTCTAATGAGCCAGTAAAATGATTTCCTGGAAGGCAATGCTCTATCCACATACTCTTCTT
Source organism: Alectoris magna (assembly GCA_030625065.1). Taxonomy (NCBI): domain Eukaryota; kingdom Metazoa; phylum Chordata; class Aves; order Galliformes; family Phasianidae; genus Alectoris; species Alectoris magna. Next base: position 192,653,019 of record CM060560.1, on the reverse strand, counting down.
CTTTAGATACATACTTTTGCCTTCCAGGACAATTTATAATCTACTTCACAGATGTAACTTCTTGGAAAATTGTAAAAATCTTGTCAGCTGATGTGTTTATCTAAACAAAGAGCTATATAATGCAGAGCAAGGATGAACAACCACTTCTGTATGTAAAAACAAGCTGATCATCATAAAATAGAACAATATTGTCACAGTTTAATTTTCTTTCTGATTTCTTCTTTCAACAACAAAGAAATATATTTTAGTGCAGAAAATGCAGAAGTCATGATTTTTCCATCTATTTCCTATCAATTTCGTACCTCAGACTACTGAAAACATCAGGCAGATCTTTCTCACAGGGTCTGAATCAAGTTTCACTGGAACAAATATGGTAATCTGTGGGCCGTACTAGTGGTTTGTCTTATCTAAATTTATATCTCGGTACAAGTTTCGCAAAATACATTAGGGAAAATCAAATGATACTGAAGCGGGACACAAAACTCTTCAAACAGAACTAATTTTCACACTTTGCAAAATTAGTCAGAGGAACTCCCTAACTCAAAACATTCTGTGTGCCTCAGAGTTTCTTTACACAGCTTCATTTACTGCCTTAAAATTAATTTTCCTGAAAGAGAAAACTTGTTCTCAGGACTGACAAGTGAAACAGGAGGTAATAAAATAGTTCTGAAAGTTCTGGTGACAGTGATCTATGCTACAGCACTGTCTATATCTTGCTTGTGGGTACACATCTATGATTATGTCAGTAGTATGGAATAAAACAGTCAAGAACTGTCCTACAGACCCAAGGACTATTGGCATGGCATGGCTTGTATCCATCTGCACACATTCCCTGTAACCCCAGACAGACCAGCAGCATCCAATCTTGCTTTTGGCACAGACCTGATAATTACTGTCCCTCAACCCAGGCTTAGGCATTTTGAAGGAGGGAGCTAGTTGGCACAACCCAAAGCTCTGCAGGGGAATGCAATATCCATTAAACATCTATGAATGATCAGGCAGTAGTGCTTGGGCCACAACCGAGGACTTGTTGTGTTTTCTTTGTTTTGTTGTTTTTTGTTTTGTTTTTAATGTTAGTGGATTTATAGCTAGTACAAACACAGAACAAAGGGAACCTCCTCTTCAGAGAACTCAGCTGCTGAAGTTTGAACTTCAGGTGCCCACTTTCACAACTTGTCAACCCTAATATATGGAACTTGAAAAGAGGAGAAGGGAACAATTTGTAGTGGGCAACTGTACAGATTAAGTAGGACATTTTCGAACGCAAAAGAACACCACTAGCCTGAGCAATAGAAATGGAGCGTATGGATATATCTACAGGACATCCTTGAATGATCAGTTTTTGAAAGATGGAAAAATACTGCTCTGCTCTTAGAGCCTGTTCTAGGCTTACATTTTTGGCCACTGGTGGAGACAGGACAGTGGGTTAGACAAGCATCCACACAATCTGGAGCAACTCTGGTGTGGAATCCTTCCGTTACATGAAGAGTAATATTCAGAGGAAGAGAAACTTTCTTCCTTCTTTGGTACTGAGCTATGGAGACCTGATGATGGCTGCTGGAATAGAGCTGACTTTCAGATCAAGCAAGTTTCCATGTCTGTATCTATCCAACTAAGCACAGCATGTATTCACCAGTACATCCTTGTCTAGGAGCAAATTGGATTCTGAACATGCATCCAAAGATATAAAAGTGCAAATATACTGATGCAGTCCCTTTGGAAAACTTATCTGCATACATTTAACGAAGTGGGGGAAAGGAGGTGTTATTTGACTCACTTGAAATGTCAGTTCAGATAATTTTTCTAATTGAGTCTTAATATTTCACTGCTTCCCATATCTCCCAAAATGATTATTAACAAATAAACAGATCTTTCTCAGTTGTCTCAGAAATAATAATAGAATAGACTTCATTGCATATGCAGGAGCTCCAATTTAGGTGAAAATTATTTCTGGTAATTCAGCGTGTGGCATCATGCAGATACATCTACTAACAATGCTGCATTGTTCAGTACGTGTTATGCAAGCAGCTATGGCAGGGCACATTAGTAGCTTGATTTTATTAAATGAACAATACACGCCACCAATGAGTGCTACCTCAGAGGAAAGTAAATACATACACTATGCATATGATATGGTGTGAAAACGCATGTAGAAGACCACATCCACTGTGTTTCCCTTCTACGGGACTTTGGCAAGCTTCTTCTACAGCTGTCCAATTTAGATTAAACAGGGTCAGAAGAGATGTGCCAGAATTTAATATCATTTGGATTTATCAATACCAGACTCCGCTGAGGAAAAGATAAGTCCTCTTTCCACAGGATATATAAGTCTTCCCAGAATATTTCCCCAGACAGATTCTTTCTTCTGCATCCCTTTGCCAATTGGAACCTTTTGATCTCAACATCCTTAGCGCCAAATTCTTTAATGGTGTAAATGAGTAAAACTCCACCTAAGGCAGCAGAGAAGATCCCATTTACACCTGCAGAGAACTTGGCTTTGATTCTGTAGCCAAGGAGAGATTAAAACCATTGGTTCTAGCAGATTTGTTAGCCTGTAAAAAACGCTTCTCATCTCCTGTTGCAGATAGTTCTGTTATCCAGCCCAAATGCGAGAGGGAAACACAACAGAAAATGCACTTGAAGGAGTGTATGTTGGGCTGGGAGGATGACACATTGGAAAATTTAAAAGGATTTTTTGATCTTTATCATATGATCGAGTATACGTTATTAGCATTTTTATTCTGATCTCTTCACTTGCTCTCTATGCCGCTTTTTTTTCCGGATCTCCTAATATGAATCACTTATTCCAGATTGCTCTTTGAAGAAGGCATCCACTGATATATCTGAGATTAAATGAGTCACTCATGATGGATTGTGCTTCATGGCTTTATATACCACAGAAAATTATGCATTTTACACTGCCTTGTAAAATAACCATTTATCTAAGTAAACATATTGACTCCTTTTGGGTTCATATGAAAACTATCCTGGGTTGTGAATCTTAATTTAGCAAGCTCATGACAGGCAGGAAAAAGGACAGCTAACAATGATGGAGAAGAATCAGTTACTTAAATGTCAATAGAGGGAGTTTAAAAAATGAACTCAAAGTAACAGATCAATTTGTTCCCAAGTGTCCAGTCAGAGATACAGGGTTGGCAACATCTACCACCTTTATACACTGATATGCTGATATGATGTCAATTCAAGCACGACAACAGCTTGTGCTAGAGAAAGAAATGAAACCAAACAGAACAAAGAAGAATGGCTGGATATCAATTTACATGGACTCTATCTCTTTCCACACTTGCTGCAAGAGAGATATCATCTCATTTCTGAAATACATAATTTAACACGTGCAGTATGGAAATTATGCTTCTCAGCCAAATTCTTTTTAGAGTTGTTCCATATGGGTGGCCATAATGGTTACATAACTGAATCTTTGGTAATGCTGGATCAACATAAATGCCCCTCAGTCCCTGTTCTGACTTGAAAGTGTCAGAAGGTCAAAGCGTTGTGCAAGAATGCAGGCTCAGTAGTATATAATGGCCTTGTCCCAGACAATTTGGAAACCCCATATTTCTCTTCTTCGGAAGCAGGGGTACAAATTAGCAGTAAAGGAATGTAACTCAACTTTCAAATAATAACAGGTTAGACTTTTTTGTACCTGACAATTTCTACTTGCTACCCTAGATTGCACTTAATTGGTGCGCCTGCCTGATTTTTGTTCTTCATTTCCTTTTTCCACAAAGTATTTACACCCCTCTCACTCATGATAGGGTCAAAGAGGCTGACTGTGGCATTGACTTCAGCAAGTTCTGGATCAGACCTGTAATCACTTAAAACCTCTGACTAGCTGTCTCTAAGTATTTAGGATGAATGATCTCAGAGACAAAGGAGCATATCAGAGCAAGATATTTTCTTGTATACTCCTGCATCCCCAAAACTTTACTTTTCAAAAAAAATCCGTTGTCCTATATGTAGTGTAAAATAATTCACCATGGAACAAAGCATTGTATCATGATACAGATCTGGGCAGTGATTGAAATAATAACAGACTGTTTAATTGCTAAATTGCAGTGGCGATATTATGAAATAACATATTATATCCGCATTTATAATAAATTAATCCATCATGATTAAAGGTCTCTCAATGAATACCAAATGAATTAATACATGATTGGCCTTTATAAGTATAAGCCTTTAAAATTATGCAGCATTCTGCAAGCAGCTAACAGCCCACAAAATAAAGTTGCATTGAGAATTGGTGTCACAGAAAACTTTCCTACATTTCATGTGAAAGACCTTTCCATTTGGAGCATGTTAGTGTTGAATTCATTAGTAATTGTGACAGATAGATTTTTAACAGGAGAATATATATCCATAATCACCCAGTGTTTGGGGGAGAGGAGAAAATTACCACAATATGACAAATTTTTTGAAAGACATCTGTCATTTTCTAATGTTGTAATACAAGCTGTTTAGTAAGTACATTAAATTAACCAGATTTCTCATTTTAAAAATGAAAAAAAAAAACAAAAACAAAAACCCAGCATGCCAGGAGCACATCCCTTGAATACAGTTTGTTTAATGTGTACAATTAGGCTGAATCATCAAATTTTCTGACCCTTAAATATCTCAAATCAATTTGTCTCCACATTGTTTTGCTATATACCATTTGCAGACATTTGTACTGTGAAGTAGATGTTTATTGTTGATACTGCAATTATGGAGACTCTGCTTTGAACTGAGGCTTTTGTGGGCACAGTGAAGTACACAAAGAGAAAGGTCTCTACCAAAAAGTTTCCTTTTGAAAAACATACAAAGAGTGAAAAGGGAGAAAGGCAGAGAGAGCAGGTGTGTCTGCCCAGGATTATAAATAATTCAGCCACCATCTGAGTCTTGGTCTAGTGTTATATCAACCACTAGACTGCACTGTCCTTTTGGTTTATAAGGGATACGATTGGAAGTTAACTGTAAGCTCCTGCACAGAAGTTTGAAAATCCACTTGTAAGTCTGGCAATATTTTATTACCTTAACCTCATGGTAGATTTAGGAAGTAAATTGTACATAATATGTGTCTAGTATTCAGAAAGCATCATTCACTTAGTTGTGTGAATAAAGTTGTTAAATGTGGGGAATAAGGCAGCCTAGAAGACCATAAATTGCTTACTGCAGTGGAATAATGAAGAAAAGTGGATTGGGAAAACTGAAGGACTTTATTTGTTTGCATGTAAATACACAAGCTGTAAATCTGCTAAATCTGGTAGCCTATGCATGGTATCTAGCTCTTCAGATCACAGTATTCCTAAACATTCTGTTGCAGAAGAATAGATGGATAACTCCAGTAAATGTCCCCTGCCTCCTGCATGGAGCCTTTAGGTGAGCTGCAGTGGGGAACAGTCAGAAAGTTGGCAGAAAAGTACCAGGCTAAGTGTTGATATTTGAATTTAAGCATTGCTTTTGGTGTAGATTTACTGTGTCATCATAATCAAGACACTCATGGCTATAGTCAGGCAGCATGAAGTACCCATATTTGGTCAGATGAGAGAGCTGGATGCTTGTGGAGAACTACAGTGACACCTTCATAAGGCACCATATAGGGAGCTGCTTAGAGAAGCCAGGAGAAAATATGATACCAAAAGCCCTTGTTTCAATTCAGACCATTTTAATATGACTCTTAGGTTCCCTTTGCTTTAATTCCTCATCAATAAAATAGCGCTTTCTAAATGTTCAGAACACAAATACAATGGAGGTTAGTATAAGGGGGCATGAATATCTGTGCTATGCAGATAGAAGAAATAGGTGCATCCAGAGATAAAACAAACCCACCTCTGCAGGGTCAGCAGCAGAGGAGGTGTTAGAAGCTCAGGGGAATTTTATGTCAGCAAAGGCAATAGGATCAAGCTCTGAAACTGATCAGCTTTTAAGTGAGCACAGACAATCCTGCAATTAATGGAGACATATCTACTCAATATCACAGTACAGCCAACCTGCATCCTTGGCTTATTAATTTCTCCCACTAGTACGAGTAGGTTGACGTCTTCTAAATTAAAAACAGTTCTGCCTTAGGAAGAATTGCCAAAGAATTTATACATTAGACGTCTCAGGAGATGCAACTCTTGCATGCCACCTTCACTGGGGAAGAGTACATGCTTATCCTTCAGGAGGTGTCATCTGCCAATTATGACAGCTACACATTTGCATTCATTTATGAATTCAAAATTTACAACTGAGGCTATTTAACACAACAATTCCCTGGAAAATCTTTGGACTCTATTTTTGCATAATAAGAAAAAACTTTCAAAAACAGTTCTTCTCCTCCCTTCTTTCCTGCTTTTATTATTTTGTATCCAAATAATTTTACACATGAGAATAAGACAGCACTTGGAGGGGTTGTTCTGACCTCTCTGTACATGGGATGCTTGTGAATCTCTTGCTGTTGAGGACAATATTTCTGATTCTAGAGAGCTGATGTTGTTACTCCATAGAGTGAAAGAGTAAGCTGCCACCTGGGCAGGTATAACAGCTAAGTGGAGCAGGACTCCAGATACCCAGGCTCAGTTCTTCACTCATCTACAGGTGTTCTGAGTGATGCTAAATAAATCACTTAATCTAGTGGTTCTTCAGCTTTGTATAGTGGCAAAATAGGACTAATATTTATTTTTCTCCCAGGCACACTGTGGGAGAACAGGCTGTCCATAAATATGAGGTGTTCAGGTACCTCATGTTCAACTCCATCGTGTATTTGGTCTACAAGATGCATTACTTCCTGAAAGTTAACGATAGCAGATGTGAGTCCATTGAGGCTCTTTGTCTGCTGCTTCTGGGTGTATATCCTCTTGACAGCTGAGGTGATCTGAGATGCTACTTCATTGAGTTTTTAGACAGATAGATTAAGAATGAAACTTAAGGCTGCCTAGCTGTCTCAAAACAAAAGAGCTAAGAATAAAAAATATTTACCCATGGTGAAGAAACAAAAACTAAATTCATATCTTAGTAACTTCGAACTATTTCAGTTGATTTCAACAACTGTATTTAAATATCTATATGTTTAGATCAAAAGTTGATCCAAGGAAGATATTTCCATAGAGTCATAGAATCACAGAATCATAGAATGACTTGGGTTGGAAGGGACCTCAAGGATCATCAAGCTCCAACCCCCCTGCCACAGGCAGGGCCGCCAACCTCCATATCTAATAGTAGACCAAGCTGCCCAGGGCACCATCCAACCTGACCTTGAACACCTCCAGGGATGGGGCATCCACAACCTCTCTCTATGAGACAGATAATTTTTTTCTTGGCTTCTCTCTCATTCATTATGACATATGGTGAGGGAGATTAAGAAAGTTTTGGTTTGAAGGACAGTAGGGATTTTTTTAGTGGAATATTGGCCTCTGAGAAGCAAAAGGAAACAAACAAATCAATTGGTAGACTTATATCTTACAGAAGGTGGAGCAACATGCTGCATGCTTGCTGCATGTGTAATAATGAGGGATTTATGAGGTGGAGAACAGGTTATAAGAATAGCCTGCATTAATCTTCAGCTTCTCCTTAATCTCCCAGTATTAAAATGCAATGGACAAAAAGAGAAAAAGAAAAATAAATCCATAGACTGGTTTTGCCATAATCTTACAAAGTCCTTCAAGAGTTTCCCAGAAAAGAGAATCATTCCTTCTGTTTCTCTCAACTTACTGTGCTATCCTACATGGGATGCAGAACATTTCTAGCAAGCTGTAGGTTTGCAACAGCATTCCTCATCACAATGACCTTGTTTCACTTCTGGTTGGAAGTCAGTATCCATTCCATGGATTTTCTTCCAACTTCCTTTCTTCTCTCCCTACTCCATAGCTAATGAGATATGAGTAACAGAGCTGTAATTTGTGATTGTCATCTGCTGATTAGATTGAACACCATACGTAGCCAAATTTGTATTCATAACATTGAAATGAAGCCAGTTACAGGAATGAGCATGATCAAAAAAAGAAACAAACAAACAAACAAACAACAACAACAACAACAAAACCTGAACACTGGTGAGATGTGAGATAACAAGAACATGAAGGAAAATTCAGCAAAAGTCTTTAATAAATCCTGAAATCTGTATGCACTGCGGAGGTAGTGCATGCTGCTGAAGCCTTCCATGCAGCTTGGCAGTATCTTAGTAAAACAGATTAGGCTAATCACTAGCCATTGGATTTTATTCTGCATCTGAATTTCTTCGCTTTAGTGTACTGCAAATATTAACTCTGTTAATTTACGATTTTCAGTTATCTTTAAAAATATCTTTGCAGTACTGAAAACTCTAAGCAGATAGGGATCACAAACTCAATGGAGTCATTTTTCTTCTACAAAGTAGTAGCACTGTCACAACAGCAAGATTGTATTCTATCCAGGGAGTAAATATATTGATCGCTTACTTAGTAGAACTAGTGTACAGCACACATGACACCTATTCTCAACAGCTTGCGCTGACTTCCAATTTGCTTTTGGATGTTGGGCTTGATGTATAAAGCCATGGGTTTTTGTGCCTGTGACTGTTTTTCTTATTATTCTCCTTCCTGCATCACACCACTAGAGTTCAGTTGAAATCCATTTGTTAACACTCTCCATTAACTCAGAGGCACTCAAGATTCTGCCATAGAAAGTACCATCTCATGCAGCCCAGAAATGTTAATATATTTAGTGCCTGATACAAAGGGTATTTACACAGATGTTTGGCTGGTAAATGAGTGAACACTGAATTGAAAATCACAGAATAACTGAATGGTTAGAGCTGGAAGGGATCTCTGCATCATTTGGTCCAAATTCTGTTCCAGAAGGGACATACAGAGCAGGGTGCCCAGGACCATGGAAAGATGACAACTGAAGATTTCCAAGGAGAAGGCTCTGAAACCTCTCTTGGTGCTGAAGCTCTGCCACCCAAAGAGCACAGAATCCTTTCTGATGTTAAACAGAACCTCTTGTGTTCCAGTTTGTGCCCATTGCCTCTTGTCTTGATACTAGGCACCACTGACAACAGCTGTGCTCCATCTTCATTGCATCCTCCCTTCATTTTTATAGACATTGGTGAGATTCTCCCCTGAGCCACCTCTTCTCTAACCTGGAACTTCACTTTCAACCATCTCTCACAGGATGGATGCTCCAGTCCCTTAAACATCTTTTGGAGCTCATTATCTGACATCATTCTTGTTTGCGCTCTATGTCCATACATCTGCAATGTGGAAGATTTTTGCTTTGTTTCCCAAAATAAAATGAATATTATGGGGTTTGAATTTATCAGATAAACTTGAATTTAGGTGAGAAATGATCATATGTTGTCCTGATACATGGTTCCTCAGTTACTGCAGTGAAAAGATTAAAGTTCTTAATCTAAAACCAACATCTGTGCAGTCTTCTCTGACTGGTGGTATGAGCAAAGAACTCGCCGATATAAATTCAAGATAAATCCTTCATCTGAACAGTCTTTGCAGCGAGGCATTGGCTGGTCACTTTGGGGAGTCTTGGAAGTCTACTGCTAAAATTGCTTGTGCTCTTTTAGAAAATTTAGAGCTTCAAATGCTCTGCACTGTTAGCTGAGATTCCAGTACGAACATTTAAATATGCAGTTGTGGGGATCAGCAAATGAACGTCTGACTAAGCAACATACACTCAACATTTTATTAGGTATGATTTATCTTTGAGAGTTTTATTCACTGTAAACATGGCTTCCTTCATGAATTGATATGCGTACGATACTGGCTTGCTAATCTGTGCCTGCCTTGAATTTAACATACATGGATAAAGAAATCTTAGTAGGATTCAAGCTTTGGTACGGTATTTCTGGTAGTGGACTGATTGCACCACCTAGCAAGCTGTGGGCAGCATCCATGCAGAAGCCACCCAGCTCTGCCCATTTGTCTCATTCTGATAAGCCAAATTCCATGCTATCATGTAAGCTTCAAAGTAGTTAGCAAAGTCAACATTATTTAATATTTATTAAATTCAAAGGTGGATGCAGATTGTGATTCCAGGGTTTCCCCATAGTTTACAGTAAAGCCAATGTGTGTGTGGCTGCACAGACTGTACCTACTCCAGCCCGTGGCACCACTGGTAACTTCTCAACAGTGTGAGTTTGTGTTAGCAGATGCTACACTGCAAAGTAATCTCTTTCTAAGGCTGTATATAGATTTTGACAGAAATTTCACTGAAAATATTTAATTTGAGTAAGAAGTGGTTGCCTCAAAATAAATTTAAAAAAAAAAAAAAAAAAAGTGGCTGGTTTCTGTAATACTCATTTAGTTGTGGAAAAACAAGTCTTTCAGAGTAGAAAATGAGTTCAGGTCTCCCTCAGCAGGAAAATCTTGGACTGGTCATGTTATCATCCTAAAGAAGCCAGTTTTAGCCCTCAGTATCTTCTGAAATGAAGAATCTAGCTACTCCACTGATTACAAATGTTTGTGTAAACTTAAAATCAAATAAAACTAAAACTAAACAATTTTGCTGTTGAGCCCATTTCCTCCAGAAAAAAAATTGTATTCAGTTCTTACAGACAGAAATAACTTTTGTCTTGGTCTTCTTAAGAAAAAAAAAAGGCTTATGTGATAACAGTACTTGTCCTCTGTCCCTTCCTAATAACTTCTGAACCTATGAGCAGACTGCAGCCTGGTTTGCCAGTCGCTCTCTTTTACACCAGCAACTGGCTCTGCACACATGAAAGCCATGGCTTGTCAGAGCTCTCAATGTCTCTTGCCTGCTGGGATTTCACAGGGAGGACAAACCCAGGCATTAGTGTGGACAAATTCTAGGGATAGCAGGTATGGGAACTGGTGGGATGTTGGACTTCATTAATTCTGTGACTCACACAACATTCTGGGGTGAAGATGTAGATAGGTGAGAGAGAGGATTAAATATTTTGCATTTGGAGAACTCCTTGAAATGGCTTGCAAAGCAAATCCTTCTCTGCTCTGCAGAGTTTCCTAGGAAGTGCCTGCCCCTGTCTCTTTATCACAGCTTATCTCCTGTGCAGTGTCCTTTTAGCATTGCACACCAGGCCCAATCAGACAGCTGAGCAGCTGCGTTATCACAAACGAGAGCCTTCTCCTCCTTATTCTGCAGGAACAGATAAATGGGAAGCAGGTGTGCTGTATCCTGCATGCTAACTGAGTGAGTGCTCCCCAAATCTGCTTCTTCAGCTCTTGCTTTTATCTTGTCTTTAACACCAAGCAACCACCACTGATAACAAGCAGATTAGAAACACTATCAGATTAACATTTTTATGTAATAAATGGTCAAGAACCTCACATTAAAAGAGTATCTTCCCTGGCATTAAGCATCCTTCGCTCACCCAGGAAGCCTTTATCAGCCTGAACCTACTCTGCTCGTTGCATAATAAATCTCCGAACCCTGATTTCATCGTAAGGAAATTCTTCATGAGGACAGCAGGGAGCTAAATGGATGACTGTGTTTAAAAGGAAAATCAAGCAAAAAGATTAAAGTGCTGGTCTTCTTTAGCTTAAAACTAACTCTCTGTACTAAATCTTTTAGCTGGGGGATTGGTTCATTTGGTTGTTTCATAGTGTGACACAGTTTTTTCTTTCTCCAAGGCAGTTCAAATTTAGCTCAGGTCAGATTTACTCCAGATAGATCTATTTTTTTTTTCTTAATTATTTTTTTTCTCTCTCAAAAACAAAGTTTTATTTCATTTTCCTCTCCGCAATCCTACTACTGCTATTAGCACGTTTATTTTATTCTCTCATTTGAATTATTTTACGTTTGAAAAAGTTGAAAAAGAATCATAGCATTTTTTGAATGGGACTCTTCAAGGTCATCTAGTTCAACCCCCTGCAATGAACAGGTAAACCTACAGCCAGATCATGTTGCTCTGAGCCCCATCCATACTGACCTTTAATGTCTTCAGGGATGCAGTACCCATCACCCCTCTGGGCAATCTGTTCCAGTGCTTCACTACTCTTACTGTAAATAACTTTCTTTATTTTTTATATCAAGTTGAAATCTCTACTCTTTTATTTTGAAACCATTTCCCCCTGTCCTATGGCAACAGACCCCACTGAAGAGTCAAATAACCCCTTTTTAGACACTGGCAGGCTACTATCAGGTCTCATAGTTTCTTATTTCCTTTTCTCAATAAGGAAGTATATCTCAGGACAAAAACTGGACTTCTAAAAATGTGGAAAACCTAAAAACTAGATTGATAAACATGACCATGATAAATGATCCACTGAAAAGCCGGTGGAAATTGAGCGGAAATCACTTTGAAATCTGTCAAATGGAAATACCCAACTTAGCCCTGATTACATCTGAAAATGTAATCTGGACTGAAAATAATGCTTCCTACCAGCTTTCCTGGAAAAGTAAATTTACTGAGAACGTTCATGCTTTTCTTTTGATGGTAAACCCTAAGAAAACATCAGAGCTGTTGTCACTAATTTGCATTATTCTGGTTGCAACAGAGGTAAGGCTGGGGATGAGATTTCTGAGAAATAAAAACTCTAAACACAGTCCCAGGGAATGAGGACAAGGAGTGATGTTGAAGGACTGGCATTCACAGAGCACCTGCTGCACTTTTCATGGACAAAGTTCCCAAAGTCCAGGCATCTTCAGATGAACACTCAGTGAAAAATAAATGAGAAAAAGCTTTTTGACTGAAATTGTTTTGCACAGAAGCACTGATTTTTTACAGTGTATCCATGTTAAATTATGATAACTTGATGAGGTTTTCAGGAGCTCCTGCCCCAGATACAGTTTTATATTCGTTTAGTGTTCTGTTGCTCTTCAATACATTCCTTGAAGATAATCTTCAGTCTACTTTAGCTATACTTTAAAACAGGCTGGCTGGAAGGGTCCCAAGCTGCTCGACTTGTATTTCTTGATAGATTTGATTTTCAACCCTGAGATTACTTTTGAAAAACATATAGCGCCTGAAGGAATCGGAGCTGAGTTTTCTCTTCAGGATACTGGACAGCCTCTATCTTTTATTATAGAGCTGTACAATACTCAGACTCAATCATTAATAACTTTCCTATAAGCTGTCCTTAAAACTGCATGTAAACTCCAGTACATCGCCATTTAATAAAACTTTTTCTTTTTTTTTTTTTTTCCAACTCAAATGTTCACAGAAGCCTCTGGGAGAAGAATAAATCCTCATCTGTGAAGAGACTCTTTTTCCATTTGGTTGAATACGTCTCCAGGAATCCCTGGATAAAGCATTAAGTTTGGTTGTATGCCAGATGTAATCAGGGCAGGTGCCCTAACCAGTACAGTAAAAAAAAAAAAAAAAAAAAAAGGGTTAATTTTTTATTTGTTTGTTTTGTTTAAAGTGAACCACCCCTAGGATCATATCTAAATTAGTGAATTGCCCATATACAACTTAGTATAAAAAGTGTCAGGAGCCAAACAAAAAGTTGTTTGGGTCTTTTGAGTGAAAGATAGGCTGCCTTCGGTTACCAACCAGTAATTCCTACAGTAGTGCTCCTAAGTCTGGATTTTGCAACCCATATTCACACTGGTTAAAATGTATCTTGAGCTAAAATCTGCAACTGTCCTATCACTGGAAACTTTGTCCTCGATTTTGGTGGAAGCTAAAGAGCGGCAAATATATCATGATGTGTTAATGTCATTTTGGAGGAGCAAGAAATTGCTAAGTAATGATTGGTAACACCTATTAGTTGCTCATTTTTTGCAAAGAAATAGCATTAGACAGACATGGCAGTGTTTTAACCCTTAGTATTTCAGAATAAATGATAAGGAGTTAAGCTTTTGTTTGTAGAACGCCTTTCATAAAACCAGTTACTAAAGTAATGTGCAAACGTAACTGATTGTCTGAACAATGCCATGATTCTTTGCAGCCAAGAGCCAATTTCAGCAGCAACTGATTCTGAAGAAAACGTCCACATAAAATAAATAAATGAATAAATGAATAAATAAATAAATAAACAAAAATGGCATGAGGCAATAATGGTTCAACAGAGGAGACTTTTTATTTTCAGTGTGAAAGAGTATTGAGGATGGAATAGAAAGGTTAATCATGGAGATTCCAGCAAGTAGGAAACTAAGAGGTGACGTGACCAGACAAAAAGCAGTGATTGGGCAGGAAGACCAAACAGTAGAAGTGCCCTTAGTATCAGTCGCCAATTTCCAATAAATTCAAGCACCACACGGGGCTTTAGCCACATGACTCCTGTTGACTTTAATAGGAGTCATGCAGCTAAAAACCCTCATTGCTTGGAAAGTTGCTTAGAAACTGAATGCAAAAAATTAATTCAAGACAAAGGGGCTATTCTGAAAGACCTGGCTTGGAAATACTTTGAGTTATGTTAGCAGAGAATCTGGGCTTATAGTTACAGTTTTATCCTGGATGCCTTTTTCCACCTGATAATTGTACTTGTGCCTTCCTCCAGCATTAGACAGGGGAACGTGATGCTTTGGTCAAATGTCAGATACAACATAATACAAGTCAATAGAAACTAATCCAGATTTAGAATTTTTCAGGATTTGCTCCATAAATTAATGCAGCCAATATATCTTTAAATACCAGATTTCAAGAGGAAGATATAAGAGTATCGACAGCTGAGTGCACTCAGGTTTACACTGTCTTCTGTAATCAGTTTATCTGTATTCTTTTTGAGATGTTGTTGTGCAAAGAGATATTCTGTATTTTTGAGATATATTACCAATAGCTCTCATCCAGCAACAAGTATTGTCCCATAGAGAAGATGCCCTGAAAACAAATTTGCACTTGTTTTTGATCTCTGTTTGCATTCCCACCACATTTATCAAGTCACACAGCAGAAAATGAAGTGGTTTGGGCTCAGGATCAGTAAAACATTTTAATCCAAGATGTTTGATGATAAAAAGTGTACAAAACAATTAGAGGGACAGCAATTCATTGAAGACACAATAATGAATCTGTAGCTTTCCATCAGACCACCCTCAAAGTACCAGGTCTGAATGATCCTCGTGAGGAAAATTATCTGAGGTCATTCTTGAAGATATGTTTGTCATATGTGAAACTACTGTATCATCAATTTGTTCTTGATAAGCTGAGAAGAGGAAAATATCCAAACTCAGATAATTTTTGTTTCATGGGCTAGACTCTCCTTTGGAAGAAGGAAACATTCCCAGGTGCATGAGCATATTTTACAAGCAGGTGACTTTCCACAGATAGAGTAGCCCAGTGCAACCCCAGCTGTTTAACATGCGGATCTCTTACATGAACCGCTGCCTAATCATTTTTTTGAGGAGCGTATTATACATCGGGTACCAAGCTATGATTGCAAAAGGCAGCTGCATACTGAATATTCCCATACTAATATGGCCATGCTATGTCAGACAGTTCAGTTTTTTAAGGTATAAACTTTACACAAAATGCTGCGTCTTATAAATACAAATCAGGGACCATACAGAATGCTGAATTCTAACATCTATAGCTCAGTACATCTGTCAAATCCACCCCTTACTAAAGTTATATGAATTCCAAAATATAAAAGGTTTCTGTATTGAAACAAAAGGTTCTTAAATTTTGCTCTCCTTAAGTGCATTCACCTGCTCACTTCCTTGGCAACAGCAGGTAAAGGTCAAGGCAATTTTTAGAAACTTTAGCATTTAAGTCAACTTTCAATTACAAGACATAAGGAAGACTACAGTAATTGAAGGAGTAGTCCATATTTTTTCCATCAAGTTTTAATTTTTTGAATGTTTTTATGAAGTATTTAGGATCTTATTGAATACATATATGATCAGAGAGGGGAAAAAAGTAGGACAATTGCTATGATTGCATTCCTTGGTCATACTGTAGTTCCAGTAAAGTCAGCTGAAGTTGCAAAAGAAAGAAAGGACGTATACACATATGAGAAAGCATACATTCCCCTATGTATAGATGCTGTTGCTATTAAAAACCAGAAACAGAAAACTTCAAAAAGAAGCCATGTGCAATACACAGAAATGAGTGTCACTGATATTCTCATGTCCAACAGATGAATAATTCACTTATATTGGATAATGCACTAACAGGATATACTGACATTTCTAGCAGTATGAACAGTCTTTCAGTGCAGGATGTAGGAAGTCCATTAGATAACTGCAGACTGAGAAAAAACACAACGTATGTCACCTGTTTATATTGAGACACACATTGGGCAAGATTTTAACACCTTGATGCATTTATATTTGTACTGCTGGTTATGCTTTACAGTAGTGTACTCTTCTGAGCTGAGATGTCCCATCTCAAAGGTATTTGGGGTTCAAAATAGGTATCTTCATGCCTGACTCCAAGGCAGAGTGACTGTACTAGAAGGTGAGAAGGCACCTTACTAGTTTAACCACCATAGTATTGAGCAGCAGTGGAATGGCGCATTTGTTCGACAAATTTCATACATATTGAAACACTTCCCACAAAATCTGTGCAGAACATTTCTCATCGACTGGCAGAATGTTCTGGGATCAGAGTGCCTACTCTCTGTCCCTTCAAGTGAGATAGATACTGGGCCAGTATCTATGAAAATGGCAAAAATCAGTGTCGAAAAGAAAAGGAATAAGAAGTAACCTCATTGTGCAATACAGAAATCAGAACAACCATGAAAGGCAAGTTCCCAATTTCCCTAAGCTATTTTTGCTCTCATCCAAAGCTAACTATGCATTAGACAGTAGTTTACATGGAATGGGATTTCTATTTCTTCATAGTTACCAAGCTGAATAATGATAAATTATCTTCATGTGACACAGCCATACCTCTCTGTTTCCAGGTTTTTTAAATAATATGTTGTCTTCTGTTAACATTAACCCAGAAAACTCTTTCTCCTCTTTCCAGGATCTTAGATGACTGACTTCCCTCCTTCAAGTAGGACAGCTAGCTTCTTAACATAGAAATGCTAAACATCAGTGTACAAACGGCCTCTCTCATCCAGATTTCTGTCTACTTCCAGGACAGAAATTATGACCTGGAAAACTCTTTCCAGACCTCAGTTATTTTCTCAATTTTTCCCATTGTTATGAATGCAAGAAATACAAGACCGCTACAGGAGAAGGCTTTAAGCTGCTTTTCTTTGCTTCCTAAACTGGAAAGTCAAGGCAGGAGCTCCACTACATTACTATTCCTCCCTCCTCTGTAGCTCTGCAACAGAGATAATCAAGAGAAAAAGGAGGCAGCAGGAGGGAGTCATAGACTCACAGCATTGTTTGAATTGGAAGAGACCATTAAAGGTCATCTAGTCCAACTCCTCTACAATGAAACAGGGATACCAACAGCTAGATCATGTTGCTCAGGCCTCCATCCAGCCTGACCTTGAATGTCTCCAAGAAGCAGGCATCCACCATCTCTCTCAGCAACCTGTTCCAGTGCCTAACTACCCTTACTGTACAGAGTCAAGAGGGAGGGGGTGATATCAGAGGATTTTGTTAAACTTTGCCATTCTGGATTTTCTTCTGATGGTTGCAGCAGTTCAGCTCCATGCTAAGCCTGATCTAGCAGATGGCAACCCAGCCCATGGCAGAGCATTGGATCTAGGTGGTCTTTACAGTTCTCTCCAACCTAAGCCATTCTGTGATTGTCACTTAGGGTACACATTCAGAAAGTCTTTAACATGGGCTGCAGAAAGTCCTTGAACTGGGTAAGTGAACACAGTGTATATGTGCTTATTTTTCAATTCACAGTTGTGATGAGAATTCTGAAATCTTTTGATTCTTCATTTAAGATGCTCTCCTCCAGAGATTTTGACATCCTCAACTTAAAGATGTGTTCTTTAGAAACATAGAGAAGCAAATACCCATTAATGTGCCATCCCTTGAATGCAGTGGAATATTTTCCTGCACTTAGACATCTTTCTCTGTGTTACTAAGTGTAATCTTTTAAAAAAAAAAGAGGGAAGTCAAACCACATAAACAAAATGCTGATTCTCTAGGGTCAATATACAGAAGTATATCAGAAGTCCGGAAATATGTTAATTGCAAATCAAAGAAGAGAGCACAATGCACTGAAGAATTGATCCTCTGCAGGTTTCAGCCGACACCTGCATTTAGTTTACTTTTTTTTTTTTCCACTTTAATGAACATATGGAGACTGCTCTATAAAGGGAGCAACATGTCATAGTCTCTGTAAGCAGTTCTGCACAGTTGCTGAAATGAAACGGAATAAGCGGCTACGTAAACACCTTCTATTAATCACCCAAATGCTGCTATGACACTTAAGTTAGCAGTCTGATTATGAAAAGCCCATATTATTGTTATCATGTTCATGCAAATGTTGTGAAATTCCGACAAAACATTAGGAAAATAGTCTGTCAGAAGGAAATTAATCAATCAATTAATCAATCACCAATGGCTGACTTGTTTTCCTTTAAATTTCCTTCTAATTTTTTTTAAGGAGATTTAAAAAAAAAAAAAAAAAAGTTGAAACAAACATATCCAAACATCTACCTAAAATCAAACAATGGAATAGGACCGAGTGTGCCCACATTCGCTATGCACAACAGTGTGGAGACTCAGGGATTTGGAGATCAGTTATGGGCCCCTCACTACAAGAAAGACACTGAAACACTGGGGCATGTCCAGAGAAGGGCAATGAAACTGATGAGGATCTGGAGCACAAGTCTTGTGCTGAGGGAACTGGGATTGTTCAGTCTGGAGAAGAGAAGGCTCAGGGGAGACGTTATCGCTCTCTACAACTGCCTGAAAGGAGGCTGTGGTGAGGTGGGGGTCAGCCTCTTCTCCTGCATAACTAGCGATAGGACGAGAGGGAATGGCCTCAAGTTGCACCGTGGGAGGTTCAGGTTGGACATCATGAAAAAATGTCTGAAAGAGTAGTCAGGTGCTCAACTGATGGTTGTATTACCATCCCTGGAGACATTCAAGAAACGTATAGACATTGTCCTAAGGGACATGATTTACTGTGGAAACATTGTTGGCAGGTGGATGGTTGGACTGAATTATCTTGGAGGTCTTTTCCAACCTTGGTGGTTCTAAGATTTTATGATCCTATGAGATGGCCAAGAACTGTGGACCTTGAAGCTCACCTTGGTGTTTACAGAACTCCGCAAAAGCTGAAAACTACCACTTGATGTGATAATAAACACAAAAAAAAGAGCAGGGACACTCCAGGAACCAAAGCTGTGATAAGTCTATCAACTCTGTACTGTCCAGTTTAGACGAACCATCTGAACCACTTTCATTCTTGAACTCTTTCCTTCTTCATATTTCCTTTTCTACTGAGGTCTTAAGCTGTTTGGGATGGATTTTTCAATTGCCAGACTTCTGTTATTTAGTGGGAAATGCAGAACATTTTAAAACTCTGAGGTTCTCTAGATTTCCTGTTCCTATAGCAGCCCACGTTTGGACTATGCTGGATCTGAGGATGCCAAAAGCCCTAACACCTTTGCTTTGAATGCAAGTTGATACACTGAGCCTCTCAAGATCTGTCTTCTATCAGATAAGCCAACAGGAGGCCGAGATCATTTCTGATAAAAACCTGCTTTAGTATAATTTCAAGCATATAAAAAGAAAGACGGTGAACATTTCTCGGAGCTCCATATTTAAGAATTGGCATTTTTCCACAGAATCTTGCTTTGCCAGAAAATTCACAGCTGCAATAAACTATTTGAGAAAGTGGATGAGACCAAAATGTCAGAACACAATTAACAGTTCAGAAGTCAAGAAAAGAAATTGCCATGCAATAAAATGGCCAACAGAAAATAAAAAAATTTAAAAAAAAGAGAGAAAAAAAAAAAAAAGAAACCTGCAGAAACTCAAGACATGCTGTTTGTATTAAATTACTAATTCCACTAAAAATAACAGATCTAATATAAAGATTACCTATTACCTCTGAAAAATAATTTCATAATTTCTTATTGCAGCTGTATCTATTTTTGTTCCTCAGGAAAGTCCCAGACTGGGTAAGTTCAGAGAGTACTATCTCTTAGAATAGAATCATAGAATCACTGAAGTTGGAAAAGGCCACTAAGATCATCTATTCCAACCCTCAACCCATCACTTCCCATATTACCACAGTCATCTCTAAATTTATCTTTTTTTTTTTTTTTTTCTGGAACCTCTGATATTTGCTTACCTTCCATGCATTTAAAACAAAAACATCACAATTTGCCAGGTTATCTAGGCAGTTAAGAGAACTGACAGCAATAGTGCAAAATTAGATTACCGTCTCTTGATGCTTCTCTAAAGAAATCTGAGTCTTCATTGTGGATATTATGAGAATGAAAAACATTTGATCACCAGTAAAGATATGTAGTTAATAAGGAATTACACCTTTTCTTGTTAAACAAATGTCACTAGGCAGAAATCCTGTTCTAGATTAGTGTCTTGGAGCAGTTTTAATGTGACAGGTAGTTGTGTACGGCTATGTGACTTTTGTCTTAGAAGACAAGGTAGCCTGTGTCCATGAGTCTGACTGCTGGTAGGTGAATCTGTGTCTGCTATATGTGGGCAGCCAGGGAGTATTCCTTGTAGTATACTAAGTAAACCAACCATTTTAGTATTCATCAAAGGATCTGCTCACATATGCTTGGTCACCATCTCTAATATTGTTTACTAATGCAAGACTAAGTCACACAGAATTGTTCAAAAAGATATCACTTGTTCCTCAAGTTCAGCACAGTTTTATGGTGTTGGGATTCTTTAATCATTTATTATCCTATATTCATTCTCCAATAATTCATCCAATAAAATTCATTATCCAATATTTCATTCTCTTTGTTATCATACCAGAGTAGCTCCATCATTTGAGAGAATACACCTTCACAATATGACCTCAGGATTGCCAGATGCAGTGGAGGACTTCCTTGCTTACTTGCACAGAGCAGTGACATGACAGTTTTTCTGGGGCAGTCTGGAGATAACATCCTGGTACTGTTCATGAGTGACAATTTTGAAGTATCAGTTCTCTAATACATTGAATCAAATGCAAATATTTTGAAGGCAGGTTACAATAAGCACGTCACTGGTCACATGTTCCTCAGTGCAATGAGAATCACAGATGAGTTGGTCCTCCCCCACAGTTAGAGCTTTTGTTCTTTATTTCAAGCTGTAATTGTAATTTGGGTTTAGCTCTGCTGATGTAAGCACTTCTAAACAGCAAAGTTAGCACTTTGAGGGCCTTTTTGTTACCTCTGTTATGTGAACCCTAGGGCAATCAGGCAATTTTGACTTTCAGAAACAATTCTAACAAACACTCTAACTCAAGATCAAATAACATGTAGATTGAAGTTCTTAGGGCATTTACCAATCATATATTAAGTGTTTCAGTATTGAATCTTGTGGGCGTTTCTTGTGGGCTGTTCACCTAAGTGTACAGATGATCACACCCAGTGTCCTAGAGGGAGCTAGGTTAGCTAGGAGAGCTAGCCAATAGAGCTAACCCATTCAAAGGTACAGTTGACATTATAAGATTATCATTCCTTTCCTTAGGGACTGTAAAGTATTTTAACCATAGTGTATGTAATTCAGAAGTTCAGACTTCCAAGACAAGGTAACTGATGTACTTTCCCATGACTTGTACCAAGTCTGTACCAATGGCATTATTTCCATTAACAAGACCTGCATGCATATTTTGGAGGTAATGTACGTATAAACATTTAAAATAGTGTTTTAAAGCACTGTCTCCTATACATCTGTATGATCTGTCTTGAATTCAGAGGGAAAAAGAAATTCTACGTGACAGTTGAAAGTAATTTTATAAATTCAGAATCATTACTGATTTATGCCATCTAGACTGCTAGGAAAAAAATGGCTATGACATCTAGCAGTCACTGCTTGGCTTTCTATATTTCCTTATTAATACAATTAACTCCCACACAATCCCTCGTAACACTCCGTTAACCCTGTCCAAACAAGAAGAATAATATAAACTTATCCTGCCCATCCTGTCTCACTAGCAAAACCCTGAGATATACTGGCACCCATTTAAAATCAACCCTAAAGCCATTCATTCCTAATGATTCAAAACTGACAGATTTATTCATATACTTCACCATACACACTTAGCCCCAGAGGGCCATTGTGTATTTTCTTCCTAGATCCTCAGGGAATTGATGCAAATGCAAAGTTTTCTGCTTAAGAGAGTTTTGGGAGTGGAATAACAAGGATAGTGTGGACTCGGGAACTCTGATGCTGGGGAAGATTGCATAACACCTGCTAATATTAAAACTGGATCTTTCTGGTATAATGAGCATCCACATTTACAAGAGTGAATTTCCACTAGAGAGCTTTTGGGGTTAGGTTATGTCAGTCCTCCACACATTTGCTACTGAAAGTAGGATAACAGTTCCTCTTGTTGACATCAGGGCTGGGCATATGATATTCGGAGAAATAGTTTACTCTATGTAGTAGAGCATTTCACCACAAATTTTTTTTGAAAAGCCAACTTGAAAATTTCAAGTTGGCATTTTTCAGGTACTTAGTCCAGGACTACTCGATTAAAATCAGATTTTTGTAAAAGATTAAAGGGAGCTTATTTGGGTCTACTAAGGTGGATTGTACATTTGCAAGGTAGTGTAAAGGCAGTGCTTTGAGAAGATGCTCCTAAGAAAAATCTTGGTTAGAAATTGTAACTTAAGAATACGTCATGAATCTAAAACTGAGAAAGACAAAAGATGAAAAGCTTCTAAAGCAATTGGTGATTTAAATATGGAAAGAAATTCTCTAAAACTCTCCTTGGACATCAAGCAAGACAAAATAAGGTCAATCAATTGGCAGTATCTGTTGTGATCTAGAGATAAATGTGGGGAAAATCTTAGAATTTTTAAAAAAATCTAATTTAATTTATTTTATTTAATTCTAATTTAAAAAAATTAGAAACAGATCTGCAAAATACAATAGTCTGCAAGTAGTGAGGAAGAAGGAAAAGATACCATACAGAAAATGGAGGATCATAGTAGAGAATATAATGTGGAGGACTTCTGAAAGATTTTGAGAAGGCAGAAATTGCAAAATATTGGAAGACAGTCCTCACATTATTTCTACAGTTACAGCAAACACATCAGTCATCACAGATAAAGCAGAATCTGAAACAGCCAGGAAGTTCTCTGATTTCTTTCAAGGAGGACACGAGGTATTTCAAGATAGCTTTAAAGAAAAGTCATAAATTAAAGCCTTTCCTGAAGAAGAATATGTAAAATACAGGTGAGCTTTCCTTTTATATTTATATTTTACCTCATGAATGATAGAACATCATAAAATCAAGCAAAATTTGGATTTATATCTCCCTAGTGTCTGAACTTTTTAGGAAACCATGGCACCCACAGTAGGGTTTGTCTCAACCGAATTTAGAGTACTACAGTGTAGATATTTTCATTCAAGTTAGTCATGCTTGGTTCCCTTTTATAGTCTGTAGAGAAAATTAGACATTCTTAGGTGATGATTTATTTTAGGCATCTACTGCAGAATGATATTAATTGGTCCCCCAAAGCACCTGCCTTTGACTAAACTGAGAGTCTAGACTTCTGGTTCAGGTCAGATGCCTGTGCTATAAATACCTAATTCTGTTTGAATGAATCTCATGCAAAAAGGCAGCATTTTACTATAGAATACAATGTTATTAAAGCCAGAGTTTTTGCTTTCAGATTTTTGAGTCTAGAGGGGTTTCTGTTCCTCCTCTATTTGCATGGATGTTTGTATGGGACTAGCAGTTTAACTCTATTCTGTCATGAGGAGGGAGAGAGGTAATTGATATAAAAATGCCTAACTTTAATCTACTTTCACAGAGCTTTGCCAAACAGAAATCTCTTTGAACTTCATTGGAGAGCTAGACAAAGTCCTACACTCTCAGAAAAGTCAAGAGAGGGCAACACTAAGTTTCTTGAGGATTCACATGGTTGGGAAACTGGACTGTGAAAATCCTAAAGCAAAGATTAAGGACAGGCATCCAGCCTAGACGGAATCATAGAATCACAGAATCATAGAATCAGAATGACTTGGGTTGGAAGAGATCTTAAAGATCATTTAGTTCCAACCCCTACTGTGGGCTGGTTGCCACCCACCAGATAATGGCTGCCCAGGGCCCCATCCAACCTGGCTTCAGCTTCTGTGGGCAAATTATTACAGTTAACTGGCTGGTTCAAAGTTTATTGTATACCTAGAACTCATAAATGCATACAAGCAATCTTGGTAAGCAACTTAAATGTAGCAAATGAGCTACAAAATAACCTAGAAAATATTTTTTAATTGTTTTTGTTTTTTCCCTTTTTCATCATGATATGCTATCTATTGGAAATTTTAATCACAGGTATTACCTGTGAATATATTCAACAATATAATGAAGATCAAAGGTGACAGGAGAGGAAATAAATATATTCTAAAACAAAACTTAACAAAATTATACAAACTAGAGTCCATGATATCTTATTTGCTCTTGAAAATAAAACAAATCAAATAAAAAATTCAAGACAATACATAGACATTGTAGTCAGCATTCAAAGTTCAGGGAGCGGTCTGATCAGTTACATATCTGCTCTGTACGGTTATCCTTCAGATTCTTCAGTAGAAAATCCATCTTTTTCAGACACGTTAGGATTAGCAGAGCAAAGTCTGACCACAGCAGTAGCACATGTGCTCTGGGCACATATTACCATACTGTTAATTCCTGGCTTACCACACATGGACAGAGTCCTCTCATTGAAAGGACCAAAAGATGAACAGTGACGAGAACACAGAGTTATACTTTATGAAGATGATGTGTACCTTTTCAAATTAGACCTACTGTACTCCTTTGAATGAAGTAACACGGAAAAGGTGGAATGGACTTAACTAACAAATATAAAATCTGTTTCTGTAAACCAGTGTTACCAGTTTTGTTTCTACTTTAAAGACTGTAGATTTCTTCCTAACTGTAACTAATTTAAACATTCAGCAGCGTGTTTGTGTTAACCTTACTGAAAACCAAGAGGAACTTTTAGAAGTTAATTATTTATAACTCTGGACTAAAATAAGATGTTTGTTAGAATAAAAAGAAATAGGAAGCTCTCAGAAAAGCAAAATAGCTATCATTACAATGAATTAATTCCCAAAATATACCATCTATATCCATAAATACAAGACGTTATTATATGGATTTAACTAATTGTTTTAATGAAGGTAAGTGCTATGATAGTTTTATAAAAGAGGATGTTTCAAAGCTGCCAACATATTGGTATGCTGTCAGCTCATTCAAGCCTGTTATTAACTGGTAAGAGTGAAGCCTTTGATATTAGATAAAATATCTAACAATAATATTATAATATAATATATTATATAATAATAATATAATATTATAATATAATATTATAATATAATATTATATAATAATAATAATATAATAATAAAATATTTTGATAAAAGATATTGATTCATGTACAACTTGAATGGCAGAAGAAAAAGATGCAAGGAATTGGCATGGAGCTGCATCATGGAAAAGTTAAGCTGAATACTGGGAAAGGTTATTCACCAGAGGTGAGCAGACATGGGAACAGGTTCCATAAGGCAGTGGGCACTGCCCCAAGCTGTTGGAGTTCAAGGAGGATTTGGACAACACTCTCTGACATGGGATTTGAATTTTGATTGTCTTGTGTGGAGCCAGGAGTTAGACTCAATTACCTTTGTAAGCCCCTTCCAGCATAGGATATTCTATCATTCTACGACTTATTCTATCAACTAATTTTGTCAAAATAAGAAATTGACTTCTACATATGAAACATATATCTCTATTTCTGTCACTGTAGATTAAAGTTGCCAATTAACACAGCTCAGTTTGGAGGAGGATCTGAAATCTTGACAAATTTGAAGTTGCAAAGATGTGAAAAAACTCATTTTTTCATAATATTCACAAACCAGAAATATTATAATAAATGTTAATAAGAACATTTCATACTGGACTTTTTATCCCTTCTAAGCATAGGAACTCAAGAGAAGGCAGCAAATTTCTAAAATAAATACCATTTAAGCGAAAGAAAGAGATGTAAGATAAGTAAGAAAATTAAGATTTGAGATAGGCTGAAAAAAAAAAACCACAAGATGATCTGGAGCAATGGAATGACAGAGGGCAAGTGGCTGTTTGCATATATTTTTTTATTGGCCTTTTTGAGAATGAAATGCCACACAAATGGCACCAGACTTCAGCTGACATCCATTGCTATCTTAGAAGCGATGTATTATGGTAAAGAGGTTTTAAATATTGGTGTACCTAATAATCTTTTAGATTCACCTAATGCTTTAATATTTTGTCCATTGAATAGCCTTTATAGCGTTGTTAACCTTGTGCAGACCCAGTGAGATTCGTTTTTATTGTTCTGAATAAAAATTCAATGAAACTTACCAGGTTTTCTCCTTATTAATAATGAAGATCAAAAGTAGTATAGGTAAGATCAAAAGGTAAAGTGGCCCATTCTCAAATCTCCTTGCAGTGAACATTTTCACCTCCGTGACAATCTCACACCTCTGGTGGATGCGAAAATGAACCTGACCACAGCCACTCACCTAACCAGGCTTGTGTGCATGAAAATCTTTGCACCCCTGCATTTCTCTGTCCACCCTTCCTGCCATTTGGTCAGGAGTCAATAACAGTAAGAAAATGAGCAAAAATCATGACATAATGGGCAAACAAAATTTTCCACCTTAACTCTTCAGGGACTTGAAAGATTCATGAAAAACCTCAAAATATGCAAAAATAAAAATTTCTTAAATCAGATATTAGACAGGTTTACTTAACCCTTAAAGACCTCCTCCTCTCCATTCTCTGGTCAACATGAATAAAAAGATATGAAATTAAAAAGAAAAAGGCATAAAATCAAAAACTGTAACTTTTCCCCAGATATTTTCTGTTAATCCAAACTCTCCCTCCCATGCTGCCTCTATTCAAAATAACCAAAACACCCATCTTGGAACATAAAAACCAGTTGCTGCTAAATAAAAAGCATCAATGGTTTTAATATCTAACTCACGCTGAAATTTAAAACTCATGCTATTTAACTCTGAGTTCAGCAAGTTTTATTGTATGGGAGCTAACCAATGCATAATATTTTTCTTCATTGCTACCTGATCCTACAAAGATTCATATTTCTGCTTCGCCTTAACCTCAAGAATTATCCCACTATGTCAATAAAATTTGACTTATGCTTAAATTTATGTGAATGCATGCAAGATTTCCATCGTAAAGAAGGATTATAGCAGTAATGTCAGGGACAAAAGTTTGGGACTTTTTTTTTTTTTTTTTTTTAAATACTGTGGTCTTTTTATTTAAGTAGTTCTTGTCCCTAGAACTTAGCTCAGATTTTTTTTTGCTTATTGCACTCACTTGGGGCAGCTATCATATCATAGCCAGGAAGAGATAATTGAATGAAGAATTGATTTTTATTGCCTGTAATAAAAAGCAGTCCTTATTACTTTTACAAATTACTCATAATTACAATTGTCTAGAGAATGTCTTATCACTCTGAGGGGAGCTGAAATAAGCTGGATGCACAATAGTACTTCTGTGTCTGTGATTTAAAACTTGTGTTCTCATTAATGGTAATGTAAATTAATACTATGTCAAATTTACTTCATATTATTTTACTGGACGGATTCTAATGCTGTTGGGGTAGAATCTTATGCAGATGTGCAATGTATTTCTGAGTGGCATTATTTCTGTTGGAGCACGTGCACTGAGTTTGAGAAGTTTAATTATTAAGGAATCAGAGTTGTGCAAGTTACAGTTCATAAAACATTTTGATTATATATTAGAGCTCAAATGCTGGAAAATCTGAAGTGTTATAACTAGGTATCAGATTTGTTACATCGCAGACATACAAAGCTGATTTCATCATTAAGGTTGTACTGATTAGGTTCAGCAAATATATATTGAATAGCCTTTCCTAAAGCCTTGTCTATAAATTTCCCAGAAAAGCAAAAGCAAGCTTGCATCTGCCACATCTGAATACTTTCTCTATTGTTTATTAATCAGTAAGGCTAATAGAGAATATACCTGGCTTTCTTTCCTTTTTATTTGTTTATTTATTTTTAAAGTAGAGCGGGTAATTCTGGGTAAATTTCATACACCTGATCTGTTACAGGACAGAGAAGGAAAAGCTAGGATTAATCACAACCTCTCTCACCTCCCTAAAGAAAAAAATGAATTGTTAAAAATCCCCTGGGAAATCAGTCTTCATTAACTTCTTTTGCAGAGTTTTGTGCCTTGCTTAAATGTGCCGTTCTGATAAGTCAAGTTATTGATCTCACTTGATTATGAAGAAAGGGTCTTTCAAGAAGAATGAGGACCAGTTCTGGGAGAATAAGTTGATTTTTTTGCTGTGATAAGCCGGTATGTGGCTGAGACCCATCTTGCTTCCCCTTGTTAAGTATTGTGAGCATCAATGAGGGTTACTTTTCTGTGAAATATTTTAATGCTAAAGAAAACTTGCTATTTTTTTCATGTTATACTTCATATTTTATGTGTATTATCTCAGTCATTTAAGGCAAATATTTATACTTAGAGAATACTGTGTAAACTAAGATTCATGATTATCTTTACCACTCAACAAGTTCTATTAATTCACTAAAATCTGCCTAAGGATATAATCAGCAATTTAAAGAGCAGTTCATATATTCAGCTTGCATGCCAGATACCTAGACGTATCCCAAGCACACCATGCAACAGAAACTGGCAGTTTATATAGGCACGTGCTGGGCTTTTGCATTTATTCAGTAGTACAATGAAATTATCAAGCTGTTTATTAATGTATATGGTATTTCTAATGCTCTTTGCCTGAAGCTTTCTTATGAATAAAAACCTTTCATTTCCATCATTTCCCAGAAAAAGAGAATTTAAACTGTCAAACATATTCATATATATACACATTAAAAACTTGTAAGGCTACTCTCAGGCCATCCTTCTTGAATTTTCAGTGAAGAAATACGTATTTAGACCTAGCTAATAAAATCTTGAAATGTCATTCTGCACTCAACAGGAGAATTTTTGGCTGCTAATTTTAAAGCAAGCATGAATAACTGTAGCCTCAGAAAGGAGAACTCTTCTGGTTTACATAGTCCTAGGAACCTTGGAGGAGACAAACTTCTCCCTTGCTGGATCTTGCACTCTTGTGGATTTTGCAGCTTCTCCCGAGGTTTCCTATGGCAACCCCTCACTCTGCATCCCTGTCACCTGCAGCATCTGAGAAGACAACACTTTCTTGAGCCTCATGAACATGTGCCACCAGGTTCTCAAGTATCATAAGTCATATGTATGTCAGCATGTATATTCAGATTTCTGCTTGCACTAACAGTCTGGACTCCTCATTTTCTTTGCCTTTCCTAGGCAGGCAAGGTAGCAGAGAAATTTCTTCACAGTGTCGTCGGTGTGCTCATGTAGTGTTTTTATATGTTCTGTAGTTGTAATAGCTTCATTGTGACTTCTCTTGTCCTGGGAGTCACCCCATCCCAACAATACTTTCAGGAGGCCTCTGCAGTAGAATTATGAACTATCACTGTGAGGCAACTGTCCACGCACTGTTCTTGCTAAAACAGCTCACAGGCAAGGACTGACACAGATGAAGCCATGGTATAGGTTACTATCCGAGAAGCCCTATGGAAAAACTCTCTGGGAAACTATTTGAGAAGCCAAGATGAATCTAAGTCTTGCATCAATAGGGCAGCACTCAGTTCAGAAATAAAAGGTATAAAATATATTACCTAAGAGAAATGAATGAGCCAATTAGGATTGTAAGATGTACTTTTCCTTTTTAAGATGATTTTCACAAGATAATTGGATGGCTGGTCACCAGGGAGTGCTTAAGTGTTCCCAGACTCTTGTCGGCAGGGCAGAACAGAGCATGCAACAGAAGTCCCAAGACCAGCTCTGCAGGGGCTCCACACCAAACTGCAGACTCAACCCACTTCCAAACTCAGACCTGGTGGCATCCTCCAGGATATGATCTTCTCAGATCTCTCCAGACCTATTCTACAGCCCAAGAGCTGTCCTCTGGTGAGTAAACTTCTGCTGGAGGGGACAGGGTGTGGGAGCATGCAGCTGGGAGAAAGATGGATGCTACTAAGGGGCCAGATAGCGCATGTAGCACTCTGGGCATAACACCTGCAAGAAGATCATATCAAGGTTCTTTTTTTCTTTTTTTTTACTTCAAATTCCTCTCCATCAGTTTAGGAACTGATATCTTCTCCAATTTGCTGTGGATCTCTAGCCATATAAATCCAAAAACTCCTCTTAAATTAGACAGCAGAGTAACCTGCTAGAAGTTCTCCAAGCAAGCAGCTATGTCCTGACTCGAAATTTTATTTCCCAATTTTGCCAGTCCCATGCATTTAAGTGCTTGTACCTGGAAAATAAGTCTGGCTGTCTCTGGCCTATGTGGTCAACCCCAGCCTCCAGAGTCTTCCTATCTCTCCCTCTCTCAACAGCAAAAGTTTGTCTAATCTGAGCTGAGTTTGTCTGGTTCTGCCTGACAGAGCTCCTAAGAGACAGGAACCTAGGATCCAGAAGGCCACAAAGTCAATTAGCTGTAGAATTAGATCATCACCCAGTGATAAATAGCAACAACTCTTTCTCACTTATTTTCTCACTCTTCTGTCATGTACAATGGAGTCATCTAGCCCATCAAATTCCATCTTGTGCTGACATCCCCAGGCCTAATAGTGAATGAAGTCCAGTAGGAGCTCATCCAATTTCAGATCACAATCTTGCATATTGTTTCCTTGGCAGGATCCGGATTAGTTCTGAAGTCTGGGCCTACTTCTGCATATTCCCTGCACAGGACAGTGGTTTTACTAAGCAACTGAAACGTGGCGTGCCAGCAACACAGTATGCCAAGAATGGGGCTGTGGAGATGACTGTTCCACCCATTTGTTTCATGTATTCCTCCTGAAATACAAAAAACAGATCAGACTCATCCCTTTCCACTCTACCCCAAGAGCAAAACCAACAAATCCAAAAGATGCGAAAGGTACTCAGCCACTCCTACTAGAGTCTTAGACTTTCCCCCATAATTTTCTGATGTCCTGTTCTTCACATGATCTCCAAGGTGACACATTCAGTTTAGGGCTACATGTGGGAAGTTACGAAATTTAACCTGCAGATAGATGTCTGAGTAGTCCATGCCTTGATATTTATGTACTGTGTTATCTTCTGTCTTCCTGGTCATGAAACAGAATGACATGGTGCTGTTTTTTTTCTTTTTCACACAGAAATACCTAAGGAGGCATTGACCCCAGAGAACCACACAATATATGAACACATTCTGACTGTGGACGAAAATCAGAAGTCATGGCAGAGAAGTGGCAAGAAAGGTAGAAGACTGAAGTGAGAAGCTGTGCTCAGAAGGACTGAGAGGACTGAACTAACGTCACGCTACAGCCACCAGTTCTCAGCCTAACAGTCAAGACACCTCTTCAAAAATATGTCTTGTAAAAAAAATACTGGACAGTGCAGAGCTGCTACCAGCTCACAGTATGATAAGGGACAAAGTCCCATATCCACTGAAGTCTTTTTACTGCATGTTTTATGCCATATTTTCAGTATACCTTCAGTCATTAGTAAGACTGATGGTAGTCTGGCTTCTCTCTCAATGACTGTGGTGGGTGGGGACCACATGCACATTCTCAGAGACTTGCCATGTTTGTAATGTTTTCCTCAGTGATGTAATGCCTCTGTGAGCCTACACATTCCTTGTTCTTAATGTTCTTATAAGTCACCAACATTTACTGTTTATGAAAAAATAAACATGTTTCAGCTGATGATGTTCTCTGCAGAGCCTTAAATATCTAAATTTTTCTGGGCCCTACTGAATTTTCATTCCGTTTGTACCTCCTTGCTAACCAGAAAACAATCATCTGTCCTACCTCAGTGGACAAGAGCAATTGCAGTTGTTAGCAATATATTCAACACATTTATTTGC
Organism: Alectoris magna; assembly: GCA_030625065.1. Lineage (NCBI taxonomy): Eukaryota > Metazoa > Chordata > Aves > Galliformes > Phasianidae > Alectoris > Alectoris magna. The sequence goes on along the minus strand of CM060560.1, from coordinate 192,621,166 downwards.
CTCTTCAAATATTTTTACATCCTATATAATCTTTACATTTTTGTATTTTGAAGATGGCACTATATCACTGTGAAATTTGAGAAATGGTTTTCAGATTTTCAAGTTCTTATCCTCTCCAAGGGATACTCAGTCTTGCAAAGATGAAGTTTCATCTTCTTTCTCTTTACATCAACTCCAGACCTTCATTTTTTCTCTCTAACATGACTGATTTCTTGGCCTTCTTCTGGCTCTTATCACTGTCACCTCACAGGACCGATCCCTCTCATGTGAACTCTGTCTGTGCTAATTCATCCACACTTTTGTTCACTCACAGTTAACCTGAATTGTGGCACAGTGAGCTGGCTCACAGCTGAAGTCTAGAGCTTTTCAGCTTTCATGCAAAGTAGGGTATGTGATTCTCCGCTACTCCAAAATTTCCCACTATCTTCAGTGATGGCATTGTCTTACATACACTGGGACTCTGCAGAATTCAAGGGAATGAGAAATCTTCATCTTGTTTTTTAATGTCTTTAAAGCACAGAAATAATAGAACAGGCTAATACCTTCTTCCTTCTTATCATGAAAATTCAGTCGTCAGTTTTCCACAATTTCTTCTCTACCCCTAACCAACAAAGTACTTCCTTTTAAACATTAATCGTTTATTCTTGCACAATAAGCAGGTAGGACCACTTTTAAAAGTAGTCTGAACCATCTGACAATAAAAATAAAAACTAAATCATAAGAATTATTCTGTTAAATACTTTATATTGTTTATTCTTACCTTCATCCTTACTGATCCCTTGAAGGAAAAGTTCTTCATAAAATGCTTATCTAATGCCTATTCAATTATTTTTCAAATACTGTTCTGGAATGTATTTCATGATCAGTTGTGGTTAGCGTTTTAATTAAACTTCTACAGTGTGTCTGCATGAAAATTTAGCCAGTGAGACAGACATACTTGTTCTATGGGAGTTGATTGACAGAAAGGAACAGATTGACTTGGCATGTTAGTAAGACTCATTAATCTTCTTCAAGTACATACTGGGAAAACATGGAGTTCTCTCAACAAGCTGTTACCAAAACAGTTTCTGTCTGAACAGTTGGAAAACTAGCAGTACGAGTGGAAGCTTTAAGCAAAGCTGGCTTCTTAAAAAGTGTAGATAATACATTTTTCTATTTACTTAATGTGACAAAAACAGGGAAACATAAATACCTTAGACAAGTATGACAGAATCTGCAGTTATCTGAACAGAGTCCTGCAGAAGCAAATTAATTAGGGGTACAAGAAATAATAGTTTTATAGACAGATTTTTAACACTCCTCATATGTGACTTGTATTGGGATAATTTTTCACGTTTCGTATGCTGTACACCTCTCAGGAAGGGCAGAAATTTTGGATTTCTTTAATTAATTGATTTCTAACATTTTAACAGCATGGCATACATGACAATACCCCACAATCGACTCTTACCGTTTTTATTAGGTCTACTAACAATGAATAATCTGGAAAAGAAAAAAAAAAGTAATTTTTAATAGAGATTGTGGACATTCATTCCAGCTGAGGTATATCAAGCAGAACAGTATAACAAAGCATTTTGAGGGAGATGCATACACAGGCAAACATAAATTTCTGGTGTGCTCTGGGAATTCCTCTCTGATTCAGATGGAAGAAGTGTAAAGATGCTAATCTGTCAAGAGGCCGTGAATACCTTTTTTACTCCCTTGAAACTCAACAGGATGTTTAGTACATGACAGAATTCCCTCAAGGCAGAAGAATACTCAAGAGCCCATCCAGGAGTGGCTATGAAGAGGAAATGAGGTTAAAGTTCTTTCCAAAGGCCTCCTTTCCCCATTATAAATTTAATTTATGAACATAAAGGTTGAAAAGCTAAGATGATCCAAAAAGGTGATTACAAGGAGTCCGTGAACTGATTTTTTGTATAATTCATTTTTTCATTGCATTTCTCTGAAACTATGAAGGGGACTGAACTTACAGAATTCCCTGCTATTTCAAACATAGGACTTGGTTCTCTGATTTATTTTTCCATCTGTAAAATGAAGGACACTTTTTCCTGATGCTGTAAATAGCATAGGCAAATTAGATTCAATCAAAAAAAAACCAAACCAAAAAAAAAACCAAACAAAACAGCCCTCAAAACATTCAGAGCAGGATCAGCATCTGATTTGCATACAATATATTATAAAAAGGAAATTCTACTGCATTTTTACAGGAAAGATTTTTATGTATATTCATTGTATTTGCAGAGATTTCTTTTCCAATGCAGTGTCAATTGGATGGTTATACACTATAAATCTTAGTAGACATACAAATACACACAGAAATAATGCAGACTGCAATACACTTAAGCATGGGATATGTATATTGGAGCAAAATTGGACATCCTTAATAGAAGTTTCCGGGTAACAGAGCTGTTGTAATATGAATTTTTATTCACATTGATTTAGCAGGCATGCTCAGTGCTATGCTCAGTTCTGAAATGTAAAGCTGACAGCAAGATACAATGTGCAGTAATGCCATCTCTTCCTTGCTCCTCTGTTGGCATAGCTGTGTGTGGTTCTTTACACTGAACTTACCTTTACCCCAAGAGGAGTAAGTAAGTGTCAATGGAAAAAAATTTAGAAATCAGAAGAAAAACACAGATTTTTAGTGATGTTCAGCAATACTGGCTATCTCCTTTGGGAACATTCAGTTGAGTTTTTATATCCTGAAGATCATCAAAGTTCTTCAGCTGTCTGGCATCACCATGACTGTGCAGGTATTCATTACTTTCTGAAATTAAGTACATAGTTTCAGCTGAGCAAAACTCATATACATTTGTTAAGGGCAATTCAGATTTGCTTACCAATGAGAAATGAAAGATATCAAAGCTGTTCTTGAATATACTTGATTACAACTTTTTGGACAATGTTGAAAAATGTGTGATCTACTTGATCCTTAATCTTTTCACAAATGCGTTGATAAATATTCCTTATGTGGGTTTTATAAATGTGCAATACTTAAAAGGGGAAAAGAGAAACCAAATAACAAGGACTAACAGCTTTCAGTTTGCAGACAATGCAGGAAAACATATAGTCCATTGTTGCTCAAAAGTATGCGTCTATGTGAACACCTCTATTTTATATGGCAACTTAATAGACAGATAGTAATCAATGCTAGATTTGTTGACATCATAGCTTGGACAAAGGCTTGGAAAGAATAAAAGCCAGTTTGCAGACCCAGCTCTGCCTGATTTGGAAGGGTTTATTTCACATCTCCTGCCAATGCCTAATCCTCTATGCCACACTAGACATCAAAATCAGAGTTGTTAGGAAAATGGTCATTGCCATCCAGGAAGCTTCATCGCAATTAGAAAATTAAACAGTATTTGAATCTATCTTCTCTGCCCCATGCCAGTATCTCATCTTAAGTTCAGTATTTATCTATTTGGATTTTGTCCTGGATCCTCTCAACCGTTTATTATGACAAATGTTGGATCATTCCCTTCCTACCTTCTCCTTTCTGAAATATAATCTTTCCACTTGGAGTTCTTCCTTTGATAATTCAGTGTTAGTCCACCACAAAGCAAAGAACAAAAATGCCACATGCATTTTGTGGCACTGATCCAATGCATTTTGTTGCACATACAACCAGCATATCATACAGGAAAAAAAAGCCCTACTGGAACACAAGATCAAGAGTTAAGTGTTGATGATCAGATCAGATCAGTTCCATAGATCTGATATGTAGAAATTTTTAAACTTTCCCTGACGTCCTTTCATATGCACTCAAATGGTAATGGGACGAAGGTTGGACTAGATGATCTTGTAGGTCCTTTCCAACCTTGTGATTCTATGATTCTTTGATTCAAATAACAAAGGCATCCTGTGTTGTTGAAACAACCACTTTCAGCCACATACAGTGAAGCCTGAGCTGGTCCACAGAAGGAGAGTTGAAAAAGGAGGTTCATTATTTTGGTTGCATTTCAAGAAATGTAACAGTGTACTATAGGCACCAGTATTGTAATTCAAACCCTTCAGGACAGAGGTTGACACTGATACCAATCAATGAAAGAAAGAAATAATAAAAATGCTTTAAAACAATATCCATATCAAGAACACTTAGTGCTGTTAACCCAGCCAAAACACCAAAAGCTCCATACATACCAAAAGCTCCAAAATACACTAAAGCTCTATATGCAAAAGTAGTTACCCATGAAACTGCTGTTGAGTTCTTACAGCATTTTCACAGGTTGATGGTAGAGGCTGCTACGTTAATTCAGAAAGTGCACTGTAATGGTTTAGTTATTACCAGATAATTCCTGTATTGCTAATTACATAGAGTATTTTAAATAAATTATTCATATGCAATTTAACCTTTTAAAATAAATGTTTTTAATCTGTTTGTTTTTTTTTTTTTTTAATCTGTTGTATCAGCTTTCATTTTGCTTGAGAGAATGCTCACACAGTGAATACTACTGATGCTAGTAACTAACACAGGCTATTTTGGGGGAAGAGTATTTCAAATTCCCATTTTTTCCCTAGTAATGGGCATCTGCCTGTGATAAATTGTAGCACCAACTAAGCAGTAAGTAGAGTCAGCAATAAAACTAACCATAAATTAATCAGATTTTGTCTTTGTCACTGCGCTAGAACATGTACTGTCAAAGATCCAACACAAGTTAAAATGCATTTTTCCTCTACCTTCCTTGCTTTATTTTTCAAAATTTCTATGATAATTTGTCTAGAAAATCTCTAGACTGTTAGCTGGTAGATTTGGTAAGTCTGTTTTCACTTGACATTTGATTTGTAGATTAGGTATCATGAAAAGCTGCCTGTTTAGGTGCTGAGCACTTTTGCAATGTAGTACAGATTATCTCATAGGCTTACCGGAGGTTTACATATGTTTTTCCTAGTATTCTGACTTTTGCTATGATTTGAATTTGGGTTATTTATTTCCTCATATCTGCAAGATAAAGCATTATTTATTTCATGTGGTTGGGAGGGATCACAGAGGCTATCTAATCTATCCACCTACATCCTACAATAAGTGGCATGAAGAGCAGATGCATTAGACCTGATAGATGTTTATTTAAGGTCTTCTCATGGATTTCCAGTGATGGAGTCATAACTTCTCAGAAATAATGTTTAGTGTTTCTCTCACCTCAGTCTTCAACGAAAGATTTTTTTTCCTACTGTTCATACATGAATTGTCCTTGCTTTAGTTGGAATCCATTTTTGCTAATCCTTTCAGCACTGGCCCGAGGAATAGTTTTGTTTTAGATTCACGGAATCCTTTGACACAGAATGGAACTTTAAGGACCATCTAGTCCAACTTCCTGCAATGAAGAGGGATGCCTACAACTAGATCAAGTTGCTCAGAGCCCTGTCCAGCCTGACCTTGAATGTGAGCATGGATGGGGCATCCACCACTTCTCTGAGCAACCTGTGACAGTGCTTCATTACTCTTATAGTAAAAAATATTTTGCTTATATCCAGTCTAAACCTCTGCTGTTTCAGTTTGAAACTATATTTCCCCTTGTCCTATCGCAACAGACCCTGCTAAAGAATCTGTCCCCTTCTTTCTTACAGCCCACCTTTAGATACTGAAAGGTTACTCTCAGGTCTCCCCAGAGCCTTCTCTTTTCCAGGCTGACCAACCCCAGCTCTCTCATGTTTTATGCCTTTTTCATGTGGTAGTAGTCCTTTGAGCACCTGAAGACTGCAATCATTCCAGCATTAAGTTATTGCTTCATTCAGTCCCTTCTCACAGCCCAAGTTTTCTGATATTCTGAAAGTTCCCCCGATTGACCCAACCCTTGTGAGCAAAATATGGACACTGTGTGGTATGATATCATGCTTGTTTCCACTTCCAATGATGTACATCATAGTCCCTTCTCTCGTCAACATCCGAGTCATCATAGTTTCCATTTATTCTCACCAGCGAGCTGGTCAGGTCCTTAAAATCAGTAAAGTTCAGTGAATAATTTGTCCAATCACAAGGCAAGCATTTGCTTTTAGATGAATTTATCCTAAACTTCATTGCCTATGTTGGGGAACAGTTTATTGTGTACAGCAGTTGTGTACACAGCTCATCTCGTATATAGCAGAAAATGATCAAATATTTTCTCCCTTACTAATTCCAGAGATAATTGCTTTTAGTTGTGTGCAGTGCACAGGCACTCATTTAGTGCTCTTAGAAGTAGCATTTTACAACTTTCTCTCTAGAAAGTGCTCTTCTCTGTTACCTATTTTTCCCATGCAAAGTTGTTAGGTATTCCTCAGTGTCTTAGCACTACTTGTGTAAGTTTAGGCAACTAATTCCTTACAGCTATGTCTTGTGAATTATGTACTTGTATTTAACAGGATAACAAAAGCCAAACTCCTGAGCCATGGCAAATCTGGGCAGGCAATTACTCATCATGCTATACATACATCCATGTAATATTAATTATTCCTTCTGACTTGTTGTATATTACACATGTCAATGCTGATTATGTCAAACTAAATGTATTTGGGAGTCTAAATGAGTATATTTCTATTGACTCTGACTGAATGTGTGTATATTTTAACAATATACTTTTAATGAACACTGTGTGAATTTGTTCTTCAGAGCCACAGACCTTGAATCAGTGTCTGTGCTTCACAGCAGAGTAGCACAAAAGGCTTCTACAAGTCACATACAGAAAGTCTGTGGAGACCAGGACACATAGGGTCTCACCCAGCCTCACTCACCAGATTTTGAACAAATCACTTTATGTTTATTCGTGTTTTCTATTTATATCCTGGCAGATCTCTGAGGCAGAGATTATCCCTTCTTTTGCATTTCAGTCTCTGCTGGGACTTCTAAGTGCTTGTTGAAACCAATTAATAATAATATATTACGTTTATAATAAACAGGACATTTGCAGAATTTACTCCCTTTTTGTCGTGGAAACACACTGGATATAAGGCCAACTATATCCTAAGGTATGAGTGCTTTTGAAAAGGGAGAATTTCCAGCCCATCGAAAGAAATAAGATTTTTGCTACAAATATTTTCGTTCTGCTATTAAAGAAAGCAAAGGACAATGGCAAGGTGCAACACACCATGCTTTTTACAACTGCAGACTGAGAGACAAAGTGGACTTCGTTAGGTTTTAGAGGATGTTTTTAATGGATTGTTCCTCTGGCTGATTTGGCAGTATGGTATCCATTTCTCAGCACTTTGGAGTTCATCTTGTGTCATTACTTGTGTCTGCCTATGTTAGACCTAACTGTTAGGAAGAATTTTTTACGCTGTTTACAGGTGCTGGGCTTTTTTTCCTTTATTCATGGAAATGCTCCATTAAGTTTCATTTTAAAGGATTCTCTATTGCAGACAAACTAATGCACTTTTCTTTCTCTGGCATTTGGTATTAAATGCAGATAGCAATCTTCTTTGCATTTTTTTTTTTTTTTTTTTTTTTGTAGAAAAGGTTATTATTTCTCTTTTTTATCACACAGATAACTGTAAGTAACATGTAAAATTATCTCTACTTTTCTCTTGTAAGATTGCAGACACATAGTGCTTTACTGCAAAGCTCTGTAATTTTCATGTTGGTTTTTTTTTGTTTTTTTTTTAATACCCTGCATTTAAAGTTTCGCATCTACAGATCTGAAGAGGAGGATGTAAAATAAAAAGCACACAATGTTCTCAGGAAAACAAAAGAGGAGTGGGAGGCTTTAGATAAAACGATTGCCTTGTACCTCTGACACTGATTATTTTGTTTGGTGGTGCTTAAGGCTCTAAAGGAAAGAGTCCATTTGAGAGAGGCATGTACACATTGAAATTGCCCAGTACAATGTGATACACGTTAGTCTTTCGCTGAAGAAACAATTCAAATAAATTCAGATAGAAATGAATGTTCAATGTTAAGCAAAGAATATTGCATTCCTGAATGGATGTTAAACGATATGTCAGGCAGCTCTACAGTATGCCCTTTAAAATGAAAGGATAGCATTGCCTCTATGTCCTACTTGCTTATTTGCACTGAAGCATCAGTGACAAAATATGGATTGTTTCTCTGATTCTATCCAAAACACGGTTTTGATTATCCATGCTGCCAGGCAAACTATACTCCAGGTACTAGAACAAGCTGGAAATATTTTCAACATACAGCCTCATTTACACAGAATTCATGGTCAAAACATTTATAGCTGACCTGGGCATAGGCAGAATCAAAACCAAGGCATACAGGATATTTTTCAAGTAAGAGTAAATTTCTGAATTTCTTGCATATTTCAATCCAGACCTTGAAAGGAGTATTTTTCTACATAAATTACAAGGACTTCTCAGAGAAAAGGGGCTCGTTTAACATGTAGAAATGAGGAATTATGAGATTTCATTGTAGTAAAACAAAATGATTTTTTTCTTACATGCCAGTGAAAACAAGGTAGGTAGAATTTCTTTTTGAATAACCAAAAAGCAATACACTATATACATCCACATAAATCTTGTCTGATTCAATATTTACTTTAATTAGGCTTGCTGCAGCACTTACAAGGGCTAGTGATCCCTTTAGAGAGCCAGCATTTCAGATTATGATTCCACTGAAAGACTTGCCATACTTCTCAATTAAAAGGAAACTGCCTCCCCTATCTCTTCTTCTCCCATCTTTTTTCCTTGCAAAAACAGTAGTAATAAATTGCAGAGTTTTTCACAAATCTCATCAAAGAGACAGAGACGTTATGATTTAATCTAGGTAATGGGACATATTAAAGGAAGAGCAAGGACTTCAGTGTAAAAAGTTAGCTTTTTTAGATCCTGGGAAAATACATCATTATGATCGTATATTTAAGAATAGATTGAGAACTGTCTGCTGCTTTTTTTTTTCCTTTTTTTTTTTTTAATTTTTTTTTTCCTCATAGCTCCAAATGGAATTTAGACAAGAAGCAATGCTTCCAATTCATGGGAAAAAATTCTTCAGCTTTTGAAAAAGATTGAATTGGTCTGAAAATTCTTTATGTCAGAATATTCTACAGAGTAGAAGCTCTCAAGAGGCATTGAAATTGGCAGTCTGGCTACATGCATTTCTAAAACGATATCAGATTTACAGAGCTACAGAAGGGATTTCGTAAGTTCCCTGGCTTTAGGGAAAATCACTCATGGAGACTATCACAGAAGTGCGGACCTTATATCTCCAAGGTGTCCAGCCTTCAGTGCTGTTTTGGCTCACAGCTAAGCCAGAACGAAGGTGTCCCACGGAGGGATGCATTTGAAGCTTCAAGTATCTTTTTCTAACTTTGCCTAAAAATTTCTGATCACTGCTAGCATGAAGGATAATAAAAATCTTCTTCCTCTTCTTGGGTTGGAAATGACAAGTGAATAAGTATTGAAAATGTTCATTAATTTACCTTACAAAGATTCCTGTGGCCCAGAGTCTAAAGAAATAACCTTCAGATTTAACAACTTTAAATGACACAATAAGCTTCACCGTGTTGATTTTTATTAATCTTCTTTTTTTTTTAATCATTGTTAGAACTTTTAATATTCATAGTTACAATATCAGACAGCAAAGAATAAAATCAATGGATATGAGTTTTCTAAGGTTTCCAACGGACTACACAGGAAATGTATATGCTATGAGGTAATTATCTCTGCTTCTTTTGGGTGAATAAAAATTCTGCTTTGGAATTAAAATCATTGTCCCTGTAGATATGTAGATATTTACAGGTCTGACATTGAATAGTATCCTTTGGGTATGTTATTCTTTGCATTCCACTTTCTAAACATGCTGTGTCAGAAATACCAAGGGACTGGAGCTTTTCCTGGTGGTTTTAAGCAAAGAAAATACCATAGACATTGTTTGTCCATTCCCTGTCACTATTGATGCATAGCAAAAATCAAGCAAAGCAATGGAGATGATAGAAACAAAATGGGAAAGATATAAAGGGAAAGAAAAAGAGAGCCTGAATGAAAGCCAAAGGTTTGGAAAACCACTGACAGTAAAAATAAAAAAATAAAGAATAGAAGCAGAGCTAACAGCTCAAAAGCAGAAGAGAAAGAAAGATGCTGACTATTATTTTCAATGTGGTAAATGAATGGCAATTTTAAAGTGTAAAACTTCAGGAAGATACATAAAAGCAGAAAAAAAAATAAGCCAAAACGTGATGAAGAAAAATAAAACTATGAAATGCTGTAAAAACTCCAAGCATCTTATTTACAGGAAAATGCTTGTAAATATTCCTTCTGTATGCTTATAAATATTAATGTTACATGTTGGACATATAGTAAAAAGGCAAACAAAGAGAAGAATCTAGCTTTACTGTGATTGTGATTTTCTAAGCTGTGACATTTGACATAATACAGCAGGAACCTAAGTAAGTACGAAACTTAAGCATCTGCTGAGTACAGAATTGAAGCATTTCAAGAATCCCCTTCACTGCAGTAGGTGATTAAAACATGTATATGCTTATGTGTATTGCTGGATTAGGTCTTCTGGGGGCTGCTTACCACGTGATGCTACTGAACGATAATGTTGTAAACAGCATTAATTTCTCTCATTCCAAGCCTTTCTGTGGTAGCATAGCTCTTCATGCAGATACTCTGGATCTCTTTTCAATGGCTTCGCTTCTCATATTCGTTGATTTTAACTGAAAATGAAAATGAAAATCAGCTTCCTGTTTGCAAATTTCTCAATTAACAAAAAAGATTTACAAGAGAAAACTGCAGTAGACAGGGAACATTTTCAGCATTACACACTGAAAATGAATGAGAATGTGAGGCTGTATTGCAGGGATGGAAAACTTGGAAAACACAGAGTAAAACCGCACATAGATAAGACTATTACTCCAGCATATCCTCTGTAATTATCCATAAAAACAAGGAGATGGCAAATACCAGATTTCCTAGTCTCTATTCTTGTTTGCTAGCAGTTATCTCCTTAAATCCTGCTTATATTATGACTTTTTTGACACAGCACTCAGATAGTGATATACCAGCTGCATCAGTGCCAAATTGCACAATTAATCTAAGGTGACCTGAGTAATTCAGCTAAATGAAGCATGATCTGAATATGACAAGGTAGAAGATATACATGGAAAATGAGAGCAGAGCATGAAAGGAGAGAGCCTTAGCTCAAAACAAGACAGAAAGATTCTGATTCACTGTTTCCCTGCACTTTTTATATTTATTTGCATCTCTTTGCAAAGTGGATGTTACACAATACGAAAGAACAAGTAAATGAAAAAAGCATCTCAGTGGTACTGTTCAGTGGTAAAGTAGGACAGGGCTATAATATCACTCACAGGGATGAGACTATGCTAAAAAGCAGCAAGAAACTCCTGCATTTTAGCAGCTCTCTCTCTGCTCTCTCAGACCTCTTCACTATAACTTCAAGCCTGACTCTCACAGATTTGTATAAAGATGACACTCACTCAATTGAATTTCCCTTTCAACAGCCCTAATAGCTCATCATCTTTTTTTCTGTCTGATTCATTTATGTCGTTCCATGATACATTTTCTCCTGCTGAAAAGCCTGTATAAGACTTTCTTACCCCATCATGCCCCGGGCACCTCCAGCCCATGTCTCACCAGAATAATTCAATATCTCTGTTCTACCAATGCAGCTTTTACAGAGCTGCACTATAACTCAGATTTATGAAATGAGTTAAGTTTAAAAAAATATCCTAAAAAATAGTCTTACAGTTGTGTGGAGAGAAATGTGATTCATGGGAAGGGACAAGGAGCAAAAAAAAATTGGGGGGAAATTGAGGAAAATCTGAAAATATTCAAACTGTTGAGAAACCACAACTTAAGAGGATAAAGTACAAGCCAGATAGCAAAAGAAAAAGCAGTGCTGAATTACGACTACCTTTACACAAGGCAGAATGTTTAGTGAGCTGTCTAATATCTGTAAAAGTCTAATTTTGGGAATCACAGTGTCCTAATAAAAAATCACCTTTCCTCCTTGTACTCATGAAGAGTTCAAAGGAATGAAGAATTCCTTGGGTTTTTATGCTTCAGGAGCAAACATGTCCAAAAACAAAAACATTAAATACCTTTGATGATGTTGGACAACTTTCACTTGATTGTCTCTTTTCACATCACTGTTATTAGGATCACAGTTTAATTAATTAGGAATAATTTTGAAACTATCTATCTCCTTACATCTATCCAGTAAATCTTATCTGCTGGCTCAGGGGAGGGGGAGATATTTGGTTTACGCTCCAAGGTAAAATTTACAGGTTAGTTAGAATTCATATAGTTGCTGGAAACATGCCTTTATTCACACTCATTTCAGTAAGACTTTTTTCCTTTCTTTTTTTTTTTTTTTCATGATGAGAACTCTTGCAGGCCAGTATAAGCTACTACCAGAATCAATTAAATATGGCACAGTAAAACTGCATAACAAAGAACTGAAGCTTTGCAAGATACTGTGTGTTCAATTAATTATTCCATTGTGAATTAGAGGCAATTAAGATTGAAATCTTTTTCATTGATTGGTGCTAGTTTATCTGTGATTGAACCAGCTGATGAATTGCATAAAATGACATGAAGGAGAAGGAAAATTGCAACAACTTTTAAGTAAGATTTAGCTTCTTTGAACTACCTTCAGGTAAGAAGCTGGATCAGACTGACTTGAAGAAGAGTTTGGGGATGTCTGAGAAGATGATTAGCTCTTAAATACAGAAATCTAATGTATAGGACAGGAATGGGACTGATACAAGTACAAATACAAAGGCAAATACAAGGTTCTTGTGGTGCTTTGTGTTCTGGACCCTATGAGGGTCATAATTACTTCCTGCATACACTCCCAATGTGGAGAACATCTAGTCATCTAGTCTGTTAAAATGCACTTTCATTTGTGGCATTAAATGCTTTCAAGAAGACTGTGATGGAAACAGATCATCTGCAGCTTATAACTTGGAATTTTGTCTTTCAGCTGGAAGGAAATGATGAGATCTACATTAGAAATGGTTTATAACAGTCTTGGAATGAAGCTAACGTACTCTAAGTTGCTTTTATTTCTGCCAGAAACACACAGTTTCCCAGATCTGTGACCTGTTCACAGATCTACAAAATAAATATTCTGGATAGGCTGTATCTATAGGCTGAGGCCGATGGGATGAGCTTTAACAATACCAAGTGCCAGGTCCTGCACTTTGGTCACAATAACCCCATGCAACACTACAGGCTTAGGGTAGTGGCTGAAGAGTTGCATGGAGGAAAAGGATCCAGGCATGTTAGTTGACAGCCTGCTGAACATGAGCCAACAGTGTGCCCAGGTGGCCAAGAAGGCCAGTGGCATTCTTGTTTGTATCAGAAATAATGCATCCAACAGGAGAAGGGAAGTGACCGTCCCTCTGTACTCAGCACTGGTGTGGCCACAACTCAAGTACTGTTTTCAGTTTTAGGCCCCTCACTATAAGAAAGACACTGTGACCCTGGAGTGTGTCCACAGAACAGCAACAAAGCTATGAGGGATCTGGAGCGCGAACGTTATGGGGAGTGACAGAAGGAACTGAGATTATTTAGTCTGGAGAAGAGGAGGCTCGGGGATATTGTAATTCTCTACAACAGCCTGAAAGGAGGCTGTGGAAAGATAGGGATTGTCCTCTTCTCCCACGTAACTTAAAATAGAATGAGAGGGACTGACCTCAAGTTGTGCCAGGGGAGGTTCAGTTTAGATATTAGGAAAAATTTCTTCTCCAAAAGAGTGGTGAGGCACTGGAATGAGCTGGCCATGGAGGTGATGGAGTCACCATTTCTGGAGGTGTTCAAGGAAAGGGTAGAGGTGGCACTGAGGGACATGGTGGTGGTGTGCTAATGCTTGGACTTGACTTAATGGTCATTTCCAAACTTCATGATACTATGACTTTCTAAAAAGACAATTTTTCCATCATAAAGCCTTGATTTTGTAAACTATAATTTATTCAGCTATCCTGTTCTAGATCTTGAGAACTGGAAAACAAGATCAGGATGCTGCTCTTGATGAAGATACATGCACAAAGGCAGTTCTCAAAGACATCTACTCTATAATGTGTAAAGTACTCATATTAAAATGCCATCATAGTATATCAGGCTTTTTGTGGCCTATAGAATCGTTTCTATGTAAAGGGAATTACAACATTTCCAAGCACTGGAATGCCCCCAGTTTTACATTCTCTGAGAATTCAATAATGACGAGGAAACAAATGTTTTAGAAAGTATTAGTCACTTAAACAATATCATATTTTTGAATGCAGAAGGAACCAGATTACTAAAAAAAAATTTGTACTTGGCCGCCGAAAGCTATTAATTAGACAGAAGTTGCTGCTGTCTAGCGATTCATTAAGAAAGTAAGTGAAATACTCCCCATCACTGTAGGCAGAAAAATATTAGTAACCTTGGTCTAGCCTCTGCTATTCCTCCTGTTACAACTCTCAAAGCTCAAACATGGAAATGATGTTAATTTTCTTCTATTTAGGCCACATCTTCAGATCAGATATTAGTTGCTTTCACACATCAGTCTGAGAATCTGTGCACTTGCCATGATATATGTGGCTCATAGTATAGAGCAGGCATTTTAGACTCCAAAAATTAGCAGCATGCCATCTTCTACAATCACTAGCATCACATGCAAAAGAATCCCATGTTTATGGATGTAAAATGTGTTTATCTACAACTATAAGTTCAAGAAAAAGATTTAACACGGAAGATTTTTAAATAATCTCTGCAACTGCTTTTTCACTTGCCTGCCTTTCTTCCTCTCTGCCCCCTTATGTGTCGGCTCCTCGTCTGAAAGCAACTGGTATAACAGATGCCAGAGCAGCAAAACACGGATGGATCCATTAAAACTTGAATGCAAAGATCCACTCAGAGATTCTGAGTTATATGACTACTATGCACACACTTTTTTGGATCATGGCAGTAGTAAAAGCACCATAACCTCATTAACATTTTAAGTGAAAAGAGCAATACTGTCTTGCTGAAAGACAAAAGTGCAAGCATAATGAATTGTACTAAGTTGATATATTACTTCTCCACTATGCTTCGGTAGAGATGAGGTTTTTTTATGTTAGCTTTTCATAAGTCATAACAATTCTTACAAATATTTAGACCTACTACACATAAACCTGTATCCTTTTAAGTAACTACCATCTGTATGATCATATATAGATAGGAATATCCATAAATGATACACCTAGATAGTACATAGAGCAACATCTAAGAAATAAGTGGTTTTGTTTCCTAGATGACAATACATTCTTGTACATTCTAATTTGCTTTTATATGTTTACTTTTATATATTTGTTAGATAATCGCATTGCAATTGCAGAGTATGTTTTAGCATAAGTAGTGTTTTCATTTCACAGACACGTTATGATACTCAGATTAAGAATAACAGGTAGGATTTAGGACAGTTTCAGCACTGGTCTTTCTATGCACACTGATGTAGCTACAGCTCCCACTGGGAAAATAATAGAATATAAAGGCAGAGTAGAGTAGAGTAGCATAGAGTAGAGTACAGTAGAATAGAGTAGAGCAGAATAGAATAGAGTAGAGTAGTTCACGTGGAGGGGGCCTACAAAGATCAGAGTCCAACTGCCTTATCACTTCAGGGCTAACCAAATATTAAGTGTGTTATAGAGATCATAATCCTTCTTTAACATTGTCAGATATGGATATCAATCAGCTCACTAGGAATCTTTTCCCAGTGTTTTACCACAATGACAACAAAATAATTTTTCCTAGTGTCCAGTCTGCAGATTGGAATCACTCCCATGTGTTCTATTTTTGGTGACCAGCGGAACAGACTGGGCACTTCCCTCTGTGGTTGTCTTCCTTGGAAAGTTGCCTCTTGGCCTCCTCTTCTTCAAACCAGACAACCTAAGTAAGTGCCTGCAGTTCATCCCCAGAGCGCATGCCTTCCATTTCTTCTACGTCAGGCTCTCACCAGAGTTGCCATAGCCAGTGGGATATGCCTAAATTCTTCTGTGGGCACTGGAGGAGCCCAAGAAGGCTGGATAATAGTCAGGATCTCTTCCTCCAAGATTAAGAAAGGCCCATCTCAATGAAAAAGAAGTCAGGCAAAAATGTGAGGGAGCTTTGGTTGTTTTTTTGGTGGTTTTTTTTGGTTGTTTGTTTGTTATTTTTTTACATGTGTTTGATATAAAACACAAAAAGTAATCATACAGAGGATGGAAGCAAGGATAAGTATCCTGAGTGGAGTACATGGACATATTTCAAACATTCAAGATATTAAGTTAGGAAAGCTAAAGACCAATTTTGCCAAGTATGTTAAAGACACAGAGAAGGACTTCCATGAATTTTTCAGTGACAAATGAAAGACTTGGAAATATATGGGCCCACTGATAAACAAAATGGGGTTCTTATTACATGGGACAGGGAAAAAAGGCTGACATGCTGAATGCCTTCTTTGTCTCTATCGTAACCATCAGGACTGGCCTTCAGGAATCTCAGGTTCCAGAAGCCAGGGGGAAAGTTTGGACCTGGGTGAAAGAGAGTCAGGCCAAGGATAAAATTATGATAAGGCTGTAAAAGAAACCAAACAAGTGAAAACAATGCATTTACATGAAGTTTTTGTTTTTTGTTTTTGTTTGTGTGTGTGTGTGTGTGTGTGTGTGTGTGTGAGGTGTTCAATCCTGGCAATGGCAGTTTGACACGCTTTCCACGAACTTACCACCCTGGGCAACCAAAAGAGCTGATGTACTCTCCCTCACATTAATTTACATAGATGTTAGTAAATTGATGTTCAGACCCCAGCAAATAACTGAACATGGTGTTTCTAGATTAGTTCGAAAGAATAATTACAATTAAGAAATCACCTTGGCAAAAATAATTTTCTGCAAATAGTGGGTTTAGACATTGTTAGAAGTAGGCAGGCACTGAACTATGACATTCCAGAACTTTAATTTCACCTATACTTCAATTCAGTTGCCTAATGCCTTCTCTTACCTTGCATGCTCATATAAAATCCACATTTGAGATGTGATAATTGAATACTGGAAGACGTACATAATCTCTACAGATTTTCTATTATTTGACCACATAAGTCAAGCAAAATACATACTGAGTGTAAAGTATAGTACTGTTTTGTGTCATTTTCAGATGTAGAAAGAAAGAAAGAAAGAAAGAAAGAAAGAAAGAAAGAAAGAAAGAAAGAAAGAAAGAAAGAAAGAAAGAGAAAGAAAGAAAGAAAATAATGTAAATAGCTATTTCCCTTAACTTTGATTTTAGAATTCTGGGGGAAGATGGTTCCCAAAAAATAATACGCTTTTAAAATCAGTTTCACTGCAACAGCTATAGATCTCAGACATCAGAATGAAGCCTTGTGTCTTCAGTTAATCCTTTGCTTAAATAGAGCGTGCTTGGGTCTGCTTTCATTTCACCGGAGAGAGCTAATCGTTCTGCAGCAGGAAAGGCAGCTTACCATTTTTTAGTGTTCATACTATAAATCTCAGAAATCTTATTTTGAAGCATCTTAATTGTGGTCACTCATTCCATAGCAGAATGGCCCCACAGAGTGTATGTTTTATTAGATCATTCCTTCAAGCTCTGACTGCAGCTCCCAAAAAGTGCTTGTAGTCTGAAAAGTGACAATAAAAATGACACTGTGGGTTCCTATATGCCTTTTCCCAATGGATTCCAGATCCAATTTTCTCACTTTATGAGTGAAAAGATGCTTATTTTCTTTTTTCCCATGTGCAAACACAACACTGTGATCTGAAAACCAAGTGAGGTCCTTTTGCCTCTTGCCTCATTATCACTAATAAAGATTCTGCAAGCAGAGCTTTACCTTTCTAATGATGAGAATAAATTCTAATTTGGTCTTCACTTTTGGCTTTGTTCTTCTAATCGTACCAAGTCTTTTTCCTGTCAAAAGGATAAACATAGTAAGAGACACGAATAAGAAGAGGTCACAATCACAAAGCCATGTGTCATAGTACAACAGCATTTCACAGAGATTTGTTAATGTGTCAAGAGAAAAATTGTATGTGGAGGACATCAAAGTTTGTTTTTGAATTTCTAGGCTTGAAAGATCGATTTGAAATAGCATCACAGTTAGACTCTAATGCCAGCAGGGAGTCCCACTAGTTTGTGAGATTATAAGGAAACAAAGATCTAGAAGAAAAAGTAATCCTTTTTTTTTCCTCTTTTTCTTCCTTTTTTTTTTTTTTTTTTTTTTTTATGAACACAGGATAGTACAATGTTTGGCTTTAAACAGTTGACAGCATCATTTTTATTGAGCCACTCATCATTTTCCCCCTATTTTTCGATGAACTACTGTGGAGACCAAGTGCTTCCCTTAGGGCAGAGTAGGGTAGCCAACCAAGATAGCTCTAATGGGATTACAAGTGACATTTCACTGGCCTTCATTCCAGGTAGATGCTTCTGCATCAGCAGGCTCTTTCCAGTCCCTCTCTCATCTCTCAGAAAGCCAAGAAGCTGTTTCCAACAATTACCTTGACCATGTCTGAGTAGGCCAAACAGTAGTCAGTTCATATTACCCTGTCAGCTTGAGAGTACATGTGGGTGAAATCGAGATTTGAGAGCAATAGAGGAGAGACTGCAAACATTAATATGCTGTATTATTATCAACAATTAAATATCAGCCAAAATAGTGATCATAAAGTAGTTGAGAACTATTAACAAGGT
The DNA here is from genome assembly GCA_030625065.1 of Alectoris magna. Lineage (NCBI taxonomy): Eukaryota > Metazoa > Chordata > Aves > Galliformes > Phasianidae > Alectoris > Alectoris magna. The sequence goes on along the minus strand of CM060560.1, from coordinate 192,602,569 downwards.
TGTGTAAAACAAATCCTGTAATCTTCTTTCTTTGCATCACACTTGTATTTTATGGTAGATTGCACTAAATGCTCTTTGTGCTCTTGCAAATGCAGGATTTTTTTAATTTTTATTGTTGTTAACCTCACTGACTCTAGAAAATTTCACAATTCATTACAAAATTTACTGTAATGTACTTCACTATTCAGATTAGATATGGGTGATTATAACGCAATAATTGTGTGCATTATCTGCTATGCATCTATACAATGAAGTCATTCTTTTTTAAATATAAAAAGGCCTCTTGGGGCAAAAAGTAGGTTAATCAAAATAATGCTGTCAAGTAGAGAGTACAGACCTTTTTTATAAAAGAAAATTAAGTAGAATTGGTAATTATAACTAGTGTACAACCTTTCAATGTAGTCAATAAGAAAGTCAATTTGCTTAAAATAATGAGGCATTCTGGCATGAACAATCTGTTCATACTTTGTTCCCAAGAGCCTCCAGAGGGAATCAGAGCCCTAGCTGACATTTGATACTTTCTGTCAATTTATCAGCTCTGTGTCAGTCTGAGTTTGTAAGATGGTAGTAGGAAGATGCTTGGGGACCGATACAAAACTAGGAAAGCACAGTTGGTTTCTAGCGCCTGAACATGTCCTTATTAAAAATAAATAAACCTCTCGCATTTCCATCCACCCTCACTCCAAAATTTACTCGAGGTGTTTAGAAATGGTATCAAACTAACAAGAATAACTAGGGTAATAATAATAAAAATAATAAATTCTAGCTATATTTGGGAGAGTTGAGGTAATCTTAAGCTTCAATTTTTACTAATGGAGATTTATTTGAAAACTAGTTAGCATGGGAGAAAGCAGATCACCTCCCATTTGTCAGTTAGCTCTGAGTTCATTCCTATGCTGCCAGGGAAGGTGTTAAGTGCTGGGCTTGGTAAGACAAGATACTTGTTAAGGTCAATTTGGTGTCAAGCTGAGAACTGAGAAACTGAGAAATTTTTTATATTTTGCAGTTTCTATGAATTTAAGCCCAAATCATGGAGGCTGGAGTTCATTTCTGCTGCCTTCCCTCCAAATACACACACTTTAGGAAGTTTTTCTTGGAGGACAGAGGTGGACAGTCAAAGGATTTAGGGAAAGCTCAAGATCACAAAAAAAACCATGGGTTTGAAATTTTTTTCTTTGGTTTTGATACATTTCTGACACTTGGTGTTGAGAGATTCCCCCTAAGAATCAATGAGGCTACATTAGGAAACAGTTTTATTAGGAGTATGTCCCACATATGATGCAGAGATCACAACTAATGGCTTGTGGTTAATGAGAATTCACAATGATTTATAAAAAATAAAAAAAACCTGTTGATTCATTATGATCTTGGGATGCTTATTCAAACAGTTTGCAAGTTTGCAGAATCATCATCTGCAAGTCTTCAGATCATTAAAATCAGCCTTTCAGAAGATGAGATGCAACTCTGGGTTTTGTTGAGACTGATAAAATAGCCCCCTGTTCATTATTACTGAGCAAGACAGCAGGCCAAAGGAAGGGCAGTAGCTGGTCCAAAATCTCCAGTCCTGATCAAAAGGGCCAGGTGAGAATGCTATATTATTTGATGCTAAGGGAATTCACACTGGACAAGACAAGTTATTACCATCATCACATTTTAAAAATTACCCCCGTGAGACCAAAACAAGTAAAGCTGCATTTCTACAGAAATGATAATATTACAACAAAAGAAACACAACCAAACGAAAAGTCTTCAGTATTGGTGATCCTATTGACTTTGACCCAGAGTGTCTAACAGCACAGAGATCTCACTTAGGGCAAAAAAACTGCTGAAGGAAGAGATGAGCAGAAAATCGTCAAAACTGAGAGGACAGTAAGGTCATATGTCCATTTCAAAGGCTGTCTAGTTAACTGAGCAATTGAAGTGTCATTTCCAGAAAGGCTTGTACACATTTGTAAATAGTTCTGGGAGAAGTGCCTGAAAGCAGGTACCCAGGTGCAAGATAATTCACTTTTGGACTACACAGCCTTGACCAAATATGCCAGGTGTTGCCAGCTTGCATGGTGTACAGGGCAGAACCAGAGACCTGGGGAAGCAGCAATATCTTTGTTTTAATGAGTGCTCTGCCATATCTGCAACAAAACTCTGCCCAATTTCATTTGGCCTCTGACAAGCAGAATGTAGAAGATTTGCTTACCCTGGCAGAGTAGAAGGTAAAAGAAATTGTTTCCCCAGGCCTCTTCACAAGAAAAGAGAGAATGCTCAGTACATGCCAAGCGCAGCGCTCCCAGGAATGTGCTGAGCCATGGAAAATATTAGTGCATTTGACACTCTCTGAGTGGATGCATAAAGTCTCCATGAGACATCCCTTCATGAAATCACAAGCACATTTCTATGTGTCTCCTGGACACAAATATGGATGTAGCTTATTTGATAGGACAAAAGGGAATGGCCTCAAGTTGCACTGGGGAGGTTCAGGGTGGATACTAGGAAAAACTTCTCTGAAAGAGTGGTGAGGCCTTGGAACAGGCTGCCCAGGGAGGCAGTGTGGTTACCACCTCTGGAGGTGTTCAAGAAACACAGACATGTGGTACCGAGGGACGTGGTTTATTGGGCAACACTGGTGGTATGTGGACTGCAGCCTAGTTGAACTTAAAGGTCTTTTCCAACTCTAATGATCCTATGATTCTGTGTTCATTGAAATGGAAGTGCTCTGCACAGAGAGTGCACCCTAAAAATGTCCTTCAAGGTAGCCTTTAAAAAGACCCAATCTTCAGCACTGTCTAGATTATTTTGAAGAGACGTATTTGCTTTTCAGAAGGGTTTTTAATGTCTTCTAAACGTGACTGCCATTCCAAGAAAGGCTGGTATTTTGTCTAATGATCATATATGCAATATATTTATTACAAGTTCTTTCTAAGAATGTTCTTCAAGTGAGTGACAAAGCAATTCCTTAAAATAAAGCAGCAGATAAGTTAAAGAATGTTTACAAGATAGAGACTTGTGTTACCATCTAATGTAGATGAGAAACAGAACTTCCCCAACACAAGGTTTTGCAAAATAAACTTGACTACTAATCCAAACAAAGGAACATTTGCAGGCTGTGTACTTTTCCAAAGCAAAGTGGAATAAAAATACTCTCGAAAGTGTAACATTACTTTTTGTCAGCATTCTCACATTTTTTTTTCAGGATTGACCAAACACAGAAGGGAACAGTTAGAAACTTATTTTGTTACTGAAAATATGAAAATGTAAAATGATTTGATTTGTCAGATAATCCTTTAAAAGCTTTCCACATGAGAGAACAAGGTAATATTAAAATGAAAAGTGAGTTACAGTGGCAAACAGAAATTCCTGATGCTGTCAACAGCATACATTGCTTCCAATGGAGAGCCAGATATTTGTCTGCATCACATTGTCCCATCTACAACTGCAGTCTGATCATCTCCTATGAAACCATGCTGTCAGGATGCAGCAAGTCACACGCTCTCTCCTAATTAATTCCAAGGAGAGGCTGAAGTTTGACAGGAATTGAGGTGATAGTGGGAAATATTTCCTATGTTCACTACCATGGGGAGATAAAGAGAGAAAAGGTTAAATCTTTTCACTATCCTCACATGTCAAACATGGACCCTGAGTTGAGCAAACGATGGAATTATTTTCTACTTGTTCAGATATTTTTAAAATTAATCCAATTTTTTTGTTATGAAAGTTCAAAGGGAAAGTTCTTTGGGTAGGTGAAACTGGAAATCCAGGGGAAATCATTATGCAGTACACAGCTGCACAAAGCTGGTAGTGGATTCAGATTCTAGCAATTAATCTGATGATGTAGTTATGCTCAAAAGTGGGTTTATGAGCAAATCTAGAAGTAAGCAAAATAATTCTGGAGAACTTTCACCTGTATCTGCACGTATGATCCAAAATGGCCATTAATTTAGAGTTGGAAAACTTTCTGAAAATGCCTTAGATGTTTTTATTTCTTAACAATGATATTTCTCCACTGTTGGTGACTGGGCCTCCCTGAAGTGTCTCAGGTTGACTACAGTAAATACTTACTGAAAAGTACAAGCCGATCTTAAATGTTTATGGTGTAAGCTAAAAAAAACAAAACAAAACAAAACAACATGTTTTTTTTTGTCTTTCATTATGTGTGTGTGGCACAGGGTGGATTTCTTCTGATAATACAAGAGTTTCTGAATATACACAGACACATGTAAAATTTCAGTTCTAGCACCTCAGCAATTAAATAGAAACTCCTTTTTTAGAGAGATAGTCAATGCATCTGAGAGTCTTAGCCTATTTCAGAAAGCTACATTTCGTGATATACATCTCCATCTAATTTCCTCACCTTCTCTCACAGTTCACATTCTCATAGCTCCAACACCTCAACTCAGACATATTCACTCAACCTTACTTATGCTTCCCAAGTCGCGTTTCTGACTTTTGAACTTAGTATTTATAAGATGTCAAATTTTAAAAAATTATTTTTTCCCTCTTGCTGAAATTAGAATTTATACTGTTTCCCAGGGTCAGGATTCTCCAGTTCCAAGAAAACACACAGCTGTTACCAGGGAATATTTTGTGCTGTCAGGTGTAGTTGGTCATGGACCACAGTTCTAGTGTGTTTTGAGCAAAACCGACCCTATCCCTTAATATCAAGCAGGCTGATTTCAGCCTCTTTCCCCTCCTCACTTTTTCCATTCCCAATACATAACTTTGTATGTAATTCCCTATAGGGAATTCTGACACTGGCTTACAAAACTTCAATGTCTGCTCATTCAGGTTTGTTGATAATAATAGGTTAAGTGGTTTCACGTGTTCTCTTACTGAGACTGTACCATAAAGTCTCAGTCTACACATCTCCATTCTCCATCCTATGCCTCTGACAGCTAGTGAACTCTGCCTCTTCACGGTATGATGAACACAGGCATTCTGCACTAAGAATCATTAACTACGTCCACAATCCTCTCAAAGCATGTCTTTCACTTTACTAGATCTCATTGCTCAATTATACCCCAGTCACTTATATTTTGCAGTTCATCTTCAGAGGTTTCTTATCATATGTGGCATTTGCTCATTAAGGCTGAGATGTTATTCCCAGGATTCAGGCAGGGGTTAAAATCAGTAAGATTTGCACCCTCATTCTCTAGAAATGTCTTTCTGAAGCATGACTAAAATGATCATCTCCTACTAGAAACTTATTTCTCAAAGAAATCAAAGACATTGTCAAAAAAAAAAAAGAAAAAAAAAGAAAAAAAAAAAAAGAAAACTTCCTAAGTTTCCGGTTAAACACACGTACCAGGTATGCAATAAATCAATTAGCTGTAGCATTAAATAAATCAAACTATATTACTTTTATTTTTTTTTATAAGGGCCACAGAGACTCCCCTTCACATTTTCTATGTAGTCTGAATATTTAATATACTAGCAATGCTGAAATACCCAGTGATAGATTTGTGAAACTGAAGATAGCACACACAAAAAAACCCACATATGCACATTTATTGCAAGTTGTCTTGAAATATCTTTTACAGATTTGTCAGTCACCTCAAAGACATATTCACATTTAACATATTTCTTGAGGGACTTAACATTGTGCTGTTTGGAGGAACTTTGACTTGTGCTGGACTGCTGTAAAAATCAATATCAAAGCACTGAATGTACCGCAATGGGAAATGCTTATTAATATGCAATTGAGGGGAGAAGTGAAAATGACCTATCCTAATGCTGTTGACAGCACATTTGTCTTGGTGTCTTATTGGTTTTAATTTGTCATCTGATAAATGTCCATTTATGTAATGGAGAGTTAAGTGCTCATTAGTTTACGTTTAACTTTGTGTCTAGAGTCAGGTCAGGCTGTTGAAACTGATGTTACAGGAATGTTATTAATAGCCACAAAAGGTTATTTCAATAAAAACAACTGGAAGGAAATATTGTATTTGTAACTGTTTAAATAAATTCATTATTTGGCTACTTGATTAGCTCTAATGTCAACACAGTATTTTTTCTTGGTGTTTCTAGCAGATGTAGAATTTCACCCCTTAATTTCCAAGAAGTTTTGCATAAATTGTTGATCAAATCAATTTTTAGATATATGAAGATAAATCTAGAACCTTTAATACAATCAAGCTATGGAACGTTATATAGCATATGTGCAAAATTATTAATTTATTGTGGTGTTGTATGATCTCCAATGCTAAGCCACCTATCTTCTTCCTCTCATCATCTCAGTTCCTTTTTGTGTTTTCTCAGTATTTCAGTGGAGTTATCAATGCCACTTAAAGTGAAGGTATTGCAGTAGAAGTGGTTATTCCTAGGTTTTTAATCTCAGACCTTCTATGCCTGATGAATAGCAAGAGATGTATAAACAATGGGACAATTTATATTCATTCTTTGATGTTCAAAATTGGGCAGAATTTTCTCCCTGAAATTTGTGTAACTCAAGATTTTATTATCTTTCCATAAATGCCTTGATGAGATACACTTAACTGTTCTTGTAATGTTTTGGCATGGGTTGAGAATGTGCATAAGATTAAGTTATATATTGGACTGTAGTCTAGGTGGCAACTGAAGAGTGACAAGGTCTTTTAAAACCAGACTTTCCAGATGTATCTGTTCAGTACTCAGCTATTAAAGCCACTGAATCTGTTAAGATCCAGTAAAATCTCTTTGACAGCAGCTCCCTGTAAATTTTTGCTTCTTCCACCTTGCAACAAGTTATGATTTTGCTGTACATGTGAACTCTGACTTTTGCAGCTGAAGTTAAAACAGATTTAGTCTCAAAGCCTTTAAAACACAGGAAGGCATGGGAGAGCTTAGTGTGTGATACACACTACTAACACCTTAATACAATACATGTTATGCTTTCAAAGCAATCTTAGGCCAAGCTACACACTGACTTCAGAACCATTTTGCAGCTGTGTTAATCATATAGAAAAAGCCAAGATACTTCTTTACATCCTTGAAAGGTGAAAAATGAACAATAAGGACAGTGAACAGCAGGGAGAACCATTTTACTTTTGTCTCTGAAAATCTAAGAAAAGAATTTCATCCCAATAAGACCACTCCAATAAGTACCATACTACTGAAATCCTAATCTCAACTTTCACATATATTGAAAATGGTTGACATCCTCCATAAAGTCTTGTTTTTCATTGGTGAAAAACACGGTGTAATAGTTGCATAGTGTTATTTTATGTCCCACAGCGAGTGCAACTTGTGCCTTGTGCAACCAACCCACACTTAATGAGTACCTGTATTAGCTTTCAAATCTGTCCCTTTGACTTAATTTCTCTACTCAGAAGGCTTCTTAATTCCGTTCCAAGTGAGGCCAAAACTGCAGTCATTAGGTTTCCAATGTCTCAAGCTGCCCAGTTTTCTGTTGTATCACAAGTACCTTTTCTTTTCTAAGTCCTGTGTTTTCCAGACGGATACACTGAGCAGCAAGAACAGAGCAACTGAGCAAAGTCTGGACTAAGAGAAAAATAGTATGAGAGACCTCTTCCATGAATTAGTCCATTATGTTTCAGAGACAGAGACTATTCAGACAGAGGACAATTTTTGAACAGTATTATGTTGTCATCCACACTTCTTCAAAACAATTCTTGAACACAGTTGAACCAAGGTGCAGTCATGATATTTTGGTTTAGTTTCCAGTAGAAAGAGATAGGTAGAAATATGAAAAATCAATAATCATTTATCATATTCCAGTGCTACACAGAATTACTTGACCTGGATTACAACACTGAAATAAGGGGCTGTGCTTAGGGGCTGATCTGCTGGAAAGGAGCTCTGCAGGGAAGGACCTCGGTGTTCTGGTGGCCAACAAGTTGGCCATGAGCGAGCAGTACACCCCTGGGGCCAAGAAGGCCAAGTGCATCCCAAGATGCATTACAAAAAGTGTGGCCAGCAGGTCAAGGGAGGTGATCCTCCCTTCTACTCTGGTATGGTGAGGCCACATCTGGAATACTGTGTCCAGCTGTAGGCTCCCCAGTCCAACAAAGATAGGGAACTTCCAGAGTCTGGTGGAGGGCCACAAAGATAAAAGATGACTGGGGGCTTAAAGCATCTTCCTTATGGGAATAAGCTGTGAGATGTGGGACTGTTCAGCCTGGAGAAGACAGAGAGTTGATCTTATAAGTGCTTATAAATATCTACAGGGCAGGTGTCAGGGGCCTGGCTCGTTTCAGTAGTATCCAGTGACAGAACAAGGTGTAGTAGGCACAAACAGAAACACAGTACATTCCATATGAACATGAGAAAAAACTTCTTGACTTAGAGGGTGACAGAGTATATGGGAACTGTTGAATCACAGCCTGAACCATTGATTTATCACCTGAGGCAAGCAGTGAGTCAGCTGCAGGAGCACAGGTGAAAGCAATTCACCTGTGCGACAGGAAGGGGTGGAGCCTGGCTGCACCTCTCCTAGACCCCATTTAAGGGCTGACTGCCACTGGGGAAGGATCTCTTTCTGGAGATTGCTCCCTTTGGAGTTTTTCTGCAAGCCTAGGACAGGGGTGGGCATTTTCATTTATTTTCAATTATCCCTTTCCACCGTGACTATCTCTCTAGTTATACAATCTGTAAAAGATCAGCCTAACTGCACCACTCTGTATATTTGTTGATTGTGCACAGAGCAATGGAACAGGCTGCCCAGAGAGACTGTGGAGTGTCTTTCTTGGGAGATACTCAAAACCCATCTGGATGCTCTACTATGGAACTTACTTTAGCAGTGGGGTGGACTATATCTCCAGTGGTCCCTTATAACCTCCATAATCCTATGATTCTGTGTTTCAAATATCTAGCAATAATCAAACCTTGACTAGTCCATTAATTATAGGTTGGCAAAATAAATTTAATTACGTATATCAAATTATTCTGAGAAATATCAAAATTTAACTGAACACTTGTGATGCTACATCCAATATCAAATAATCATTATCTTCATCATATTTTGCTGTATATGAACTGTGCAATTTCCTGGAAGCATGTAGTCATTCTCTTTTTCCATGAATTCGTGAACAAGGAGGTATTTCTTAAAACAGACTTTATTGTTTACCAGCTACAAAATATCAAATGATTTTAATAAGAAGTTTCTCTAACTTCTTGTGAAAGTTAAAGTGAAAATGATCTTATTAGAAAATAAGTGCTTTGAAGCTGAAAATTCTTGATGTCACAAATAACAACAAAATCCAGATCATATGTAAGTTTCATAGAATTTAATTACTATAAGAAAATAAACAAGCATTTTGTGGAATGGGGTACTCAGATGGAGAAGAAAGTGACAGAAAACTGTGAAGACTGTCACAGTAACAAAATATCAATTGCAAAAAAATTGAAGATAGTCTCATGGAAAAAAAAAAAAAAAGCACAAAAGCAAGACTAGACAAAGAAAGCAATTATGTTCTTATCTACCGACAAATGTAAAAGAAGTCAAGTGTAATACCATGAATTAGGAGGCAAAATCCCAAACATGAGGCCACAGCCATAATTTTTGTTTCAGATGTGTAATTACATGAAGTCATAAGACAAAACAAAAAAAGATTATTTTTTTTCCAGTTCTGTGATTAATTCTTCTTAAATCACTGGGTTTCTTTAGGTTCTATTCTGAATGGAAATAATGTTTCATCAACAGCTATGTTTCTTAGTTTTGCTCTGCAAAGGTCTGATTAGTTTTCCACTTATTCATTTATTTATTTGTTGCATGGATAAGTGTAGAAATCAGCTTGAGTAAGAAAGATTTGCTCACTCTGAGTGGGATATGAGTTTCTTCTTCTTTGAATAAGAATTCCAATGATCTTTTGAGTATTCTGGAGAAACCTAGCTGCTATGAATTTAGTGTAGACTTGTTATTCTTGTTATTGTCCTTATTCTGTTCTCTTTGTTGAATAAAAAAGTCCCAGCCATCATAAAATCATCTGACACCTATCTCACAGAATCATGGAGTCACCATGGTTGGAAAAGTCCTCAAAGATCATCCAGTCAAGTTATCTACCTATCATCAGTAAACCATGTCCCTCAGTACAACATCTAATATTTCTTAACGCCTCCAGGGACAGTGACTCCATCATGCTTCTGGGCACCCTGTTCCAGTGCCTGACCACTGTTTTGGATAAGTTTTTCCTAACGTTCAATCTGCATCTCTCTTGGTGCAACTTAAAACCATTCCCTCTCATTCTATCATTGTTACATGGGAGAAGAGGCTGATCCACTGTGCCACAATCTCCCCTCAGGCAGTTGTAGAGAGCGATAAGGTCTCCCCTGAGTATCCTCCTCTCCAGACTAAATAATTCCAGTTCCCTCAGCCACTCCTTATGAGGCTTGTGCTTCAGACCTCTCACCGGCTTCTTTGCCTTCCTCTAAACACACTCCAGGGCCTTAATGTCTTTTTTGTAGTGAGGTTCCCAAAACTGAACACAGTACTTGAAGAGCAGCCTCATCAGAACTGAGTACAGGGGGGTGATCACCTCCTTGCTCCATTTGGCTGTACTATTTCTGATACATGCCAGGATGCTGTTGGCCTTCTTGGCCACCTGCGCACACTGATGGCTCGTGTTCAGCCAAGTGTCAACCACCACCCCCAGGTCCATTTCTTCTACACAGTCTTCTAGCCACTCTGCGCCAAGCCTGTAGTGTTGCACAGGGTTGTTGTGGCCAAAGTGTGGGACCTGGCATTTGGTCTTGTTGAATTTCACTGCACTGGCTTCAGCCCAGCTATCCAGCCTGTCCGGGCCTCTCTGTAGGGCCTTCCTACCCCGAGGCAGATTGACACTTCCTGCCAACTTGGTGTCATCTGCAAATTCACTGAGGGTGCACTCAAAGCCCTGATCCAGATTAACAGGAAAGATACTGAACAGGACAGGCCACGGTACCGAACCCTGGGGAACACCACTTGTGACCAGTCACCAGCCAGATTTAACTACATCCAACACCAATCTCCGGCCCCAGTCATCCAGCTAGTTCTTTACCCAGGGAAGAGTTACCTGTCCAAGCCATGGGCTGCCAGCTTCTCCAGGAGAATATCATGAGACCCAGTGTCAAAGTTTTGCTGAAGTCTAGGTAGACTACTTCAACAGCCTTCCCCTCATCCACCAAGCAGGTCACTCGGTCATAGAAGGAGATTAGGTTGATCAGGCAGGACCTGCCTTTCACGAACCTATGCCAGCTGGACCTAGTCCCCTAGTCGTCCTGCACATGCTGTGTGACCTCCCTCAGGAAAGGCAGATCCTTTCCTGTCACTGAGGTCAGGCTGACAGGCCTGTAGTTCCTCAGGTCCTCCTTATGATCCTTCCTGTAGATGGGAGTCAGGTTGGCAAGCCTCCAATCATCTGCGACTTCTCTTGTTGACGAGAAACACTGATAGATGATGGAAAGCAGCTTGGCAATCACCTCCACCAGCTCCCTCAGTACGCTCAGGTGGATCTCATCTGGCCCCATGCACTTATGGCAGTCCAGGTGAAGTAGGTCTCTAACTGATTCCATCTGGATTGTGTGGGAGTTTATTCTGCTCCCCATCTGAGACTTCCAGTTCAGGGGCTAGAGTACCCTAAGGATAACTGGTCTGACTTTTAAAGATAGATGTAAATAAGACATTGAGAACCTCAGCCTTTTCCTTATCTTCAGTTGTCATGTTTTCTGCCTCATCCAATAAAGGATGTAGACTCTCCTTGTCCCTCTTTATACTGTTAATATATTTGTAAAAAGTTTTTTGTTTTCTTTTGCCCTAACAGCCAAGTTGAGTTCGAGCTGGGCTTTTGACATTCTAATTTTCTCCCTGCACTCCCTTCTTTGTACTCTCCCCAAATTGTCCATCTCTCCTTCCACAGGAGGTAGATTCTCTCCTGGAGCCTCAAGAAAAAGCTCTCTTTTCATACATGCTGGTCTTCTTTCCCTCTGGTTCATCTTGTAGCACAGGCGGACAACCTGTTCCTGCAACTTTAAGACTTCCTTCTTGAGGAGTGACCAGCCTTCCTGGACCCCTTTACCCCTCACTGAATCCCAAGGGACCCTCACTGCCAGTGTCCTGAGCAGTTCAAAATCCACCCTCCAAAAGTCCAAGGCAGCAGTTTTGCTGGCCCCCCTCCTGACTTCACCAAGAGTCAAGAACTCTACCATTTTGTGGTCACTCTGTCTTTAACTGGACTGAAATATTATCAAATTGGTCCCTTATGTGACCAATTATTGACAATAATTAATATTTTGATCAGTATGATTGCTACTTGTGAAACTGTGATTGTCAAAGGGCAAATTAGAACACAAGAAGAAAACTTATCTTCAGAAAGCAATCCTATAAAAAAAAAAAAAAATGTTGTGCAACATGATTTTTCTTTCAAATTTTCTTGGATATGAAGAATATATTTCCTCTTCCAAGCTCCATGCTGTAGAAGATCCTAATCTGAGAGTTCCTGTATACCGATTTACATTCTAATACAGTGATTTACATAGATACCAAAAGTCTCCTTGACAAATTCACAGGATATCTCTGACAGCATCTCAAAGACTGATAATCAAGTTGACAAATGTGGTCTTCTAAAATGCTGCAGTAGAACAAAATATTTGTCAGATTATATAAGAGTGTTATGAAAAAATATTAATTTTTACTTGGCATTAGTAATAATGGATCGGGATAAACATTTGAACAAAATTATCATGCAATAAACTGAAAGACAGGAAAGACAGGGTTTTGTAGGAAACTGACATAGGATGGCACCTGTGAACATGTAAAATAACCAAGAAATAGCAAGACAATTGCATCAACTGAGGTAGTTTTGATATCATACTGTGCCACTACACAAAAAAGAGAAAAATATGTAGTAACACCAAGGCCTTTGATTCTATTAAATCACAAGGAAGTCATTTTTTTGTGTGTTATTACATGAGGGGCCAGTGACGAGGACAAGATTGCAAAGCATTAGTCTTGGTACAAACACAGAAGATAGAGACTGTCTGGGTCAGGAATTTACAATCTAAATATACCTCTTGATTGGTGAAGGTCAGGGTAAAATTGTTCAAAGTTCGGTCTGGCCAGCACCACTTTAACATGTGCATCACATTCTTTTCTTTCCATTCTGCTTTCCAAGACCAATCAGGAGGGATCAACTAAGAAGCATTGCTCAGGCAGAATAGACTTACTATTTTCATTTTCTTCTACATAAATAATGCAATGTTATTATGGAAAGGAATAGAAAAAGATTATCCTCTTTTTAGTTCCAGACCCTGGATGAAGGCTGAAAAAATATATTATTGTAGTTAGCAATGTTACACTTGCAGAGAGAATTTGAATATCAATAAGCAGTGAGATTTTTAAATGGATATTTACATATAATATCACTGTATGTTTACATTTAATATCATATTGGATTTAATTTTATTATGTTCAAGAAAGCAATTGGGTGAAGAATAAACACTGTGGGATGTTATCTCATTGATATGCAGAATCAATAGAATAATCAAGTTGCTGATATAAACTCATAAGAAAAAGCTTCTGACATTTCATCTAGGAACCCTAATTTTGTATTTACAGTGTGGTGTGAAACTATGTACTGCAGACTTATTGTTTAATTATGAAGATTACTCTTGTATCTTTTTTTTTTTTTTTCTAATTACTTTTACTCTCTTTTCAAATGATGGAAGACTAACACTGGCATCTACCAAAAAATCATGAATATTTTTTCAAAACAAGGTTTAATTAACTAGTATAATGTGAATATGTAAAATAAAAGATCCTTCTAAACTTATGCCATAATTCTTGTAAGAACTACATTTGTCTTTATGAGACAGAGCAGTTAGCATGCATTTCAAACCACAGAATCATAGAATTTTTTGAGTTGGAAGACATCATTGAAGGTCCCTTAGTCCAGCTCTCTTGCAATGAACAGGGACACCTATAGCTAGATCAGGCTGCTCAAAGCCCCATCCAGCCTGACCTTGAGTGTCTCCAAGGATGGGGCATCCACCACCATTCTGGGAAACCTGTTTCCAGTGCCTCACCACCCTTCCTGTAAAAAACTTTTTTCTTATATCCAGCCTAAATCTCCCCTATTTTGGTTTGAAATCATTTCCTCCTATCCTGTCACAATATATTCTGCTAAAGCGTCTGTCCCCTTCTTTCCTAATGCCCCCTTTTAGATACTGAAAGGCCACTCTCAGGTTTCCCCAGAGCTTTCTTTTCTCCAGGGTGAACAGCCCTAACTCTCTCAGCCTTTCCTCATAGGGAAAGTGTTTCATTCCAAGGACTGTTTTTTTGGCCCTCCTCTGGATGAACTCCAGCAGATCCACATTTCTCCTGTACTGAGAGCTCTGCATCTGAACACAGTACTCCAGGTGAGGTCTCAGTCAAGCAGAGGAGCAGGATCACCTCCCTCACCCTGCTGACCATACTACTTTTGATGTAGCCTGGTATATGGTTTGCTTTCTGGGCTGCGAGGGCACATTGCTGGCTCATGTCCAGCTTCCCATCCACCAGTATCCCCTAGTCTTTTTCAACAGGGCTGTACTCTACCCTGTCCTTCCCTAGCTTGTAATGATAGTAGGAGTATTGACAGCAGGGTGGGCTCACCAGGCTTGTGTGTTTCCTAGTGACTTCCACCTTAGCTCCTGGGAGGCAGCACACTTCTCTAAGAAAAAGGTCTGCTCAGAATATTGGGGCCCCAGTGCCCTGCAGGGAAGAGTTGCCTACTATTAATACCCTTTTCTTCTTCTTCGTGGACGTAGCCTAGATACTAGGGGAAGGCTTTTTCATTCTGTTTTGTTGGTTCCTCTACTGTAAAAGGGCCATTATTACACAAAGATGGGCATTCCTTAGATGAGTGAAGTGGGCAAGGGGAGTTTTCATTTGAAGCCCCAAGCACGGACTTTCATCCATTCACTCCATTCCTTTGAGCTGTTGCCTTCAGCCCAACAATAAGAGGATATAGGCTTTCTCTTGTGGTTGACCTCCTTTCAGAGACAGCTCCTCCGATCCTTCTCTTTTTTTTGGTCACTTGACAGTTTTTAATTTATCTATTTCTTCATGTAATCTTGTCATCAGGCTGAGCAGATCTTCCATCTGCTTGCACCACACACTCCTGTTCTCACTGCTGCCATACAATGACAGTGAAACGCTCTGCATTGTCTTCAGCCAGGGGCCTGGATATTTGCAAATTTGCCTGGGAGTTTGGTCTGAGTTCCTCAATGAGTCTACATTAATCAATTCTAAATAAGTGTGAATTCATGAAAAAGTCAGATTCAGTATCTTATATTCAGTACGTTTAATTTTCTTTCTCCTCTCTCTCAAGGAAGACATTATTGCTCTCTACAACTACCTGAAAGAAGACTGTGGAGAGATAGGGGTCAGCCTTTTCCAAGTAACTGCAATAGAGCAAGAAGAAATGGTGTGAAGTTATACCAGGGGAAGTTCAGGTTGGATATGAGGAAAAATTTATTCTCAGAAAATGTAGTGAGGTATTGGAACATTGGACTCAGTTGTGTCCATTGCCTCTTGTCCTGGTACTGGTTATGACCGAAATGAGCCTGACTCAGTCCTCTTTGCACCTTCCCCTCAGATATCTATAGATATTGATGAGACACTGATAGATGTTGATGAGGCTCAACAGTCCCAGCTCTCTCAGCACCCCTCATAGAAGATATGCTGCAGTCCCTTCATCATCTTGGTGGCCCTCTGTTTGACTCTTTCCAGTATGTTCTCTTGTACTGGGGGCCCAGGACTGGGCACAGTACTGCAGGTGTGGCCTCATGAATCCTGAGATCAAACTTATACCTGCCAAGTAGCTCACTTTCTACCTCCAGATAATCCCATAGGGCAGTATCACATACTAGGCAGAAGTTTAATCCTGTTACAGACTAAGCAAAGATGACAGTGACAAACTGTCTTTCACGCACGTCCTCAGAGATGTGAGGACACCGTGAAATATGTTTCTATGTCTGAATTAAACAATTGTCTCCTTTTGCCAACTGTTCTGTAAAAAGTTATGAGTTGAATGTCTCTAAAACTGATATATCATTAAAGCCTCTACAACATTCCAGGCATTGCCGCTAGTAATTTTGTGGGTTAGGATTGATTTGGTCTCTACTCAAGAATAAAAAGTGAGTGGTGTGCCAAGAATGTTGACGAGTAGGGATATGAATCCAGTCTTATCTCAGTGTTATTGCTCTTGCCAGTCACTATCTTACTATTAAGATAAAGCAAGATACCCTGATGTGTTAGCTACTGATTGAAGGCTGCATAATGATTTCTGGATTTCTCAGCACAACTGCTATATTGGAGAGAGTCTGGAAGAAGATGGATTGGCAAATTGGAAATTTATGTTTCAGGATGTGCACATAAAAAGCAATTTAATGAATTTATATACCTGTTCATATATGTGCTTCTTCATGTCTTTTATTTGCATAAATAAATGGCATCTACTCTTCATAAAAAGATGCACATAAACATGCCGTTTCTGCTTGTTTATATGGCATTTTAGGTGTTCAGGGATGTTAAAACATAAAAAAAGACATTACTTTCATTATGAATTGTTCTTTTAGAGTGATTTATATATCAGTATAGGGAAATACTGATGTTACTTACAAATCCGTAAGCAATGTCTGTATATATGTGAAATATATATGTGGACAATTCAGTCCCTTAAAATGTTTCATGCTTTAAGTGACATTTGGATCAGTTCCCGTATATATTTCTTCTCTAGCTATAGGAGAATTTAATACCTCTTTCTTGTCTACTGTCAGATAAGTTATGGTTACTATAAGCTGTAGTTAGTATAAGGTGTACAGAGGGAAAAGAGCTTATGAAATTCCAGAAATTTATGTGTTCCAAGCAAGAATGAAACTAAGTCTGTAAAGATTTTCCAGGAGAGAGAGAAAGACTTTATAGGAGAATAACAAGGAATGTGCTAAAATCTGATTCCTCTTACACATACAAACCCAGGAATCCAAAGCTCAGTTTCCACATCTAGGGTTCACTCTCTAGCCACCAAGTTAAAGAAGACTTTTGGAGTGACACTTGCTTTTACTTCTTCTTTGAAAGTTTCTTTCCTACCAAAACTGCTGTGTTTCAATAGCTCAAAATTTTTTCAGGATAATTCCACGAGACTGTGTTTAGTTTCAGCTGAATGTCTCCCAGGTTATTCCAGATTTATATTCCAAGCTACCCGATGGAGCAAGGTGTGTTCAGTGTCCCACACATCTTTGTAGAAACTATTTAATGCAACAGAGCATGGACTGAGTTAAGCCTTCATGTCTTCACATAATACTTGCAATCTTACAGACCTCGGTAATGTAGGTCTCACTTTGTACTCAGTGGACAACAATGGGGAACTCATTGGACTAATTCATCTAAACTTCTATGCTGCGATAGAATTAATCTTCTCCACAGAGTCACAGAACTATTCTTCTATAAATACTTTTTGGGGAAAAATATGACCAGAAGACCAATATTCCCTAAAACCCTCCCACAGTTCTTGCAAAATTCATAAACCTTCACAGCTGCTTTTCCTTTCTTCTTGTCCTAAACATACATATGTTGGGATATTTTTTGTATCAGAAGTGGTACAAATGTTAACATACTCAGAGGAAAAAAACACATACAAATGTCTCCAGTGTTTGGTATATACTGACTTAAAGAGCGAACAAAAAATGTGCACATGATTCATGAGTAATTTGCATCATCCTCCTATTGTATTTATTCAGGTAGTAACTGTTGCTCTTGTTTTATGGTAAACAGATTATTTGCTATGATTTTTTTAAAATTATTATTATTATTATCATTATTTTACTATTTTTATATATGAGCACACACTATGAATTCCAGAAAATAAATGAGGGTTTTTTTTTTTTGTTTCCAGTTTTATCACCTAGCAATGAAATCAACACTGATTTACATGTTAAGCAGGTGACAGGATTGCCCCTTCACCTTTGTTTAACCTGCCTGAAATAAGTTTTAGTGTCAGAGAGCACTTGTTAAATCAGAAATAAAAAAAAAGTGAGTATACCATACGGCGTGAAAGCAGAAATAAGTAATGATTGCTGCCAACTTTTATAATTATGACAGCTTTTGGATTTATTTTATTAATTGATTACATTAAAATACTATCCAATCTAAATCTTTTCCAGTTTTTAATTAGTGTTTAATGAGTTCCAGTCAAAACAATATTTTAAACTGCACTGCCAGAGATTATACAGTTTGGGGTTAAATTGAGAAAGGTAAATTAAGCCACAAACTACCTGCCATATGCAGGTCAAAGTATTTCATAAAGTCTTATGCAGACTCTGTTTACATTACGTATATCATACTTACACAAGCCGGCATCCTCTACAGACCTCAAAATCCCTTGTAGACTGTAAGCAAGAAATATTATCTCATTTTTTTACACTTGGAAATTTAGGCATAGAGGCTAATCTGAAGTTCTGTTTAGCATAAAAGCTTTTCATCCAGGGTTTTATATTAGCTGCATCTCTCTAGTGTGTTGGTATTTCTAAAGAATAATACATACATTATACACAGAACACAAGGATGAAATTTTTTCTTTGGTGTATACATAACTGAGGAATAAGGAAGAAAAGTGACTTTCTTAAAGTTGGGCAGATGATGTGTGGCAGAATGCAAACCCAGAATCTTAAAGTCTCCTTCTCATCTCACATGGAATCCTGGATTTATTCTTACCCTCCTGCTTTAACCAAGGGCTTTCTATTTACTTGTTAAATGCTGAGATATGTCTTCACATCTGAATATCACTTCTGCTGTGAGGAGCTTATTCTCTAAGTAGACAGTGTGAAATGGAATGCCTAAATCCCCGTTACACCTAAATTGGGACTAAGGCTTCAAAAACCTAAATCCCGCTCAATGATCCAGACTGCTTCATTTCCAGGAGAGGCTACTGGTAAAGATACACACATTCATTAAGCATCTTTTTACTCAGTACACGACCTTAGTTACCCAAATACACTCAGAAATACTTGCTATGCAGAACTGGAAAACATCCCTCGCTGTAGTTTCAGTGTTATCCTGGTTTAGTTAATCATGCAGACTGTGCTGACATGTCCAGAGAAGCCTGAAGGCTTGCATAATGTTAGTATATGAAACATTTTGAGTGAGAATTCCTTCCATTCTTCCTGTTATGTTACTGTATGAACAACAAATACAGGAAAAAATTTATATATATATATATATATATATATAGTATATAACATTCTCAAGGTAAGGTCTAAAATCCCTTGGCTGTCCACTTTTAGTTGGCTCTCCTCAATAGCATATATTCTCATTACTGGTTTATTGTTTATATTTGTAGGCACACAGTGATTTACCCTCAATATGTTCTCATTCAGAATGCTCCAAAACCTTCAAACTGACCATTCAGAGTTGAACTGAACTCTGCACTTTACCAGGTAGCTATTTGTCCCCATTGACCATGTGCAATGGGTACTAATTAAGGCAGACTCATTTTCTTCTCTCTTCCCGTTTCCTTTTCTCCCTGGGTGTAGGTTCTCAAGTTTTAGAAAAACAGTGTTAATATTTGAAGGTGTAAACCTCCCAGCAAATATCTGTCATGAGACTCCAAAGTCTCATGTTCCATCATCTGCTATCTTCTATGTTTTTCTCCACTGATACTTCCTAATTTAATGATTTGGAATAGATGTTTTCAAAGATGAGCTTTGGGTAGAAATTCTGAAGGTAAGAATGTTGTTAAGCATCCTCAGCCTGAGGGAGTAAAAACCTATACCACAGAATGCCCTAATTAGTCAGTTCTTGAGTAGTACAAGGAACGAAATATCAAAATGGTAAGTGATGAAAAAGCAAGTGTTTTAGGCAGTGCTACAAAATGCTAATAAGAAAGGACAAGGGAGACACAAACAGCTTAGAATTTGAAGAGGTAAAACCCAAATATGAAACCAAGAGAGACACTGAGGGGAGGAGGCTCCATTACCCAGCCTAGATCCCATTGATGTTTTCTGTTTACTTTATTCCTTCAGAATTCAGGAGTATAATATACTAATACTTCACATTGCTGGCAGTTTTCTGCTCAAACTGCATTCTCCTCTTTTCAAATGTGCAACAACTTAACTTGAAAGCTATTGATCATGAAAATGAGATAAATAAAATATTAATGCCGAGTTTTATCTATCTGGACCAATTTTTATTAATCTGGCATACTCACGTGCCTATGCCAAATTATAAAATATATCAGTTGTTTTACTGATTTACAGTGTGAATTACAGAATGTCACAACTTAAATTACTTCAGAATGTGCAACAGCGCTTAGACTCAGTTTCATCATTCAGGATTAGTCATTAGGATACTGAGATAATGTTAAAATTCCAATCCCCCATATGTGCTGAATGACTTGTGTAGTGCAATGTGTGATATAAATGAGGTAAAACCAAACTAAGGGCTGTAAATCTTCAGGAGTTTAGTATGCAGTTAACAGCATGTAGGTCCGTGAATGTGATTAACTGTCTCATGCAAGTAAGGCAGCTCCTCTAGCTGTCAAGATTTTCACAAAGCAAAACCCAATTACACATAAACAGATCTTGAATTCTCCCTCTGGGCTTGTGCTTCTCTTAGCTATAGATTTTCATTTTTACTTTCTTTTTTTTTCCAAATGTAATATTTAATACATCTAAAGGTTGCCATTTTATTGAGGAATTCAGACAGTGTAATCCCCTGGGTTGCTTTCTTTGATCGTATGTGGTACATTTTAAATTGAATATATTGACAGCCTATTATAACATGCTTTGTCTTGTAAATTAATATTCAGTTAGTTTTTAATGTATGTCAAATACAGACTGCAATCACTTCTTGCGTTTGTGCTTTAATATCATGACAGCTTCTCTCATGAAAGGACAAAAAAAAAGCTTAGGGCTACTTTCAAGTAAAGCAAGTAATTTCATCTCAAAGGGCGCAAGTGTCAGATCACATGGGACAGGGTTCTCGTGCCTTAACTTAGGCATCTAATGATCTCTTTTCTAAATCTGAACTAGATACACTCCCTGCATAGTCTACAGAAAAAAATTATTACCTTTTAAGGGTTGTGAATTTCCTGCAGAGTAGTTAATTTTATTAGGACAAATGAATTACCTTCTGAAGGTGCCTATTCCTCTCTACTAACTTCAGAGAAAGCCTATAGTCCAGTTCAGACCTCAAAACCTTGCATTTTAGATATGGAAGGTAGGATTCAGTTGCCTAAAACAGACTCGCAGGGTCATTTGAGAAGTTCTCTGGTATCCAAGTCATGTACATGTGGCAACAGATATGACACTGGGTTTACAGTGTGCCCAAGATCTTATAAAGTGTCAGCAAGAGGCCCTACAGGATAATCCACAACATGTATCCAGTTCAAAATGTCTATTAGAAGCAGATGAATCTTATCCTTAATTTTAATGAACTCTACATTGTGGAACGCAGACTACTTCTCTTCTAATCCTCTGTAGACAAGTACATCCATTTCTAAATATTTAGTCAATATCAATATTAGAAAATGGAGAAGAAAGGTCAAGGATTCCTCATTTGGTCACTATGACACATCTGCTGAAAGCTGTGGGTCTAATCTGACTTCCTTCAAAAAGTTTAATAAATGGCACCTCATTCTGTCCCCTGAAACATTATTATTTTGACTGCAGAATGATTCAGAAAAATCACATCCTTTCGTAGCACTGAAGAAACCAGTTCAACCCTGGCAGCAGCTTTAAAGGAATTCTCTTTAACTCTCAGATGAACAGATTTTAAAGTAACTTAAATCACAGCCTCTATTTGCACAAGTACTTATGTGGAGTCTGGAGGGGCCTTTAATCTAGCATACATTGGCAGTATAAGGTCTAATAATTGCATGCTAAAATTAAAAAAAAAAAAGCACAACTAGAAATAGAAGGAAACTAATTTATTTCTTAATTGTATAACGAGCTAACGTACTGGGGCAAATTATTAAGTGTCACTGTAGTCCTTAAATCAAGATCAGATGTGCTTGTAAAACATACATCTTAGTTTAACAACATATAGTTGGGCTTGAGGCAGGAATCCCTGAATGAAGTATGGCCTGTGCTATGCAGAAATTCAGACTAAACAGAGGGTGAACTAGTTAATCATAACGGTCTTCTCTGGCTTTAAAATCCACGAGCTTATTAATTTCAAGAAAGAGGCAAAATGTTCACAGAAACCTTGATTTCCACGGGGTCTTTAACCCCACCTTATATTGTACACCTGCTTCTACCCCTATTTGCTTTGTAAGAGGCTTTAACACTTCAACAAATAGAAGCTAGGGTTTAACTTATCTCTCACTAGAAGTACTAGGATTTATATTCATTTGAAATTGTAACTACATAGAACAGCAGACAATTCCACATTTACTTTCCTTAGCATTTCGTGGCACAAATCTGGGTTGCTATTTTTAGCAGGACATCTTCTCTTCTCACATAGATAATGCCAAAGTAACATTGTAGAAAGAAATGCTGACATCACCAACGGAGTCCTGGTTCTAGAGGTCCAGGTGACTAAACAATATTTAGATAGTGCTGGAGTCTTATAACTCACCTATCCACACCTTACAGAGAAGTATTGTTTTTGTGGGACAAAAAGACTACCAAAGGCTCAACCAATTGTGGACATATTACACACAAAGTAGAGGTACCCATTAAAATGAAAGTGGCTGTGTATCTTCTCAACTCTTCTGGCCTCTCTGGCTGTTCTGTTGTCAGAAAGAGTTGCCTTTAATAACCAGCATCCTAGTGCCAGTAATCTAATGGACACTCAGAAAATCACATTAAAATACATATACAATGAACACTACTGTTCTGTGTATTCTAAAGACCTATGTCATAAACAAATTTCAGCATTGACTTATGTCAGGAGAACAGTGTATTTTGACAAAATTCCTGTGGAAAGAACAAGAAAACTGAGTAATAATCTGTACATCTCTTTCTATGTGAGCTCTACCTTGGAAAAGAGAAATTATGCAGAAAATACATAGATACTGCCATTACCAATGTAAAAATATCTTACCGATGTATCACCTGGGATAAGTTGTCTTCAGAAAGAAGAAAATCATCTTTTTTTTTCTTCTTTTAGGCACCCTACGGTCTGGTCCATTTCTGTCTGTGTTGTATTTTCTGTCAGCATCAGTAGACTGCATTTTGGAATGTGGATGCACTGTGAAATCACTATGCATTATATTCATGGTTTTGGATACAGTACTTTTGAATTTTGTGAATTTTCCTGCAGAATACTCAAGAATGATACTTTTCTATAATGGAAATTGGAGACCAAAAAGAGGTCTTTTTCACTGCATGTCTTTGATCTTTAAAACATGTATGTGCAGGACTAGGAGAGTGCATTTGTCACTATAATCTCTTTTTATTTTCTGGTGAAAATGTGGATGTGAAGACAGCACTTCATTTCTTGTTAATGTCAGTGGTCATGTAGAAGCAGTGACAGCAGTTTTCATTGTGGACAGGACTAGAGTGTGAAGACAGCAATTTTAATATCTTCATTTTCAATATTTATTTCTTACAAAAATAAAACACAAAGTCTTTATTATTTTTTTCAGTGATTTATGCCAGAAATGCTTATCTTTTTGTCTTCCTGGATTTGGTCCACTGATTTCTTACTGCATTCAGAGCAGTTAGTTAAAAGCTTATACCAGTAGGAATATGAAGCATCGAGAAATTTTGGGGGACAGTAATAAGCTGAACCATCTTCCACGGATCTCAGCTTCCTCCTTGTAAATAAATCTTAGATTCTTTAGGGGTGAGAATGTTTATTCTTTTGATTCATTACAAACAGTATGCAAACACCAATTTGCCACTCTGCCATATGCAGTTCTGGTCACTCACTTGTCTGCATGGCAGATGCTGATGCAGAGATGAATTTGATTATGCACAAAACATCTAAAATGAGATGAGTCAAACTTTTCTGTTTTAAACCTTCCTTTCCTGGTAAATCTCTTTATATGGATTCTTTCACATTAGAAGGGCTCATCATTTATAAACTCTGAATAGATCATGGGGAGATGATATTTAGCAAATAGTAATTTCAAATTAGTTCCCTTAGATTCATTGAAATACATATAGAAGAATATTATTGAGCTGATAGGTGCATTTAACCATTTATCTAGCAATTAAGTCCATGCAAAACTTAGCATGTCGTGCAAGGATT
Source organism: Alectoris magna (assembly GCA_030625065.1). Taxonomy (NCBI): domain Eukaryota; kingdom Metazoa; phylum Chordata; class Aves; order Galliformes; family Phasianidae; genus Alectoris; species Alectoris magna. The sequence continues at coordinate 192,578,433 of CM060560.1, read as the reverse complement.
TCAGAGGAGAACTAGTAATTTAATGTTCAACCTAGTCTTGAGGGACAATGGAAATTAGACTCCAAAATCCCTAGGAACAGATGAACATTTTAGTTCTAACCAACACATTTGTAATCTCAAATCTAGCAAAGCTTTCAAGTCTGGATCCATAGAAGTGTCTGGAATCATAAGTTCCATGGAAATCAATGGGAACTAGCTGTCTAAATGTCTAATGGTTTTAGGCTGCATGAGCATATCGCTTTCATCTTGTTCAGTTCTCATCAACCCCTACAGACTTTGTTTTTGTGCTTATAGTTGGGCAAATGGTAACATTCTTTGCCTTAGACCAATTTTATTTTTTCTTCTAAACGTTGCTTTTAATTGCTTTTGAATTGTTCCCTGCCAGTTATCACTATCCCTAATTTAAATATGGGCTGAAAAAATATTTATAAGAACTCCATCCATCATCAGAAAGACAATTTCTAAAGGTAAGTCCACATGGCTTGCTGTGATACAGGCCTAATAACTGGCTTTTCAACCTGCAATAAATATTCTTTTGCCTGTCCTCTTCTGATTTCTCCATAATTAACACTAGGCAGACACAGATTTAACTATCTGACAGATATTTATTTAAAACACCTTCTGCTGCATATATTAACATTTCCATATCTACTTTTTTAAAGCAGCTTTGAATTTTGCAATAAAATCTGATCCAGAGTTTGGTTATGTTAATAGCTTTGCATGGCAGTGGCATACATCAATTTGGAAAAAGAGATGAATCAGTCATCTGCAATATAATTGTATATGTTTACACTGTAGAAATGTTTTTAGCATAAAAACACAATAGAAACATATGACTCACATCAGTATCACTTAAACTGGATAAATTGTGTGAGGAAGTTTGGTGAAAATGAGGATTTAATGCTCTCCAAATACACTTCCTGATAGCATAAAAATGAATTAATTATGTCTTCCTCTCGAACCCCTGCAAAAAAAAATAGGTAGAACTGAAAAGAATTGCTACCTATTCAACTCTGTGGTCACTGAGTGCAGCTCAGCCACTCAAAAAAGAGGACCTAAGCGCCCACGCATGAGGTCAGCTTCATCTGGAGCTCTGGCTAGCTGAATTAATTATCTGCTAAATGTCCAGAAAAAAAAGCTGATTGATAGAGTAGGATTGTCGGTCTCCTTTCCCTTTCATTCCCCTTCCCTTCCCTCTTTATGTCAGGACTTCCCTTTCATGGATAGACCAACTATTACTTTCCTACTAATTCATTACGTTTTAAATACCAAATTGCTGGTCATGACAACAAATACTGGTACAAATATGGAAAACTAACTTTCTTTGCTATTGACAAATCCATATAGTCACACCCTGATTCTCAGCTGACCTTTGAGCTGTGCAATTGATACTATTTATCAACATGAACAACAAAATCATGGAATCATTTGAGTTGGAATAGACCCTTACAGGTCATCTAGTCCAAATCACCTGCATTGAACAAGTACACACCTACAGCTACATCAGGTTGGTCAGGGCCCCATCCAGCCTGACCTTGCATGTCTTCAGGGATGGGGCATCCAACACTTCTCTGGGCAACCTGTCGCAGTGCAGTGTGTGAAAAGTTTTTAGGTTGCTTTTGTTGTTGTTGTTTGTTTGCTCATTTATTTTTCAGTAACATTGCCCAAGAAGCTCTGAATCATTCAAGCTGTGGCTGCTGAGCAATCTAGCATACAGGAACCCCACTGGGATAGCCATTGAGGTCAGCACATGGGTACTTACCCCCTATTGTAGCTCAAGGTTCAAGAAATTAGTGAGAAAATATTTGTACTGTTTGTGCACACTAAAGGCTGTGATGGTGAGGCTGTAAACCCAGCCTAGGTGTTCCTACATGAATCTCTGCAGGTTAATGCTATCCAAACCTGTAGCTGCTGGGCAGTGAATGGTAGTGGGACAATGCTGCTGTTCTTCATTTCACACCTGTCACACAATGAATCTGTCAGTGTGCCTGTAGGAGCCAAAATCATAGCATCATGTCAGAACATAAATGAAACATAAAGAAAATGCAAGTTACTGATGCCAGGGTGCATAAAACCCAATTTTGCTGATTTGGGTTAATTTGTCACTATATCTAGTGTAATTAATTAGAAAAACAGGAACAGGTTTTATGCTCCTGAGCACGTGAGTTAGAAAGTTGACATAGGTTAAACACTTCCAGAACATTCTTTGTGCTCATGTATGCGTGGATGCATCTGGAATGCAAGCATCTCTTATACAGATGTTCTAATGCTACACCAAAATAATATCCAGGTACTTTCAAAACAAGCCTTAAAATCCACAATGGAGATCTACAATTTGTAGCTCAGCTTCTCCCAGGGAAGCACTGAGTGTGAAGTAAAGTGCATTGTTTTGAGAGGATTGTATTCTGTTTGGGGTTTATTTTCAGCATATATGCTGAGGTCTGACAAGTTGAACGCTGTTTTCAAAAATAGCAAAGTTGCAGATGGAGGAAATGATTTGTTTATGGTATTCTCTATCAAAAAACTGTCACAGATAGATGGGTTTTAGTCAAATATTAGAGTTTACAACCAGTTCTCTGATTTTGCTGGGTAATAAGTACATATTCAGGCAGTAAGACAGCTTGCTGTTGGCTACATATATCATGCTCAAAAGTACAGAGGAATCACAACAAATTCATTTGTAATTTGCACTCACTAAATTGGATACAGATCCACCTTTTTTCAACAGTAGCCTAGAAATAATAAAGGCTTTGGTCTGAACATTTTTTCTTGTTGGCTATCTGCCACCACAAACACAGAGGGGATATAATAACAGTCATTTGGAGTTCTGTAAACCTTGTCATCTGAGGACCTCAGAATGCTTTCCAAGTGTTAATTAAAGCCTCACAACATCCACGTACCCATGCATAGCATAGTTTGAGGTTGTTAGGCTCTCCCTGTGACTACAGAGGCTCACTAACTCTATTGCTCTTGGGAGACCATACTCTTTCATACCAGAGACACAAGCTGCATAGCAGCTGCTGCTCTGCCTACCCAAACACTAGCACTATCGTTTCCACCCTAGCTCTTTCAAAGCCAAATTAGGTAAAATTTGGGGGGAAATAGAACTTCAAGACTGTAAATACAGCCAACCTTTAAAAAATATTAACCTGTGTTTTTGGAATAATGCTGTATTAGCAGCTTCAGAGACAGCAGCTCATGAAAGCAATAAGATCAGTATAAGAAAAATTGTTCATAGAATCATAAAGGTTGGAGAATCATAGAATGGTCTGGCTTGAGGAGGATGTCAAAGATCATCTAATTTCAACCCCCCTGCTATGTGTGGAGTTGGGAAGACCACTAACATCATCTAGTCCAGCGAACTAAGATCATAGAGTTCCAGCCATCCCCACCATGCCCACCAATCATGTCCCTCCACTTCCTCCCTGTTCTTGAAAACCTCCAGGGACAGTGACTCCACTATCTCCATGGGCAGCTGGTTCCAATGCCTCATCACCCTTTCTGAGAAGAAATTTTTCCGAACAACCAACATAATCTCCCCTGGTACAACTTAAATCCATTACCTCTTGTCCTATAGTTCCTAAGCTATGACAAAAAAAAACAAACCACACAATAGCTTCCCATGCTGTTCATTCCAAGGAGTAAAAAATACCATGAGTTCACTCCAATAAGTCCTTTCAATACTTTTTTCTGTGAGGGAGCTTTCTGCTCTCTGCCCAGTTTCTGAGATACTAAAGAGTTTTAGGGTGAGAAAAGATTTTTCCTACAAGAATAAGGAAATTAAAGCACGTATTCTTTTCAAGTTACATGAGCCATTTAGCGAGAATAGAATATTTCAAGACTTGATATATAACCTTGAGAATTAGCAGCATTGTTTACCTATATAACATTATTTTCTCTAAGCAATTCTGAAAAGACAGTCTGAAACTTTGTGTAGAAAGAGCTCTTTCTGTCTTATTCTATTCTAATAGACATCTTGCAAAAAGTTTCTGAATATATCTGGCCTGATGATCTTAAACGAAATTCCATCAAAATGCTGTCTTCATTTCTTTTTTTCTTGTACATATTTGTTTAATAAAGGACCTGCACTGATCTCTAGAAAGTTGTTAAAGTGAGGACATCATACAACACACAGGAAGCTTCACTTTGTTACTGCCTCTTGGTGCAGCTCTCAGTTGTGATCATAGGCATAAATCCCCATGCCAATGACCCATAGGGACATGCCAACAAACAGTAAATATTCTCCAGATAGTCTGGTCATAGAATGACAGAATTGTTTGAATTGGAAGTGATCCTTAAAGACCATCTAGTCCAATTCCCCTGCAGTGAACAGGGACTTCTGCAAATATAGCCTTCTAGAAGTGCTTCTTGAAATATCAATGTACAGTGCTTTATGTCAGCACCCTAAAAGGCTGCTCTCTCAGCCTGATGATTGCAGAGGAGATCACTTGTGCTCCTAGTGACAACTGTACAGCGCAGAAACATTAGAGGTAGATTTACAATGGATCATCCGGATGCCATTACAGCCCCACCATGGTAAACTGGAGGACATTTTTCCTGCATGAACTGTTCAAGCCATATTGCACATGCATATCATAACAACATTTCTTCTGTGTTCAGAACCCTGTGCAGACTAAGAATGGTGTGAAGTGGTTAGATATTATACTTTATAGCTGAAGACATACCAAATAACAAACTAAATTTACAGAAATTGCTTCCTCTGACATTGTTACGTTGAATAAACTTCAGTAGTGCTGCATACAGCACCTTTTCTAGTTTATAATTAGTCAACCACTAAAAGCTGCATTTTCTAGAAACAAATATTGCTTTCTTTATATTATTTCTTGGTGATTGGCATGAAAGTTATGAAAGTCTCACTGGGTAGCAAAATGTAATACCTAAATATCTTGATTTGTTTTTAATGGCTAATACCATTTTCAATTCATGACATGCTGTATTTTTAATTATGACAGAGAGGAGGCCTTCCAAACTGTATTAGACAAGGCTGCCTAAGACAGTTGTGAAATTTATTTGTGATTTCTTTCTCCTGTGAGCACTTACTTGAAAAATGATCTAAACTGCACTCCTCTATTCTATGTCTGTTACGCTACATCTGACATAATATCTGAAAGACTTTCAGACACATATCCAGTAATACTATTAACTTTTTTCATATATTTTGTATTTAACACTCCTCCTGAATTAAAGGTATATGCAGTAGAATGTTTGTTTTGCACAGTAAGGGTACAGAAGATAAGTTTTATCTGATATATTTGTTAAGGAATGCAAGTTCAATTAAAATTATATCATACATAGAATTGTTCTTGCTCCTTAGAATGGTGATTCACAGGGAATAAACAGTATCTGGACCTCCACCTATTTCATGTAGCCACCAGCCCTATCTTTCCCGAATTACTAAATCACTGAAAATCAGTCTTTCTTTTAACATATTCTTTGTTATTTACTATCTTTCAAATAACGCTTTCCTGAAAAATCAAGAAGTTTCTAATTTTTTCTCTTAAATTGGTCTCGGACATGTTTTCCATCCTCCTTTTCCCTACTCAGCTTATCTGAGGTCAAATGGAAATCCTCTTTTACCCTGTCACTCTGCAGCACTATTACCTTACCAACTTCTTTTTCTCCTCCTGAACAGTTTGCAAGAGATACAATACCCTACTGCTGAAAACAACAGATAAAATATTTCATGTTTATGTCTAGGAAGTCCTTGTTTGTATTACAAACACACCCATAATTTCACCAAACACAAATTGTGTCAGAAAATACATATGCCACTCTCTGGAGTGAGAAGGTTTGTGGACAAGAAGGAAGCATCTGAAGGCAAATCACTTGACTTTTTAGTATATTTGTTTTTTTTAGTATAGCTTTTGGCATCTTACATGATGTCCTCACAAGGAAAATGAGAGAATGTTCAAAACTGTTAGAGTAATTCATATAGTAGTAACTCGCAAACAAACTGCAAGGAAGTAACAGGCACAGATTCCAGGGAGCTCAGAACTTTCAGATTGTGTTGAGAGTCTCCACTAAAAGCTCAGCAAGGAAGTAAAGGTTATATTCACTAAAACTACCAATGTCTCAAATCCCAGAGGGACAAAAGCACACTGAAGGACAGTAGAATACCTGTAAAAATCATTGTTCTTTGGCCAGTTTTAGATCTCCTGGAGAGATCCCAATGGATAGTAACAATAACATCATAAAAGTATGATCTGTGAGTCTAGTTTATGAGGATAAGGTTGATTTAGCCTAAAGCAAAGTATTCTAAAGGGAATATGAGATTATTGTTCAAAACATGACAGGCTATTTAAAGTGGAAGAGTAATAATGCTTCTCCTGCTAATACAAAGGACACAACAAGGTATCACAGGCTTAAACTGAAGCAACAAGACTCAGATTAGACGTTAGAAGTAGTTTCTAAAAGGGAAGACAGCAAATCATTGAAATAAATTCACAAGGAAAGGGGTAGAGTTTCCACAAGGTTAGACAAACATCTGCTAGAAATGAAGTAAGGGGAAGCTGGTCACAACTCAGACAAAAGACATTCCCCACTCAATTTTATTTCCCATTGTCTCCAGTACTGTAGATTTTGAGTGCTTATGAAATCAATACTTCATTTATCCTCACAGCATAGAGGAATAAATATTACTAATTCATTTTAAATTAAATGTGTCGTTGACAGAGGCACAAATTCAAAAGGTACTTAGAAATCTTACTCCTGTTGACTTTCTCATGATCCCCTAGTCTAAATCAGTAACAGGAATTTACCTAAGTCTCTTCTGTTCATTTTAGAATTCAAAGTGCATCATTGTCTTTTGTTCCATTTCAATCCCTAAGAGAAAAAAAAGAACCAATTCCTCTCCTCCTGACCTACAACACAATCTGACAGGTTAGAATCACCACATATGAAATAATAGATCTAGTAAGTACAGTCTATAAACCAATATATAGGTCTCTTGGAAACTTTACAGTGCATTTCAGCTTTGATCATAATTTAAAAGGTGGCACTTACTTATCTGTATTGTGACTGCTCTCTTTTCAAAGTCTTGTTTCTCAAGTAAAATGGAATGAGATGTCTTTGAAGCAAACAGCCACCAGGATATTACATTAATGTTATATTGACTCAGTCTTCAATCTTCTAAGGTGCATAAATTGGGTTCCATGCAGGCAGGTATGTGATGAGACTTTTCAAGGGAGATATCTGTGTGCTAATTATCATCGCTATTACTCTGTGTGTCCCAGAAAGGCATCATTGCAGGACACAGAAAAGCACAGAAATGTGAGACTTGGAAGATCATACTGATGTTCCTATCATGGCATGATCTATCATGACCTTGGGCATGTAATTTTCCCTACCTGTACCTCAGTTACTGCTTTTAGAAAATTGGAATAATGATAATTTGCCTAATATATTAAGATCTACAGATGAAAAAGCAGCACCTGAGAGACAGCTATTACTATTACCAATGTTTTACTTGGGTAAAATATTTCCCACCCTAAAGTGCCAAGAGTTTACATCTTAAAACAGGTAAGCCAGAAGAAGTGGGAAACAGGAAGCTTTAATCCTCATTACAGGGAAATGCAGACACCAATCGACCATGATAGCTAGATCAGGGATCCAATTTGCAAGTCAGTGATTCAAGCATAGGCTTTTCCAGGTTTTCTCCCTGTACATTAATGATTCAGTGAGAATTTTCGTGAGAGAGGGTCTGTGCCAATATCCATGGCTAAAACATTTTTGCTCTCCCTTCCAGCAGAAAAAAAATTTGCTGATAAGTGGCTGGTCTGTGATTCTGTGATTCTGTGATTCTGGTCTGCCTAACACCCAAATGGTCACCAAATAGCAGTAAAGTTGCACAGATTGTGCACACCTTTTCATCCTATCAAACGGCAACAGTTTTTCCTTCATTTTTTCCAGGCATTTATTTGAATAAAAAGTGCAGCAGAAGGATACTCAGTAGTTGCTGCAAGGTGCCAGGTGTTCAGAGGAGAGTTTGAGAAAACTGGAACTGTGCAGCCTGGGAAAAAAAAAGGAGTTTTATCACTATGAGTAAGATCTGGTGGAAGGCAGCAATGAAGAGGGAGCCAAGCTCTTCTGAGTTCTACACAAGGACTAGAGTCAAAGGATACAACAGGAAATATGGGAAATTCATTTTAAACACAAGAAAAAAAAATACTTTTACTATGAGTGTCACTGAACACCAAAACAGGCTGCCCAGATAAGTTGGGGGTCTCTATTTTTACAGATATTCAGACCCTGAATAGAGAGTGTTCTAAGTAATGTCACGTAGGAGACCATATTTTGAACAGGAAGGTTGGGTGAGGATTTCCAGAAGTCCCTCCAACATCAGCCACCCTATGATTCAGTGACTCTGTGAAGATAATTTACTGTGAGGAAAAATAAGACTTACTTTAACTGTTCGCACTGGGAACCACTGTATATTATGGTATGGGAGTAGGTAAGGAACAAAGATTACAGGTTCAGAGCACCACAGAAAATGGATCCAATGGGACCTGCATCCAGAATACGCAACCTGAGCAACTGAGCTCAGTCCCTCATAATTGCAAGTCACTGTGACAGCTAACACCTTTTCTAAATGTCTTTATTACAAACTAGATCCAAGTCTACCTATGAAGATCAAGTATTTCCAAGCTGAAAGTGGGAACCCAGTGAGGATGCTTATGGAGCATTCTTCCAGTCTCCCTCTGCCTTTAGAAAAAATATCCCTGAAGCAGAATGGCTTCCTATGTACAGTGTCACCAGAAGTGTACAGTGTGAGGAGGATTCCTTCACAGAACTGCAGGTCAAACTGAAGACCCTTTGGAATTTGACCCTTTGAATTGATAATAGCTTGTAAAATAAAGTAATCTGGAAAGCTGGGAAAAGAAGCTCTAAGAATGATATCTTCTTTCTTGGTTAAGATGGCAGAAGTATTTGGCCTAGCGGACTAAAACTGTGCTTCACTGTAAAATGCTGTGTGGACGTTCTGTGCAAGCATAAGTAAAACCTTCTTGGTCCAAAACAAAAAATTGCAAAAATAGGAAAAGAACAGGACGGAGTAAAGAATGTTTACAGGCTGTTAGTAACACAGTGTTGCAATTTAGACTTCCTTTACAAAATTGTGCCCAGTATCCACTGTCTCATGATAAATAGAAGCTGTATCGTGTGACACTTGTGAACAATGGGTGAAATGGATATTAGAAAAATCTCATTTATCTTCTGCTTTATTTCTTGATAGAGGTCCTTGTCACCATAGCTATTATGTGACTAGCCCTAGAAAGGCCACCTCATTAGTTTTCTTTACCAAGATAACAAGGTCTCCTTTAAAGGAGCAGCACTTACGTTTTCAATTCAAATGGAGAACAGACAATACGTTTATTGTGTGAATGTGTTGCTACCTCTGTTTTCACTACTTAAAGATGTAGGTTATTTCTATAGCTACAATACAAATGAAATTAACACCCTTGTGATGAAGGCAGTATCACTGGAAAAGAAATATAAAAATGGAATTTGGTATGTATATTGCTTCGTTTGCCACCTGCATGTTTTTAATGCATGTGGCATTTCTTTACTAAATAAACATAAAACAAGTAAGAAAAAGAGCACCGTTCTGAAATTCTGAAGATCTATTTTCCCCTTTGTCTCTTCCACTCACAGATACATCTTCCTCTTGTCTGACAACCGCTTTGAAAATTTTTCTCTGTTGCCACCAAATCAACCATGTGCATGTCAACAAATCAGTAATGATTTACAGTACGTCAAAGGAAATTCAACTTTTAGTCTCATTCCAAAAATCTTAATGACAGGCATATAAAGTCGGACAACAACACCTTGATCGGCTTTCTCTTTTTAACGTGTGTTTTTCACAGAGTGCAGGAGCTTGCTTCCCTTCTGCAGCAGACAGGGAAGGGAAAGAGTAGCATTCTTGCTGTTGATAGTGCCAAATAGTAGTATAAGCTCAGTCTAGCTTTATGTGTAATTAAGAATATTTCAGATGTGGGGGATAAGGAAGATCGATTATTACTAAATGTTTTAGGTTATCTTGTTTGTTTATTTGTTTGTTTGTTTTTAACAGCTCTGAGTTATGATATAATAGTAATTAACTCCCTGAATGTCCTGTTAGCATTTGATAACTTACAAGAGAAGAGCCATAGTGTTAAGAGGGCACTATATGGATCTGACAATACTATTAGCTTACAGTATAAATCACAATGACTTATTCCACTGCATTTTAAATGAAGATAAAATATTAAAATGGAAAGAAAATGTATTAATACAATATTGAGGATAGGAATTTTAAGGCATAAGATCAGGAAATGAAAAAGTGGAGGATTGATGCACGTTTTCAGTGACCAATATGAGTAGTAAACATTGTATCTGAACACATGAAAAATACAATAGAACTATGGGCCAAATCCATTTTCTAGACGTATGAAGTCAGAAATTCTCTTTTGTCTTATATTTACAATTTTGAATGGGACAAAATAGCAATGATGGTGTGGGATTTTCCTTGAGGTTCTTGCATGTTTTACTGCAAGTCTTCCAGGAGTAATTTCTCCATGCATCATGCCCACTAAAGAAATGTAGCAGTCGTGTTCCAGGAGCTCTTTGTGAAAATGTCATCAAGAAAGTATGGGAAGAGACTCTACTTCAAACAGTTTGCAAGTTCAGTGACTGAGCTAACAGATGCAGAGAGAGTTCAGCAAAAGAAGATAATGTAGATCATGATATTGGATGAATAGTCATTAGCCATCTGACTCTGTCCCACAAGGAGAAAATATCCCTTAAGGAAAATTGCTTTAGATTCGTTGGCTAAACCACCAATTTAGTGTTCCTTGATGAGTTGCTTTCATCTGAACTGGATTTGTGCCCCTTTTGATGCTGGTTTTGCTGCTTCTCTGCTCTCTGATTTTCTTCTTGGAATTTTCTCAGTGCTTAAGAAATAAAGGCAACTTATTTAGATAAGAATGGAAAATAAACACTCCCTTGAACATCCTTTCTCAATCTGTGCTACCCTTCTAGTTATTCAGATTTTTTTCTCTAGAAGCTCCTTTTATTCTACAGTCACTGAAAGTCACATTCCTATTATATTTAAGCATAATCTTTCCGCTTCCAAATAAACTTTGGGCCATAAAAAAACTGTATCACATCACTATACATATCACATTGGCGACTATGCCCAGCATGTCACTAGTAATGGATGCATGTGAGCTGAAGAAACGTCTGAATTTATAACTGCTTTTTTATTCTTAATGTGAATAGCCTATCAGGGCTCTGAATTCTAGTTTTCTAGTTTTCAGGTCGAAGTCACAACAGCAGAAAAGGATGAGAGACAGAGCAAGCCTACTGGAGTTTTGTAGGGGGGAGATATTTTAAAGGTCATTATTACCTGCTGTTGCATATATTGATCATCCCAATTATCTGGATAAAGAGGTAAACCAGGAAGCCATACCATAGGCACTTGTAAAATAACAAATCTTTATCTATTTACCTCTCAGACCATTAGATCGATCTCCTTTGAACTTTGGTCTTTTCACAATCATAAGTATTATTGTTTCCCATTCATTGCAACTGCAGAAATAGGAGGGGTGCTGCTGATGGAAAGATCGTGACCTTAGTTATCACGCCACCTGTGTACTCTTGAGAACCCTATAATTGAAACATTACATGTTGACTCACCTTTTTCTTATGATGTATTGTAACTTCTCAAGGCTAATGTTTTCTGCTGTGGATTTTCAGTTATATGACTGAAACAGATTTGAAATCTATTCTACTCCGAGAGAAACTGCTACTTTTCAAGAAACTCTCCATCCTTTCATGACTTTTTTTTTTTTTTTTAACTTCATTAAAACCAACATTCTAAAGAAATATATGTTTTTTGTGGGTTTTTGGTTTTGTTCTTTTTTTTCCTATTACAGCCCACCTTAATCTTGAATGGTATTTTACTAGGAGGTTTTCCATTTGAGAAATATTCAAAAGCATAGGTGAGCCATTTAGGACTCTAGCTTATCAACACTGCACTCCCTGTTCCTCCCTCAAAGACTCCTGTAACTTTTGCACAGCCCGTATAAATAAAAATACATTCTCCCACTTTATTACATCTTGCAATGTTATCCCCTCTCTTTCACTGCTTTCATGCAAAATAACCCATGAAGCAGCTACCTTAACCTCCATTCTGCTACTGTCCCCCAAAACAAAGAACAAAGACTGTGTCTGAGACATGCTGTCAGTGGACATACTACATATGTAGTGGCAGTCCATGCTGCTTATGTCTACTGGAGATATCTCCTGATTGAAAGCAGTCTGACTTTCCGTAGACTGTCCTCCAGGACATTCATCCAATGTGAATGACAGATCTGGAACTGCGATCTAATAAAGTCCATTAATCTTGGTGGGTAAAATCACTATGGAGAGCAAATATGTTTCTAGCTTAACTAACATGCTTGCCTAAATAGAGCTTTGATGTGTTGTCCTTGTCCTGTCAAATACTTGAAGGACACCAACAAGCAGATGACCTTTCTCCCAGTGAACGCTGCTCAAATAATGGAATTTAATGCAGTAGTTACATGCAGTTGAGAAGTAAAGGAACACTGAGTAAGGCTCATCTAGATCCAGCAGCTTCTAACTCCCATAGAAGAAATGATCTTTCTTTGCTAGGAGAAAAGCGATTAATGCATTTCATACATAGTCTCTTAAACAGTAGCCAGAAGGTGGGAGGGACTTCTAAGGACCGCTGTTTCTCCAGTGTAGGTGATCTGTAAATCAATATGTAAAATAGTCCTAATGATAATAAAGCGATGCTTCATGTCTTCTGATCACCCTGGCCATTTGTTCTTCTGTATTCTATCACCTTATTCTAGATAATCACTTGCAAACTGCTGACAAGTATGTTATCTTTTGTAGAAATCTGTTACAAGAAGATTTGAAGGAAGCTACTTACAGATGAGAGAACACAACTGAAATATTATCAGATTTCTGACAGCTTGTTCACCAGATAACTGGATATCTGATGATAAAAGGAGAAAGAATCGTTGATAATTGAGTGTCTGGAAGGATTTCCAGACTGACGTGATATTTTTCCTGTACTCCCTTACACAAAATCTCCCTACTGTGACAAAAGTACCTTCTGGATATTTTGTGATCTAGTATTGTTTGAGATTTTCAGAGGCTTTCCAAAGACATTTCAAGAGGAAACTGGTCAAAAGTGCTGTAGAAAAACTCCTGGCTCTGACAATTGCCTGACAGGTTGGCACAATTTCTACATCCTCACATATACTTAGGTGGTTAGCATGTAGTGGTTTCACAATGAACTTGATATCTAGATGACTGAATAGCTTCAAGGACTCTAGATTTACTTATGACAAATGGGACACTGTTGCAGATCTCAAACACTTTGAAACCCACTAAGGCATTAGTAAGAATTTATTTTTGATAGTAAATTTGAGTAAAAATATTAAATTTCCATAATTCTCTGGGAAGGAATAAGAAAAAAAAAAAAAAGTTTTAAAGAAGAAACAAGTCTTCCCTTATCTAAAACTTCTGGCATCATTTCCAGATTCTTTCTCCTTCATAGAAGGATATTCCAGAACACTGCATTCATACTGTAAGTATTTTAAATGTTATCTTCTGAAAGAGTAGATTATAATCAAGCTTGAGCTTTGGTTACCAGAGAAGCTAGCATGAGCTACTGTCTCGCTCTGATTAATAGGAGTGAGAGGAGATTCTTTTAATATACCCGGCGTGAGATTAAGAAACAACGGTTCAAATGTTGGTCCAACCAGTTTATTACAAATCCTCGATTTTTAGGGGGACGGGGAAGGGAAAACGGGCAATAGAAAAGGTAAGAAGAAAAGCAGGAGTTGCAGTAAGCGGGGATAGTCACCAACTCGATGCAGCAGTGTCCCATTATCCGTTGGTCCGGGGTCCAAGCAGGCAACGAAGAGCAGTGGGCTGGTGCCAAGCAGTACGGGTGGTGGCGGTGGAAGCAGCAGTCTCGTGCAGCAAGGCCGGGAGAGTCCGCAGACAGTAGGGCAGCAAAGCAGCAACGAGGGATCTGGAGGCAGTAAACCCTCTCTCTGTCTCTCTCTCACCTTCTCCCTCACGCCACTTCATGATTTTTCCTGTGCCCTTTTATCCTGTTTTTTTTCCTGCCTACGTGACATTCCTGGGGGCTTGGGTAAGGGTCATATGAGTATCTCCCCCCTCCCCTCTCCAGAGGGCTCTCTTCCTCAAGATGATGAGTCCAGACAAAAGGTTTCCTCCTGGCCATCAAGGTGCTTATCCTCCTCTTGATAAGTCCAGACAAAAGGTTTCCTCCTGGCCATCAAGGTGCTTATCCTTCTCTTGATAAGCCCTGACCATCAAGGTGTGGTTCATCTTTCTTGGTGATAAGTCCAGACAAAAGGTTTCCTCCTGGCCATCAAGGTGCTTATCCTTTTGCTGCCTCCAGTTAGCAAATCTTTAGAGAAAGGGATTGCTCAATCCCTGGACAGGACTGGTGTGGAATAGTCCATCTTCAGCAAATTTTTGAGACAAAAGTACAACAACATGGCCTCTTACAGCTACTCAGATTACAATTATGAAAATGTTTCAAAGATTTTTATTCATGTAAGTCTATACGGAGAGCTTGATCATGAACAACTTTTGTTCTTCCAGTTCTTCTTAACCTCATAAATGTTTGGTTTAAATTATTAAGGAAAAATAAAAGCACATTGAATAAATCATGCCCTGTATACAAATGATTTTTCATGGTTTGCATAATGAAGGAGTAGTCTTCCTGTTATGCATTGCTTTCTTCTTTTGCTGAAACATTTGTTCACATGAAAAAAATATATTTGGCCTTGGATCAGGAAGGTCTTCAGTTTGACAATGTGTTAAAATACTTTCATTGCAGTAATCTAAAATAGGCTGCACAAATTGCTACTTACTCTGACAACTAGAAGATTGTAATAGATTTGCAAAGTGAAAAAGGTCTAACTTGAATTTCTTTGAAGTCCTATGTACAATTTCTTGTCTGATTTCTAATTAAAAAAAAAAAAAAAGAGAAAGTACCAGAAAGTACCAGAGAAATCCACTCCGTACTGAAAAGGCAGCAGCAAAAAAATTCAAATTTTGAAGAATACTCTGTTACCATAGTAGCAAAACCTGACTCACGGAAGGGAGGAGACATAACAACATGTAAGTGCAAACGTAACTCACCATGCCTCAGTATGGCTCATTTCCTCCTGTAGAGTTTAACCCATGTAATGCTGTTGGTGAATCTGTTGATGAAGTTAATTGTGTTGGTGTTACTAGTTCATCAGTAGAGATCACCGCATTCAGGCAGCCTAGTATTCATTCTCACAGATTATGCTCAGGAGTATTATTATCAGTTATAGTAAACAGCTCCTGGTAATTATGGAAGAAAATATTTCCGATGAAAGAGAGATTGAGAATGACTGGATTGAATGAAGTCATTACAGTAATTTTGGGATTACATTATCCAATTTCTATCTCATCCCCCAAAGACATTCATCTGCATAGTGTATTCTTCCCTTGAAGACGCAAACCACAAATATTACTGTGATACTTATCCTTTGCTGTGGGAATATGGTGGTGTTCTGCTACCCTCTGCTGGAATAGACATGGTCCAAATGAATTCCTCTGCCCCCTGTCTGTTTTGAAACACTATGAATTGTGTCAAATTGTCTTGTCAGGTATAGGAGAAACCGAGGAATATGAAGGCTGATTTGATTTCTTGTTAAAAAATAAAAAATAAAATAGCAAATTTCAACTAATCTAAACCCCACCAAAGAGAAATTAGGTCAGTTACAGTTATGATGTCTTTACATGAATTAAGTTCTACTTGGTCTTACACATGCCATAACCATGAATTTTCTGCTTTGTGGGAATTAGTGTAATCAGACAAAGACTTTTGAGCTATAAAAGCAAACGAGTAATGTAATTAAGTGAACAGGGACACATTTTAAACTGGATCAATAACTTTGCCTATGTTTGTTCTAGAGAAGAACTGCAAGGCCTACACTTCCAAATTCAAATGATTTAACTGAGTACCTCCAGTGCTGCTACCGTTTGAACGGGACTGATTTATCAAGGAAACGATGCTCAAACCTCTCTGACTAGCAGACTCCTCCAAAATATTTAAACCCAATACAAAGGACCTGAAAATCACCAATCCCCACTGAAAACTTGGGTTTATTCTTCTATCATTACAAATACACAGGATGAGTTCAATTTCTACTGAAAATAAATAAATAAATAAATAAGTCTATTAAGATGGAATTCTGACCATATGGGAGTTACAAGAAGGTCTCTGTGCAGGAATATTCCATTATGTTAATTGATTACAGCAATATGTTGCACATGAGGAGAAGGAAGGAAAAAGAATGTTATGAAGATGTTCCAGCAGGTCCCATCTTTGAGTAATGCAGATCAGTGAGGATTTATTGCCCACAGATTTACCGCTTTTATTCACATTTGGCTCTGATTTAAGGATCTGATACAGACTCTCCAAGCAAATGGCAGACCTTGACTGAACTTGACATAGGCTCTTTACAAAATGAAGCTAACCATTACAAACTATACATGGCTTATCTAGGAAAAACTGCTCTTTTCAGCTAGCAGTATGTAGCCTATACCACGTTGAGTTATATGATAGTCTGACAGGCACTGTGATACTTTCATGACCAAAGTCCCTAAGACTACCAAAGTTTTTTGCTGATATTTATCTGACAACTTGGATTTATATTACGTAAGCAAAAATAGAGGAGATTAATGTGAGGTACTTAATAATGTACAATTCACCTTTATTCCTAATCCAGTCTTTGTTACAAGTCCTGTTAAAAAAATCTTCACTCTCTGTGTTTGATCTTTAGCTGCATGCAACATAAAAAATCAAAGTAGTAGAAACTACAGTGTAAGCAAAAGAAGAACATCATAGCAGTTTTAGAGGGAAAGCATAGCACGATTTGAAAGATGGATTAAAGCTTGGTGTTTCATCATCTTCACAAATAATTTGGAATATGAACTCCATTCAAACTACTATCATGAGAGAAGTTTCTATAAAATCATGGCGACTGGACTAATGAGCCATCTGTGGCATGTAATGAAGCTTAACTGAATTGCTGTGGTCAAAGTGCTGAATTAAAGGGAGTCAGGAGGGGGACAAGAGAGAAGAGAAAAGGTATAACCTCTGAAACTTGTATAAATATAGCCTACCTCCTTCATTCTACAGTCATTAGATTCCTACTCTGCCACTGAACAATCTCAGATAGGACTTTAGCGTTTGACAAATGAAGGCAATTTGGGGATTTTATACTTGTGGATACAATGTAGGACTTACTGCATGACTTAAAAGCATTTTTCTTGTAAATCAAATTATTACCTTGCAAAATAACAATACTGGCAAATGAAACCAGTGAGGTGCCACTCAAGACTACAGTTCTGCTTTAATCATGTTTCTCTTTGAGAATTTAAAGCTTTTAATCATGCCAGGCTGCCACGTTTTGGGTTAAAATTCATGGGAGTTCAGAGATATTATTTTGGCCACTGGAGAGATCACTTTCTAATACAACAGGGACTCTATTGCAGTTATGGAGAAAAAAAAATAATTGTATTATTATTTTTTGAATGAACTACAATGACTGCAAGGTTCAGACCTACCTGAGTCTGTGCACGACAAAGTTAATGAAAAATAGGTTAAATTTGCAATGACTCTACCTCTTTTGTTCTTCTGAATTTTGTCTGTGCTCTACACAATCACAATTTATTCAGCATAAAAATAAGTTTATTTTGAATGTTGTCTTTATGACAGCTGACTTTGTATTAATTCTCTCACTTTGAAATAATAGCTGTACAAATGAATTTTTACCTCTATGCTTCTTTCAGTGTCTGAGCAAGGCCAATGTGCTCTTATGATAGGACACACATTAATGATAAACTGAATAGAGTCTCACTTAATAAAGGCTATTCTTTATCTTTCAGATAAATTAGCAAATAAGCACCTACAAAACAGCAGTTAAGAATATAAAATTGAAACCATTAAAAACTATTTTTTTTGTTGTTCTTTTTCTCTGAGGTTTAAGAGCAAACCCAAGGATTGGCAACACACATCCAGGATAGTGCCTGTCTCCATCCCCTTCCCTGTATGTATGTGGATATGTAGCACTGAAAAGGTTCAGAAACCTTTAGGGGCAGATAATGTAAATAGCACATCATTATAAACGCATATCCAAACAAACTTAGAAAATAGTACCCAACAATTACCAGAAATAAACACTGGGAAAATGTGCTTTAGTTTTATGAGCATGTAAATCTTATTTTACAGAATATATTGCATGGAAGACTAAACCTTTTGCACATTCCTTCAGCATTCTTCCTGTTGAAAAATATTCCCACATCTTACATAAGCATCATGTTATGCAAATCAGATTTTCAAAACTACCATGTGAGAATATATGTATTAGGTCCAAATCTACCAGAATGCCTAGGATAAACACATTGATGAATCATGGGAAGATCAGAATAGTTTTAAAGATCAGCCTTTCTAGAATTTAGATTCATTTCTTTACAACATCATTCTCCAGACAGATTTATTTCTGAGTATCCAGTTTTGAATTCATCCTTGTTTGTTTTTCTGAACCCAACACAATTAGCTAGAAATATGTAAATCCATCTATTTTTTAGACACTGAAACCAACCAACTAGATATTCAAGGATGTGTATGGCTTGTAAACATACTTCCATAACCCAGTATTTAAGAAATTGAGTTCTCCAAACTTCTAGTAATGAGCAAAATAGTCTGATTTTGTGACTCTGGTGTGTATGCCTTGAATGCGGAAGAGACTTGTGCATTTCTGTCTTTCACTTTTGCATCTGTGAAATAGTTTGTATTCTGTACAGGGAAACAAAGATTTAAATCAGTAATAAAAATACTTCAATCTTCTTTAATTTCTTGGACCTCATATTTTTGTGAGAATAGGCAACTTGCTCAAGTTCCAGTCAAGAAGGCAGAACGTTAAAAAGAAAAAAAAAAAAAAGAAAAAGAAAACAACAACAACAACAAAAAAGCACAACCAAGCTACATAATTGTTAATGGTAATTGTGTCCAAAACATACTCCTGTTAATATGGAGCAAAGGATGTATAACCCATTTCCAGTGCCAACATGATACCAAGCAGCACAATACAAGTTGAAATTTTTAAATTAACCAACTTCAATTAGTTAAACAAAGTATAAAGGGATATATCACAATAATTCTAACTGCTTAACCTGTAACAGATATCAATTATTAGTGTTGCTTATATATAGCCTTAGAGCTCATCCTCAGACTCCCTAGGTCCGTGTTATGGATATGCTTGTACAACTGCAGGCGCTTCAGAAACTGCAGTCAGTCCAGCTGACATACTTCTTCTCAGCTGATGCTGATCTGATGATCTGATGAGGCTACATGCTCCAGTCTTAAGTCAACACTGGGATGGCTTAAGATGTTTTATTTTACATTTACAGGAGGTGAGGAATGTGCTTAGTCACATTAGGTGGAAGTTTTTCAAAGAACTACCATTTCCAATGAGCAATAATATGTGAACACTGGACTAGATAACTTCAGAGATCATCTTCCACCTTATTCTTTTTTTTCTGGGATTGTATGAATTATGTAATTTAATGAATAACTTGTATCAAAGATTTGCAGACTGAAACGCAAGAAAGGTAACAAGAAAGGCTCAGGTGCAATAGTTGCTGTGTGGATGTTATGATGCATCTCACGTGTAGGAACTTTCATTTAAAAGGAAAGGGAGTTCAGCTATTAATGAACAAGGTGCCCATACCAAAGCATTATATGGAAATGTCTGTAGCCTAAGCTAGCTAACTAGTTATGCCTCTGAACTGTGTGTAGCTTTTATGGCTGTGAAAGAAAGACTTAAATCTTACCAGGCATAAGAATAAATTGTTGAAGAAAGATATGGGAATCTTACAAAATTCACTGGTAAAGTAAAGCCTATAGGAAGGTAGGTTATAGCCCTAAGCTTTGTAGGTTTAAAGCTCCTGGTTTGTTATTGGACAATTTATATTTTGTAATAACATACTGCTTTTTTTTTCCCCTGGACTGATGGCCTCATCTGGTGTTGAGCAAAACCTTGACCCTTGCTGGACTATGAAGAGCTACCCAAAACCAGAATTTGTCAGTCATAGAAGGAGTAGAAAGCCCCCAGAAACAAATCACAATGCTGGACAATTCCAAAGACTTAGTGCTGGACTTCAAACATTCACTCATTTCATGTTCATGCAGAATTTTAAATACATATGCTCTACAATGTTAGGCCAAATTAAGATGATTTAAATGTTGATCTAAAAGATTCTAAATCTCCAAAATGGAGAAAGCTCACAGGGTGAGTCACGGGTTTAATTCATTTTTTTCAAGGAATATTCTGCATTCAGGAAAAGAATATCTTTTTTTCAAGTGTAGTAAGCATGCAAGTCAATTTGTAACACAGTTACTGCACAGGAAGAGTTCAAAGCCCTGTACTGTCCAGAGTAGTTAATTTGTCTATGTACACTGAAAGTATCTATATCATTAGTTTTAATTAAAAATAATGATAATAATAATTTAAATTATTTTCTTATCCCATTTCTAATGTGATTCTCTCAAAGTTTCATCTCAAAGATGACCCAAAAGGGAGTAATTTTTTCAAGGAGTTTTTAGTTAGCTCAGTTTAACCTCCATCAAGTTTGTACAGAAGAGCCCATTTGATGGTCTGGCTCTTTATGAAGAGGCAATGAAGAGGATGGATCTTGCATTAGATGACAGGACACAGACAGAGATGAGACATATGGGAAAGGTCAGAAATGAATATACATGAAGTGAACAGCCTGTAGGAAAGGAAAAATGTGTTTTTTGGTTCATAGTTTGCTTAATTAATAAAGGAGGAAACAACTCATTGACATCACACTAGAAGTAGTTTACCATCTCTATTATTTGTAGCTTACGTGAGATGAGTAATAATTGTCCTCATCCCTAACAGTTATTTTTACCTAAATACCTTTAAAAAGAGAGAGAGAGAAAGAGAAATAATTTTAAACCAGTCTAAGAAACATTATGTGCAATAATTTTGAAGTTTCAATTGACTTTCAGAACTTTTAGCTCAAGTATTGGGTTTCAAATGAGCATAAAACCACTTTCAGTGGTTATATGGCCTTTTTCTTCTAGAATCTGGCCACAAGTGGAAGAAGAAGAATCAAATATTTTAGATCAACCTCATTCCTTCAAGAAAAAGCAGAACATTAGAAATGTTACAAAAGAATTACTTGGTATTCCCACTTTTGTTTTCACACTTTCAGTTCATCTCAAAAACAAAACACCAGACATTTGTGAGACTGATTTATTTTGATCATTTTTTGCATCTCTTAGCCCTAGCATTTAGCTGATGCTCACTGAAAGCTTGTTCAAGTAGGTCTGTGTTCTTGTGCTAAATCAGAAATCCACTGCTTGTGAGTAGGGCAGCCAGAAAAACTACACATCGCCATTAAACACCTTTATCCTCTGATGTGAAGCTGGAGAGGAGGTGCAATGCTATTTTTCTTTTGTTATATTAAATGCAGATAAAGTCTTTAAAATATTTTGGTTAACCAGACAACAGTGACTTTCAGTCACTCCTATCCAAATGCAGTTAGGTCCTTATATTATCGTAATAATCCTCCAAAATGACTGTTGGCAGAGGTTTAATCAAAACTCCAATTCTCAACTTCAATAAAACACTAGAGCTGCTCCGTAAGTAATGCCCTGTATTTTATTATGTTCGCCCTTGACACCAGAGGTGGATGTGCATGATATGACAGTGTTATTAGCTTCCTAAGTTTGAAGCGAAAATATTGAGTGATTAGTAAATGGCATTTGGAATCTGCCTAATGTTTTTGTGTTCTCATTTATAAGTCTTCTTTTGAGCATGTAAATAAACTTTTTGAAGCTGCTGAGAGAATTTGAGTTACACTGTACACGTGCTTTAGCATTGTGCTTTATGGAAGTGATAATTATCTTGGCCATTATTTAATGCATATTTCACCATCTGTCATTCGTGAACTTCCTATTACTGACTCACTTACACGGATAATTTGGCATTTAATTCCTGTCTTTTCCAGCAGAGGTGCACTTTGCTTTCACCTCTGTTCTAAGTTTTTGTTGATTACATTTTTCATTCTCCCTGCACTAAATTTCAGTATACTCATTGACTAAACTACACTATAAACAAACAATTTGGTACCGAGATACAAAATTTGAGATTCTTTAATCTCAAATCATTGTCACTTCAGGCTCCAAATACGCAGTTTAAGGATCAAAAGATGAGTTTTTAATCATAAAAATCATTTTTGAAAGCAATTCAAAAAGAAGGCAAATCTGAATGGTTTTCGGGTAAACAAACACAGGTCAAGTCAGTGTAAATCTACAACCATTTCTCTCACTTGAGTATTTAATTTTCTTATGTACTTTTCTTTGCTAGGTCTACAAATAGAAAGATCTCCAGGTGTTAACCAGTTGCACAGGTAAGAACCAAGTTTTTTCAAGGACTTCATAATTTCAAATTATTCTATTTTTCTGCTCATTATAATACAAAATTCTAATAAATGTATAAGATTATAATTTAGTTACCAGATCTTGTTTCTAATTCCTGTAGACTTATTTTTACTTATTTTTTCTCATTCTTTGCTACGTGTTTTGTCATCTTTCAGATGATTCTTATATTATTGATTATTTTAGTTACTTGTTTGTTTTCCTTGTTTTATCTACGAAACAAGTTTAACAATAAAATATATACAAAAAAAAATACAATAAAATATACCAAAAAAAAAAAAAAAAAAAAAAGAAGAAGGAAGGAAGGGAGGAAGGGAAGAAGGGAGGAAGGGAGAAAAAGGAAGGGAGGAAAAGGAAGGAAGGAAAATGAAAAGAAAGTCTGGTTTCATTTTATATGAATTTACTTGTTGGGAAGTAATAAAACTAATGGGATATAAAACTGTATAAAAACCCAAAGTATATTGTCCAGGCTTTTGAACACAATTTCTGAGTTCACTCCTTCACCTAAAAATGCACAAACGCACACTTTACTCCAATCTTCCTGTGATTATGCAAACATTATCAATACAATTTAATCAATAACAGAAATGTAACAGCGAACACCCAAACTGAACTTAAATTTTACTTTTTTTTCTCTTTCTTTCTATTAAAAAAAAAAAAAAGAAAGAAAAAAAAAAGAAGTTTGTTTACTGGTTACAAGGGATGAAAAGCTAGAAGATGAATAACAGGTGGTATAAATATTTATTTGACCATCACTTAGTTGATACATAAATCTTTTCTTCTTTTGTCAGATACACAACTCTTCTCATCTGAGTAAAAAGGAGTTGGTAAGTTAGAATGATTAATGATTCTTTCCAGTTGCATATTCTATTTATAACCTTTTCATTCATTAGAGTTTTTAATTTGTTTTGGGTAGGTTGATTTTCATGCTCGCATGTAATTCTTAAGAAATAATTTATTACAATTCATATTTCTTTCTTTTCAAAATTATAATCCAATTACTTTCTCAGTAAACAAGAATACCTCCTTTTATGTGAAATGAACAACCAGCAAAAGTGGATTCTGATTAGACAAGCTAATTTTGAAAGGACAGATGGAATCAAGCAATGAACTGGATAAAAATAGTAATTGAGCATACCTTGTTAGGTAACAAATGGAACAAATTTTAGAGACAACTAATGCAGGATATACTTAATGCTAAGATATATTAAACAACTTTCGTCTTACTTATTAGCTGCTATAAATCATAGTTAATTTCCTTAAATAACACACTAGTACCTTGCTAAAATTATGACGTTCCTGTAAACACATGCCATTGTAAGACTGTTTTCTCCTACTTTGCCTGGAAACCCTAGTGTTCACTGCAGGAGTTTTTTTGGACCAATAAATCTTTGTGACACAAATCCAGTCACAGTGGCACAAATACCCCAGACTCATATTATGAATGTTGTTATCAGAAATGGACTCCCAGATGTAACTGTGGTCGTTCTGATATAAGTTCCACAACCACTTCTACCAAGCACACAGTATCAGAAAGACTTCCTCTCACAGGTTGAAAGAGAATAAAATGAAGCTTAGCCTCCTGTGTTGCACAAGAATCTGAAAAAACATCACATTAGTCATTACAGAATTCTTCCAGCAGGGCCACCTACTGTCAGCAAATTGCTGAGGACAATGTCCAGACATCCTTTGAATGAACGTGACCTGTTCTTTCCACTTGTATTTTTTTCCTGCATATAGAATACCATGGCTGGAGATCATCATCAATACTTTCTCTTAAACTATATGTATTCATGTATGTATTTGAGCACATGCTTCCTTTCAGAATGATGCAGATGAAAATAGCAGAGCATTTCAATCTCAACAACAGTCAGACAAGGGTGTGGAAATTTGCCTGCAGCCTTGTGGTTTCAACCTGCATGGGAACAGGAATCTGTGTCAAATCACCTGATTTCAGGATTATTGTTTCAGTTATTGACTGTTGCTAATAGCAGCAGAGAACAAACTCCAGAAAAGCTTTGTCACTTCTATTGCATATGAATTGTGACCTGGATGAATATCATGTACATCTTTGATTATCAAGCTAATGAATTCTGAGTATTTTCCTATCTTTTTGTGTGTTTGTTTTGCCAATTATACCTTCATAGCCTATTTACCACATAATTGATGTATAACTTTTCTTCCACTGTTCTGGGAAATTCACAGCTATATTGCTAGAAAATAGCAAAGACAGAATAATATCTCTGTAGAGTGATCTCAAAATCCACATAATTGTGATTCATGGTTCTTTTTTTTCACTTCATTATGTTCTGAGGTCAGATTTCTACATATGTAACTGAGGTGAGGAGAGGATAAAACACACATTCAGAAGATATAGCTCAAGGAGAATTTTACATATATAATCCAATATGGAAAAGTGATCTAATAATATTCAGTATTGTAAGAAAGGTTTTGATAACTTCATCCTAGTTATAAACATTATATCTTTTACATTGGTTCTCTGAATGACTTAATTATGCACCTGCTGCAGGTCCTAAGTTGCTGGGATTGATTTTATTTAAAGTCTTACAGTAAGGCAGCCCCTTTTTTTTTTTCTTTTTTTTTTTCTTTTTTTTTTTTAATTGGATTGATGGAAAATAAAATCAGATGGTCTCAAAGATATTTTTACGTGTTTACCTATTGTCTGTTTGCTGAATACAACAAAGTTCTGTTTTTAAGAAGTTTAAACAAGGAGGGCTTTTTAATAAATACTTTCTGGAGTGGTAGACTTCTGAGCAGAAAAAAAACAGAACCCTTATTACTCTTATCCCTTTGTGTTCTGGAAATTAGCATTTGTGTATGTGTTTCCAAAGAAAGAAGCAAGTTTATATTAAAAAATATCCTTGGCCCTCATTAATGACTTGCTTCCAAAGGAAACAATCCTGCAAGGCCAAACTTTGGTTAACTCAACAGAAGTCAAAGGTCAACAGTAACAGTTTTCAAGAGCTTTAGTACAAATATATGCCTTGTGTCTGCTCAGTTTTCTTTCAGATGCTGAGCAATTGGCAATTTAGTTCGGAAAGAATACGTGAAGTTACATATCCCTGTATAGTGAGTCTGATGTGTTTTTGTTTTATCTGAATCTAAAATACAATTTATGTAAGACCTATTTGTCTTACTTTTAAGAGATAGGAATACATTTTCTTTATCTTCCCCTAGCAGTAGTATTTCCTGGGCAATTTTCAAGGCTGCTTAAAAAAAAAAAAAAAAAAATAGTTAAACACTATGTGCAACTATTAAGAAGTCAATTTGACGTCATTCTTTAATAGTATATTGTACGATTTCATTTGGTATCAAATAGTAAAACTTACTGCTGTAAAATATTTAGTTGTAGTTCTTTCTCTTTGTCAACTGCCATTATATTGGAAGGTCGCTGAAGGTAGCAGATGATACACAGTGTTTTAATAAGGAACAGAACAGTAAAGATGCATTTGATTCCTGTTGCCTGGGAGGCAAGATGTATTTTGTCTAAACCCACAGCTATGGAGGATATAGGAAATGCTTCATTTTCTCTGGGAACTTGAGAGCCTAAGTTGTGAATTTCATCAGATAATTTTGAGAACAAATAGTACCAAAAAGTCAACACAGGACTTCAGGAGCTGATCTAGGCACCATGGAAGTTTAAGGCTTCATGGCTATCTGTTATTTCAATCCAATATTTACTGCCAAATTTCTCCATCTTCCTCTTTCTGTGGCTTTATCTCATCAGCAGGAATTGTACCTCTTCCACCTTATCTCGTGATCTGTGAATGTCTCAGTGTCACGTGGAAAAACAACACTATAAAAAACTTTCAGCAACATCATAGGGACAATTCCTTTCTCCTGGCATCATTTCAGGCTTTTTGCTTATCCTGAAATAGAAAAACAAATGAAAATAGTGTCCTCCTCCATGTAACATGTAACCACCCTGTTTCTTGATAGTAGTATTCTTTACAATGAGGGACCTCTATAAAGGTTTTTTTTGGATAGAGATGTGTCAACCCAGTGTCCTCCATTTAAATCAATCCTATGAACTTAAGTCTGAGAAGCAGCTCTTCATAACCCAGTCAGAATAACAAGATAGCGTAAATATGTTCTCCTACTAGCATAGTATCCGCCTCTAATTTAAGAATAATCAAAAAGACTCAATTTTAAAATTCTGCTGATTTTTAAAGATGATAGTAGAAAGGTAGTAAATACGACCAGTACCATGAAGAGCCAGCCATTAGACTTGAAGAAGGGAAATACGGGTTTTTATATCTTTCTATCAAATATTCTAAATAAAGTTGATTGAACATAAAACAGGGACCACACAGGGCAGCAATCCCTGTAGAGAGCACACATGCTGTGACAGTACATAGAAGAAACCTTTCCATCTTCCAAAAAATTGTATGAACCCAGCCCTTCTATTTGTGTAGGAATCTTCAGTTTTACTAAATGCTGAAATACACAAAATACTAGTTTTATTTTTTAGCACATTAGTCATGTAGGTGCTTTTTTCTCTTGGTGATTGGTAACTTACTTCTAAGCACTACATATACTAAGACTTTTTTTATTTACTTCCTAACGCTTCCTCCCATCCACTTCCTTTCTAAGATTACACTGCCAAATCCCTCTTATCTCTTGTGTCTGTATCTAAAAATCATCACTAACTGCTTTTTTTTCCTCTTACTAAGCCTATGCAGTCAAACTTCAGAGTTTCAATATCTGAAATCTCCTCAATCTTTTTGTATTATCCAGTTACCAAATCCACTGCTTCCATGTTGCTTTTCCTAATGCTGCACTAAAGCTAGTTACGGACATTCTCCTTTTTCTACTCATATGCTACCCTATTACATCAGCTTCTCTTTTACCATGGTTTTCTGGATTCACGTTGCCAGAAAAGTACAACAGACAATCACAGAATTATAGAATCATAAAATGATTTGTGTTGGAAGAGACCTTTAAGATCAACTAGTTCCAAGTCCCCTGCTTTAGGCAGGTACACTTTCTATGCCTTCAGGGAGAGGGTATCCACCACTCCTCTGGGCAACCTTTTCCATTCTACAAAGTGATGCTAGGAGGTAGACCCAAGCCAACTATATGAGTCTTATATTACTTTAACATAGTTTGTAATGTGTGATGTCAAGATTTTGGAGTAAACAGTATCATCATTTTCTGCTCATGAACCTTTGCGTAACTATTTCTCATATCTATTCTCAGTTTTCTCATAAGGACCTCCTTACTGGAGAGCTTCTCACTTAC
Organism: Alectoris magna; assembly: GCA_030625065.1. Taxonomy (NCBI): domain Eukaryota; kingdom Metazoa; phylum Chordata; class Aves; order Galliformes; family Phasianidae; genus Alectoris; species Alectoris magna. The sequence continues at coordinate 192,550,595 of CM060560.1, read as the reverse complement.
AAGAAAGTTGTTTCCAAGTTTATTACCTTTCTGGTCTCAAGATTTCTCTTAGAGTATCCACTCCAATCCAGTGACTATCCTTACTTACTAATAGAGATTTTTTTTTTCATAGATTGGAGTCCTGCATTTCAGAATTCCTTAAAATATCAGAGAACCTCTTGCAGAGAATCACTGCACAAAGAGAACTACAAATGAGTGCAGCAAACATTAGTAAATAAAACTGTCTGAATTGCATCTTGCCTGTACCTGTTCATAATCATTATATATTTAAATATTCAGTAAAGAACAAAAGTGAATGATCAAATAGTGGCCTAAGGATAGGGGAAGATAGGCTTCAGTAAATATTGCTGTTGCCTAAGTCTGTATATTTTATTTGTAAGCTGTATTTTCATTTCTCATGGGAGATGTTACCTTGAAAAATATTATTGCCTTCTTATTTCTTAGAAGCAGATTCTTAAAGCAGCTAACAGTGGATTCAGATGTGACACAAGTTAGCAATTGCTGTGATATTGCCTTAGATTTGAATGCTGCTTTTGTCCTAAGTAAGTTCAAGGATATGTTGGGAGAAAAACGTTAAACACACAGGTCCTTTTTCAGCTGGCTAGTATACAAGAAATGAAGTATATAGGAAGGGATAGAGGCAAGTTTTCGTGCAGATTTCTCACACAGTTTGGATACAACACATAGAAACAGAAAGAGTGACATCTGCGTTTTTAGCAGAGAGTGCAGAAAACTCAATGAGGGAGAGTAAATACCATCCTGGGAAGGAAAAAGTGTCAGAGGGAGGTTGTAGAAGGAACCAATTGTAATTTGAATCACTCATTGAATCAAACCTCCACCAGCATAGCCCTGTGATGGTGCTCAGAGACCATGGAATCACAGAATCATAGAATAGCCTAGGTTGAAAAGGACCACAATGATCATCCAGTTTCAACCCCCCTGCTATGTGCAGGGTTACCAACCACCAGACCAGCCTGCCCAAAGACACATCCAGCCTGGCCTCAAATGCCTCCAGGGATAGGGTATCCACAACCTCCTTGGGCAACATGTTCCAGTCTGTCACCACCCTCTGGGTGAAAAACTTCCTCCTAATATCTCACCTGAACCTCCCCTGTCTCAGTTTAAGACCATTCCCCCTTGTCCTATCACTATCCACCCTCATAAGCAGCCATTCCCCTTCCTGTTCATTAGCTCCCTTCAAGTACTGGAAGGCCACAATGAAGTATCCCCAGAGCCTTGGAATGGCAGTGAATGACCTAGCTAGGAGACAATGGAGAATTCAAGGCTCATCTGTGTTTCATTAGCAAGTTGAACGAAATCAATTCCTTTCCTAGGAAACAGTTCTTTACTGATGAATCAGCACTTTCCACAAGAAGATAAATATTCTGTTGACAGTTTTGACCAGCTTTATTTTCAGCATGAAGGGATCCTGTGCTACTCCCCTCTGTCATATCCACTCCAGTCCTTGATGCAGGAATTGTCATCTTTAGTTATATCTGCACATTGCATGCAACAATAGCTGGAGGCATTAGATTACAGTACAAATTGGCACAGAAATCAAAAGAGATCTAAGGTGTTTTCAGCTGAATGCCTACATAATTGATGGCCTCTTCAACTAATGCTGCCATAGGTTGATACTGTCACATCACAGATCAAGACCAAATGTAGCCATATGCAAGATTACAGATTATTTTTGGCATTGCAGCACAGAAATACAATACAACGAAGCCTCGGGTTACAAAAAGTAGATAATTGGCATCCAAGCAAAGTGTAATCACAAGCATTGACACTGCTTTCCTCTGTTTTATGGTGAAGCTGATTAAAATTTAAGTTTAGTTCACTCTTTAATTTATTTCTCCATTTAATTTCCTCTTTTCATATAGGGGAAATTATGATCTTACAAAGCTGACATTAAATGATCAAATAATATTGAACAAACTAATGAAAATCTTAAGAAAAAGTCATTGTGAATTAGGTATTTGCTAAACTGACAATACAAGCCTTTGTAAACCTGATATTGTTCTTATGTAAACTCATGAATGGAGACTTTCTCAAATAAATTACTTAATAACATCAGGGAGTCATTGGCTGTGTAAATATATCCCAGGGGTACATACTAAGATTTCTGAATTTAAATGTTCAATAGAACTTCATATTTGTCACCTCTACTAACAAGTTTTTCTTTATGAAATCATTATTACCATGAAAAAGTTAAATTTTGTATCTAATTTCTTGAATTAATGCTGTTTGTTGACCCTAAGGGCTTGAAAGTTCTTTCACTGGAATGCATCATATCATAATTTTTGTAGCCCCAACACTTTGCTCTCAACTATGAATGCACATAGTGATTCTTTTTAAAAATTAAGGTAGCAACTTCTATTGTTCTCTACACAAAACAATTAACAGAAGAGGCAATAAATATTTTTAATCTTTAATGTTACATTAGTAGTGAAAAGCCATATTTCATGCCTTCACAACAACACTGCCTATTGAACAATGCCTTTCTGGTTCCTCACTATGAAGATATTTGATTAGAAAAGGAAAAACAATTGAATTATTTGAAATCAGTGGAGCTTTCCATCATTTCCTGCTTGATATACTTGTGAGTGCACAGCAGCACAGCCACATTTTTAAGCAGATTGACAGTGTTTTCTCAACCCTACATTATTATAGTTCAAATGAATGGGTTGTTTTATTGACATATTTCTTTTTGTTGTTAATGTAACTTACTAAATAGGAATGTTATTCTTTTCATAAGCCCAGAATTTGGGCACCAAAACAACACAGCTTTTGACCTTGATGTTGACCTCTCCTCTGCCTACTGTTAGTTATAATCATTTTTTTTTGCTGCTGGTCTTTGTGAACTCAGTGTCATGGACATATGTTAGGCATAAGACAAAACATAGGACTGATGGAAATGTGAAAACTATTATCAGATGAGTAACAAAGATAGGCTTAGCATTTGGGTGCTTTGGGCTTCACGTGAAAATCACAATGGAAACATGACTGTTCAGACAGTGTTCCAAACAGAAAAGCTATTTAGCTTTCTGCCAAGGCAAATTTGTGTTGAAAACGACTTGTTCCATCCAGTGTTTTGCTATAGACTACAAATCAATTTTACATTGTAGGCACATCTACTGTTCCCCAGTTTAACAATGTGCATGATAATTTTTATCATTATTATTATCATTCCTGCCTGTGCATAGTGAAAACACTAAGGTAAATAATTAAATCTGTTTTGTTGCAAGCTTTTGATTAGAATTCAATTCAAAATTAAGATTTCACTTTTATATATATTGTTTCATCCAGTTGCTAGTATTCAAAAAGCTGTTGCACCCATGCAGGAGTCACTGATTCCCCTGATTGCCTCTCCCCTGGCTGTACTGGGAAACTACATACCTAATGCACCGATTACTTCTGTGTTCGCGACATTTAAGGTCTAAGGAGCTGACTGTAACCTTTTGAGTTTGATTCATTTGCCCATATGTTCATGTCTAGTGATACCTGAGAAGCCGTAAGTTAGCCAACGAATCCTCGTGAGATCGGTGTAGATTATGTAGGATGTGTGGGAGTTCCATGGTTTTCCAGAGTGCCCACAAAATCCTGGGCCCTACTGAAACTCCCATGGCCCTAGACCTAGACATTAAGCAAGTAAATTAAGTTCTTATGTCTAAAGTGTTATTTTCTTTAATGTAATAAAGAATTAATGCCACCTTCTTACACCATCCACTGAAATTATTCCAAAAGGAGGCACAGACTCATCAATTTTAAACCAAACACCATTTATTCTGAACAGCTAAATACAATGCAGTTGGGTGAATAATGTGTGCCTCTGATTTCTCCAATCTTTTCCAAAGTTTCTGTAAATATACACTCAGGTTTTTTTTCTGTAGAAGGAAAATCAAGTCTTTGTTTTTTTTCTCTCCAGTCAGAAAATAACTGGAAAGTTTCTAAGTGCATTACCTAGATTTCAACTATTTTCCAGCAGAAAATTCAGGCATTGTGTTATGTTTTGATGTTTCTACTTTTCCCAGCCAGGACACAGTTTCAGGGATTAATACAAATATAAACAATCTTGAAAATTTTGTTAAAAATTAAATCCAAATATTACAATTTTTGGTGACCAGTGCTTGATGTAGAAAAGGGCTTGAATCAAATACTGAAACAGAATGAAAAAAAATAAAACCATTTATGTCCATCTTCTGGCCACCAGCAACTTCCCTGTAAATCTTGTCCCACATTTTCTCTCTAGACAAATGACCCTGCTTGACCTAATGGAGTAAATCCAGTATGTGCGATTAACTGAGTACAATTTTAAATTTCCTATAAAACATTATCTGCTGGAGAATATGTGAAACTGTAGGAATTAGCCATGCTAAAGTTATTCATTTTTTACTCCAAATGAGCAACCTCAGAACAGCTTGTTGGAAGGTCTGGTACTTACTTATAATCAAATTTGCTGATGACTTGCAATGTGCATGTTGAAACGAGGTCAGCCATTTGAGCTGCTCACCACCAACCTTGCCTTTCCACTAGCCAAATCACTGCTCAGATGCTCATAGAGTCTTGTTATTACCATAATGCCAACATGTTATCCAAGTTGAAATGTCTTTTGCTATTGATCCAAACATACACTTACCCACTGAAAAACTCTTATGATGTTGTTCATGAATACCAAAATTTGGCTCAGGTTTTTTAATGGGTTATCAGGCAAATAATACTGCAACCTAAATAACTATGCTATAAACTCTGGTTTGTATGATTTTAAATGAATCCAGATGTCTTATTTTTACCCCTTGCTTTTGCATGGCCATTTCCAATGGTCAAAGTCCCAAACCAACAGTATCCAAAGACTCCCACTGATTCTCCCACTGTGGCTTCTGGATGCAGCCACTGGAAAGCCTGCACTTGACATCTGTCACCCTGCTGAGATGTGAGCTGATGTTCTCACCCATCTGACATCATAACTGTATGACTCCGAATTACAGTACCTCTTAGTAACCTAGGCACCCTCCTCCCATAGTCATTCCAGAAACAGTGGGCACAAACTGAAAAAAGCATTTATAAACCTCAAATTTAAACATGTAATTCAGATCTTCATGCCACAGTGAGGTTTGACTGGTTATAAATAAAAATTGCCTGGAGTGATTTCAGGACTTTATGAAAACACATTGTTGCTCTATAAACCAAAGCTCTGAATAATATGTCTAATAGCACCAGAACAACAGGAGCTACATATTCCATCTGTTTATCCTTTCTTGCCTGCATAAGGGATACATATTATTCCTGTTAGTGCACTAATTTTAGGTTTGTGGACCTAAGCTTTCATCTATCCATCAGAAGATCTTGAAGGTATGCCAACTTGTGTTTTACTGAATCATGCTTCAATTTTCATTTATTTTTATTTTTAACGTATTAGACATGAAACTGGAAAAAAAAAAAAAAGAAGTACTAATTTTTTCCTTAATGTTGTGGTTTTCTGTAATTCAGGGGGAAATGGCTTTAAGCTGAAAGAGGCTAGATTTAGTCTAGATATTAGGAAGAAACTCTTTACTTTGAGAGGGGTGAGAAATTGGAACAGGCCGTCCAGTGAAGTTGCAGACGCCCCCTCCCTGGGAGCATTCAAGGCCAGGCTGGATAGGGCTTTGAGCAACCTGGTCTAGTTGGAGGTGTCCCTGCCTATGGCAGATGGGTTGGAACTAGATGGTCTTAAAGGTCCCTTCCAGCCCAAACTATTCAATAATTCTCCGAATGCACCCCATTATCTTGTGATTTTACTTCTGAGAAATATGTAATCCTCAAAAATATTTTACTCCTTAGTACAAAATTGTGTCCTAGCTTGGAAAATAATATTCATAAAGAGAAAAACATTTATTTTGTCTCATTTTGGAGTGTGTTATCTGCCTGCAACTTTGACTTTCTTTTCTTAGAATGCACGCAAAGTTTTCCATGTTGTTTATTGTCACCATTGTTACTGCTGTTTTATGACATACCTTTCTATTTCTGTTATTCAGAAAAAAATATAAGGTGAAAAAGATTCCTTTTATTCTTATACTCTTGTATTTTGTTAGTGAGGAAGTTTATATTGTTTTTTTGTTGCTGTTCTTTTCTCATTTTGAATTGATGAAACAGGTGCTTGGTGCAAAGAATGATCTTGTACATTAATTAAAGCAGGACAATCTCAAGGTATCTAACTCATTAAGGAGAAGAACTAACTTGATCAGAGATACTTGCAGAGGCAAGAATTTGTTATAATCATTGACTCTTTAATTTAACGGAAGAAGATATAACAAGATCCAAGCAATCGAAGATTACGCTTGAGAAATTCAGAGGTAGAAATAAGATACTTAAAGTGTAATTAACCACCACAACTTACCTTTAAATGTATTACACTCTTTACTGCTTGTGGTTTTGAAGTCTTAAAGGTCTTCTTGCAAAATCACTATATTCAAACATAACCTGCTGTCTCGTTGGAAGACTAAATTGAAGTTCCTAATGTTTATTATGTAGAAGATAAAGTCAGTAGTTATACAAAAGAGTTTGGTGGACTTCACCTTTGTGAGGCTGCCAGCATCCTCAGTTGTCTCCACCACATCTTCCATATGGTAGGGCTTCATTCTTCTGCTTTGTGTGTGATGCTTCCATTAAAGTCCTGGTTTGAATTACTAAAGGATCAAATGATACAGGACCAATAATTATATCAGGTAGGATAAGTAGCCTAGAATCACTTGGTAGTGTTGTGCAATGATTATGTCACTTTTTCAAAGTATAACCTCTACTGTTTGATTAAAAATGAGGCTATGAGCGTGCGTTTCACTCATAGATGGAAAGGCCTTAGTAATAAAAGAAAAAGAAACAGAAATAAAAATTTGAAAGACTGTGCAGAACATTTCTTCTGACTAAACCTTTAATATGAAAATAACACATCACATATGAAGTGCCATCAATATTTCTGGTGCTCAGAACATGCTGTTAATGCTTTGGAGTGCATATGTGTCATACGAGTATCTAGCTGACATTTTAAGTGATTGAATGTTAGGGAACCTTCATTCCATCCCTGTTGCTGCAAATGTGCTCCCAGGGTTCATACCTTGGAAAAACCCTGGCTCATAGGCAGAACAGTAAATAGATGAAAAGAAAGGGCGAAGATGTTATCCATAAGGTCATATAGCTTCTTTTCATTATGAGAGAATAGGTTTTTAAAGTCAGCAAAGGATTTGGAAGATAATGTCAAACCTTTTAAGGAAGAGATTTCTTTTTCAGTAGGGAGCCAGAGTAGGGAAAAATGGAGGTAATATACCGTGTTAGGTTTAGAGCCACAGGCATTGCAACTGTAGTTGGTACGATGATACAACGAAGAGAAAGAGGAGACTGCCGAACAATGAAAAGGAAACACAAATGTAGTAGGACAAACTTTATTATTCATTGTCTTTTATTACAAAAGAGGTTAGGGCCAGTGATAACAATCCCAAATGCCTTCAGCTTCTCATCAAAAGAAAAACAGAATCACGTATTCATTTTTTGTTTAAAGTACAGTTTTGTTCTTTTTCCAGACTGATATCAAATGCTTCTGTCTGTGTTCTACATTGTTCCAAAGGTCACTGAGCTTAAATGGGTACAGGTGAGAGTAATGTCAGATGTATGAACAGTAGTCAGGTCTATACCTCAATAGCAATCATAGCAAACTCTTTCCCATGGTGAAACTATAATGCAAGTAGATACAATTACATCAAAGTGTGACTGACTCATTATACCGAAACTTTAAAGATCTTTCCTTACTCATATCTTGAAAGCAAATTAATTTTGTTCAACTCTGCAATTCTGATCTGGTTATCAGTAGTAAGTAGCTTTGAATTTTAGTCTTTATACAGTTGTAGAGCAAAAGCTTCCTAAGGGTTGCCTCTACTAAGTAAACAAAACATGAACTCCAGCTGTGAGTTTCTCTGTAGGTTTGGCTGTTTGTAGAAAATATCTTTTGAAGTTTCCAGATTCATACCCTATCACACTAAAAAGCAACACCAGGTAACATCTCCTGGCAACGTTCATGTACTTGCTAATAAGGACTCCAATGAACTTGCTAATAAGGACTCCTGGAAACTGTGAAGTTGCTAGATACAACTCTCAAATGGTGGAAATCTATACAGTAACTATTTGCATTTTATTTCTACAAACTCATGATAAAATTTCACAGTTAGGATTTTTTGTGTCTAATCAGATTGAATTTTTATCCAAAACAGAAACAGAAAATAAAATATTTCTTAACATTAATCCAATCATAGCAATCTGAAGTTGGCCTGTTTCTAGGTTTTATTTTCCATTTCTTAGAATGCATCAGAGCTACTAGACTAGGACATATGAAAATGTAATTGAGCTTGAAATGTCATCTTGATAGTAAGCGATACAGTTAATTTTGTTGGTAAATGTTGTGCAGTGCTAATTGCTAAATCTAAATTTAACAACTAGCTTAGAAAATCTGCAGCGTAATTTATAATGGGATATAAGCTGCAGGCTTCAGCTTCTGCTGACTTTTTATTATTATTACTTATACTAGTTTATGAAGATACCGCTAAAGAGTTTTAACCAAGAATCAAACTGCATGCCTAATATAATTCCAACTAAATTTGACTATATACCTACTAAATTTCCTATGGGTACAAAATATGTTCTAACAAATTAAGCTTGTGTGAAGTCTTATGGTTTGTAATTAGAAATAAATACATATTTTCATCCTAGCCTTCATTAAATTCTTCAAAATTTTCATTGACACTGTTAGAAAATTTGGTTGGTACTGGCCTGTCTGTTTCCCATCCTTTCAAAGAGGAACATTGCATCTGCTGTTTGGAAATCTTGAATTAGTCACATAAATTTTACATTGGACATTCTGCAATATAAAAATCCTTAAGGTAATAAAACATTAGCAACAAGAAAATAAACTGGAGATAATTAATTCAAATCTATATTTTCTAACACTATAACATTTTGTATTGCAGAATCAGAGGGAAGTTGAAGTTGGAAGGGACCTTTGAGCCCAATGGTTCAGCAAGTTTTCAGTCCACCTTATCTAGCAAATACGCCATCAGCTTGTCTGAGAATGTTATGGGAGACTGTTGAAAGTCTTATGAAAGTTCAGATAAACAACATCCACTGCTCTTTTTTTCACCCACTGAACAAGTTATATCATTGTAGGTGGCCTTCTTGCTGGTTAAAGATCCCCTGCCACATCCAGAAGTGGGCCCATATTTTGAGTAGTCTTCCTTTGGCTGATGATGTTCTTCTAGGAATATCAATGTGGGGTTTCATGACATTATGAAATCGGGGGCATTTCTTAGATGCCCCCAAGCAATTCGGTAGCCTGGCCTTGTTTCTTGGGTCACAACTAATGTCATGGTAGATGGGAGCTACCACGACAGTCAGGAGCTTCAGCTTCTGAAAATATTTTAGTAATCAATTTAAAAGAGAACTGTAACCTCCCTTCATTAAACGTACTGTGTTAGATCTTAACCTTCAATTGAACCAGTGTTCCTTCATATTTATTTTGATGTGTGCTTTTTAGTAAACCCAATGTTTTCCAAAATTCTTTGCTTTATTTTCTGTTTCAAATCTAGCATGGAAAATTATGTGTTATTTTGAATCTTTCAAACTCATCAAATGTCCCAAATTGATACATGCCTGTTCAGGAAAAAAGCTTTCCACTAATTGATGTTATAGTCAAGATTCAGCTATGTCTCTGGAGCACTGTTAATTTCTAAAAACAATAAAAAATAATGAAAGTTGTCACTGCTTAAATATACAACAATATGCAAGATGTACTTTAGTTTTCATTCCAGGCATGTTTTCCTTTTGTTTTGTTTTGTTCCACTTATGCTACATTTCTTCTGATTTCTATCTCCTTCATGTACGCAAGTCTGTGGTTAGTCATCATTTTCTGTTCTGTTTTGTTCAGATCTTTAGATACAGTAGTTGTAGAGATACTTCAGTTTTGTCATTAGAAATAAACACAGCTGGAGTTATGGAGTTACATAATCCTGAAAAGATTCTCTTTTGAGAAAGGCAAGATGCTCAGCTAGTATAAACTGCCATGTTTTACTGAAGCATGCCATGCCAGATTTGCATTGGCTGAATATTTGGCTCTCAAAGCCCCTTTTGAAGTGAGGCTGTCACCCATGTGGAATGTGGTGCTCTGCCCCCATGCCTTAATATTTTAGGTAGAGTTGAGATATTAATTTTCCTCACCAAGTCAAATTACAGTATAGAGAGAACTTGTCAACTGCTTTTTAAGATATACAATATAGTTACAGAAAAATCACGGACATACAGCAAATAATTTTCAGTCCACTGAAAGAGCATTCTTGCTCTCAGCACAGTCCAAAGATAACTCAAAAATGTGAGACTGATACTGATGGCTTGATTTATTGCTGCATTATCCTGAAGTTGGCACGTGCAGTTTTCCCACCATATAAAGAAACCCAAATGACAACAAAGGGATACTGCAGTTTGGCACCCTGCAAAGGATTGATTTGATAAAAATTGCTTGTTCAGTACTGAGAGGCACTAGTCGTGTGAATTATCTTCTACTTAGCCTTTCTTTCCCTGAATCAGTATTCAGATATTCAATATTCAGATATTCAATATTCCCTGAGACCAACTCTGAAACATATTCCCTGGGCCTTCCACCTAAGCACAATATGCAAGGCATCAGAAATACTCAAATGACATTAATGACAGCTGCCATGTGTTCTCAGGGGATGGGAAAGGTGTGAGACAAATTGAAATGTGGATCAGACAATCACAATAGCAGTGGTAGATAAGGGAGGGCTTTCCCCTATTTATAGAACGGCATGGGTTGGTAGGACTTTAAAGATCATCTAGTTGCCACTCCATAAATTTTAGTTACAGAAAGGGATTAATGAGTTGAACATTTTTTAAACCAACAATTATAGTGACTTGCCTAGGCCTGTATAGTTTATTTTCAGTAGTAGGATTGCAGTCTGACATTTCTCTTTAAAAAAGAAAAAAAATAATAGATTAAATAAGTCAAAATGTTACTCTGCCACAGGTATGGAGATTTACATTTCTGACAGTGCCTCTTTCATAGTAGTCTTAAATGTGATTGCTGTGGTGTTACCAAACCGAGAATCACATCACTTACTGTAGAAGTAGTGACACCTCACCAGACCTCCATAACATAAGCCAGGCAGATGAAATGAGCAGTGAAATAAAAGCGGTAAGCTATATATTTTACCTTCTAACCATTGAATAGAACAGGATTGTATTTCCAGCTATTTTCAGAGATTAAGGTTAGCTCCAAGCATTAAGCATGACTTTTAGTGTTCTCTGCATACTGTACCAAAGGCACAATAAATTAGCTAAATTACTATGGTCTATAAAATCATTGTAAATGTAATACACCTCAGTTGATATAAATGAAGTCAGTTAGGATTTTATATAATAAAGATGAGCCTTTAAATGATGAGTAGTATTTCAGCCGTTTATGAATTGAACTAAAGAAGGTTTTTATCTCAAATTTCTGAAGAGAGAGTTGAGACCCAGCTCCCATGAATCTCATCAAATGGATTTAGAAAGTTTTGCATCAAAAAGGCAAGAGAAGCAGATGGTCAGCAGAGTTTATCAGACAAATTCTTTATGGGTTACTGTGTGTCAGTAATGCTTTAACATCAAGAATTATAAATGTAATTTTCTGTATATTAAAACCTCAGCAAGAGTTTTAATTGCTAATACAAAAGGGGCACAAAATGTTCAAGGTAGAGCTGCAAAACAGGTAGGTGGCAAGGAGTTAAGGTGAATACAACTGCCAGCTTCTGAGCAGTTCCTGTATAAAAGAAAATACTGAAAATATTTTCACATTTTATCTGTCAAAAGCAATGCAATATTAAAAAGATGTATTCAATAAAGCCAGAGAGAAATCACAGCTAATAACATACAGTTTGTTCAAGCCCTGGTATGAATCCTGTCACTGCTCATTGCAAAGCTCTTGTGCCTCTATGTATTCTTATTGCTTTTTAAAGCAATCTGGTCTTGAAACCAATACAAAGTTACACTCTTACATTGTAAATTGATGTATATCAGCGTTAAAACAGTCATTAGTGTGAAGGGAACCGGGAGAAGACAGGGAAGACATAAATTATTCAGTATAAGGGGAGACCATTTTTCCATATGCGTCCACTTTTTTATGTAAAAGACAAACGTGTGAGCACACATACATACAGACACTTTCTATGAACCTTTTAAGTCTGAGTACCTTTGAAAGAAGTATTACACAGACATAAACCAAATGTCTAGTCCAATTCTCTGCACAATAACATTATAGTAAATAATAAATCTTTTCTGTTGGGTGACTGGAAGGACAGAAAAATACACTCAGACTGGCTGTGACTAAAAGGTACCCATGATGACATTTTCAAAAGCTCTCACATTTTCATCTGTTGATTTTAATAAGAACAATTTTTTTTTTTTTTAATGAAATATTACTCACAATATTAGCCATCACACACAGTAGTAAGAGGTGTCCTATTTTTTGTGACTTCTAATTGTTATCTTATATATTAAAAAAATAAATGGCAACATTGTTGATTGATAAATTAGTACTGGAGCTGGTAGCTCTTAGTTTAAATATAGCCTGATATAGAGCTGGAAAGTATCAAAACTAAGTCTTTTAAAAGGGTTGTCTAATCTTAGGTTGTAGTAAAAGATTTTGAAAGTTTCTTCCATGGTAAAGAAATAGGAAACATAATTTTTTTAAATCTGATTTTCTTTTACTGTTTTACCTGTGTTTAACACACAAGCAGCACAGAGGAAAAACTTAAGTTGATAAGTTAAAGTAGGCAATGTAGTTTCTTAATTTTTAATCAATCATAGATGTACTTTTGTATGTATTTTTGTTGCCACAATGGAACATTTATGAATGTCCACTGTCCACTCCCATTCGCATGAAGTATCTGTCAACCCACCATGAGCCACAAACTTCAGAACTTATTTGCAACAAAAATTTAACAGCTTTATTTAATGATATATCTGTGTTCCTAATCAATGTGAGTGAAATGTTTTCATAATTTAATATTAAAGTTGGTACATTCAGAATTTTGAACAGGTGAGGATAAATCGTGTTTGCCTGTGAATAACAGCTTTTATCATTTACTCAGTGGGATTGTAATGTATTCTTTCAATCTCCACCAAAGGTAGTAGCAGGAAGCTATTTTATAGATTTCTTGGTAATCTGAGCTGATGTTATACCTGTTACAGGACACTTCCAATAAAATAGAATCACAGCAGGATAAAAAAGATACAAATGGTGTTTTTATACCAGTCAATAAAAGCATGACTCTGTAGTAACAGAAAATTTGTTCATGAATTTGTGAAGTACCGGTGGCTCAGTTGGTAAGATATTAAAATAATCTATGTCCTGCCATTGTAACTTTTTCTTACAATTGTATCTTTAATTTGCTGTCTCATTTTCATTGTCAATGAGAAAAAGTAAGTCATTTATGGCCCATATCAGGTGGGTTTTTATTTTGCGGATAATTTTCACTAAGAACAAGGAAGTCTAGTACTTTTGTATATATGAACTTATTTCTAATGACTCCTTGTCATAGAAGGTGTATTTTAATAAAGCAAAATTTACTTCCATTGAGATTCCAGGTCTACTTAACTAAAGCTACAGAACCACTTACATTAAAAAGTTCAGGATGCAAGCTGCACTGGAATGCATATCAGCATCCACTTTTCCCCTTTTCACTGAAATGCTGAAGATTTCAGGGCTGCTTTCAGGAAGTGTAAAGGTGGCCAGTTGGGCTCAATTTGAAGGACAAACACGAAAAAGATTACAGTTATGGAAGTTAATTGGGTGAATAAGATTCTGACCTCAGTCTCACAGCTTATACTGGGAGTCATTCCAGAAGGGGGTAGAAATTATTCCTCTTTATGGTTATAATCCATGAGCTGTAATTATTCTCGGTGGGGGTTCTGCATTTCATTGAAATTTGGAAATAAAAAATTAAATATATTGAACAGAAATAGGAGTAGCCACATGCATCTGAACAACTATTTTGCTGGCTGGCTGAAGAAGATTTTTATAGCTGTTATTCTTTCGGTAAATAGGTGTTTTAACATATTTAGGTGTTCAGCCTCCGTCCCCTTATCTGTGGATTTTGCACAGATGTTTTTTTAAATGCCTGCAGGAACACTGCTCTATTACTTTTCTTTCACCACGTGTGCATTGTAAATAGCTTCCTGGATAGAGAATTCTAATTTTTGTAAACAAGTGCTTTTATAACACATGATGCTAAGCATATTCAATAAGGAAATGTTCTTTCTACCTTTCATGGGAAAAAAAAAAGAAAAAAAAAAAAGAAAAAAAAAAGAAAAAAAAAAAGAAATCACGGGTGATATAAATTTTGCATCTTAGATCTCATTTCCTCTTAGAATATAAATCTTGTGCAAAGGAAATACAGTCTCCATTATCTCTTAAAGATGAAACAGTTTCTAATATGGATAGCTGCATTCCCTCTATCATGTTCTTAGGGGATAGGTTAATAAATAATGAACTAAATGTCATATTTTGAAGCCTCTTAGCTCATGGTTGTGTAGATTTCTTACATGTTTATTAAATTTCAATCTTCATTAGGCAGGGTTAGTGGAGAAATTAGGTCCCTCTTGTATTAGCTTAGTAATGCAGAGTTATAAAAATAAATAATAAGCAGACAGTTTTTTGCTTTTTTATCATTCGTGTGTCTTTCCTTGATCCCGACTGTGCCAAGGAAGCTATCTATGATTGAATAAACTGAAGCATTTAGAAAAATGATTTTAATACAATCCTTTTATAATCTGTAAAATGGACTGCATTGAAACCATTATTCCAAATGCTTCAGTTTATTCACAGAATAATTAAAAAATATGTATGTATATATATATATATATTTTTTTTTTTTTAAATTTCTGTTCATTATCTCCAAAGGTAATGCTAAAATCTTTAGTGTGAGCTGAGACATCATAGTCCCACTCTCTGGGCACTGAGATCAATGCTTGTAGTGATATTCACGCATTCTGCACTCTCTGGGAGTTTAGGCAAAGCCTTTCCTTTGGCTTCTGTTTGCTAGGAGCTCTCATTTGCAGTTCATTTCCATAGGGTAACAAAAAAGCTGATAGTCAGGAGAAAACTTAAACATATATATATACACACTTTACCTTGATAGCATCCTAGAATAATTCATGCGGGAAGCTACCTCAGGGGTCTCTAGCCTAACCTCCTACTCAGAGTAGGATTCATCACAAGATTGCTTAGAGCTGTGTCAAGTTAGGTATTAAGAGGATGGATGATAGAAATTGATATTGTCACATCTATACAAGATTTAAAAGAAAAAAACATCCTAAATAGAGGGCCATTTTGTTATAATTACTAACACATAATTCTGATAGAGCGAACGTGTACAATCACACATGAGAAACTTGTAAAGCCAGGTGAGTATCATATACATAGAACCTAGATATAATTAACCCAGTAATTATGAAATTGATCTTGGAAAACTCATTTGAGATGACACAATACTTTAGAACCTATTTTGTGGAAAATAATTATCTCTGAGATAATACAAATATGGTATTCTCAGTGGCAAGGTAACTCTAGTTAAGTCTGTTTAAGAGAAATCTGGAATTTTCTCTGGTAATATACAGAAAAACATTCATCTTGTTGCAAAAAAATGAGAAACAATACTGAAATTGGAAGGAAGGCCAGTTGAAAGCAGACTAGATGAGTAATAAAGTGTAAAAACAAGGGGAATGGAAAGAGGTTACAGGTGAATAACAGGATTATAGGAGTGGTTGGACACAGCTGTGAAAAAGGATGTGAGGAGTATTTCCATTATTAGTGATATTTGGCAAGTATGGTGTTAAAAGATCACTGAGTAAATAGGGTACATTGCTGATCACTCCTACATTGGAAACACAAATGGAAGCTATTAGGATGAGCATAAAAACAGCATTTTCTTTACAGAAGGACACAAGGAGAATGTGGCTTGTTTAGCCCTGGAAAACACAGGCAAAGACAGGATGTGATTGCTCTTTCTATAAACTTATAAGGTGGGTAAACACCAGGGAGAAGAACTACTTAAACTAAAGAACAATGTTGGTTCAAGAACAAATAGATATAAATTGCCCATGAATAAATTTAGGCTGGAAATTAGATAAAGTTTTCTAGTCATCTGGGGAGTAAGGTTCTGAAGCAGTTTTCCAGTAAGAACAATAAAGGAAATGGGGAATCCAGTTCGTTTTTAGAAGGTCATTAAATAGTCATTGAAAGGGATTATATGCTGTGGGTGTCTGTTATGAGCAAACTGAATTGAGAAAAACATTGGACTGTTTTTCTCTTCATAAGTAGATAGCCTGGTTGGACTATTGAACTGCTTCATATCTAGCTCTTTACTCAAAAGTTTATGGTTTTACTGGATAGTGAAATAAAAGTTAGAGTCTTTTCTTGTGACTCTAAAACAGAATTAATAATTTAACTTCTTGGTATGTTATGTTAACTTGAAGACAAAAGACAGAAGAAAATGAAAAGAAGTATGACACTCAAAACAGCTTACCTGCTTAAACAAAGCAAAACACAAAGAGAACAAAAAAATAAGACACTTGTTGCCCACAAGTAAATGTGCTCTTCAAAAATAAGGAAACATCTAACAAAGGAAAATAAGGAAACAATAAGGCAGTTTTGGTCAGCATGATGGATGTTGGCTACATTCATGCGTGCCAATTTGTCAATATGTTGAGGGAGAGTTTTGAAGGGGAAAATGAGGTAACAGTGTTTATGTGAGTCTGCTTTAAAGCTTCTATGAAAATAGAATGGAGAAGAGAGTGCTTACATGTCATTGATGGAGTTGAAGTTGTACTTGTTCCTTAATCAAATACAAGAGTCAATTTTGCAACAGATGATAGATGGCGAGGCTGCAGGTGGAGTTGAAGCTTCATGAAGAGAGAGAGTGATTCTTGTTTGATACAAGTTAAAACAGAAAGTGAGAAGAAATTAGTGACCAAAATGAAATTAGAAAGGGGTATCTGTAGTAGTGTTCCAAGTGGACGCAAGAAAATTAAAGTTGTGTGTGCCAAAAAATTGGTATCACAAAAGCAGAGATGCTAATGATGATGCTAATGAAAGATCCAGGTATGCTGGTGGCAAATAAAATCTACTTGTTAGAAATGTCGTACAAAATCAGCCCATAAAACCTGAATGCAAATGAAACTTGAGCCCAAAATTAGACTTTAGCATGAAGATAATGTTCATGCTGGAAACTCAGGAATCCAGATGGAATGATTACAGTACCTCTTCCTCCCAGTGAGACTCCAGCTCTTTGAGAACTCATGTTGACATTTTTGAAAATACTGTCCTGACTTCAGCCCAGATCTAAAAATCATCTTTAATAAAAGACAAAATATTCTTTGTTTAGTTTTCTGCACATATGAAGTAAAAAATCTCGAGTAGCTTCAGGTGTTAGGATACATTTGAATGTAAATGAGAAGTTAAATTTGAGTAATAAAATCCTATTTGTGAATCACCACCACATCCAAACAGCATGATTTATTAATTTATAGTTAAATGTTGACTTTTTCACTATGAATACCTCAGCTTCTATACTAGTGCAGTTCATTAGTTAGACACTGTGGTTGATCCAGTTATTGGTGTGCCTTTGATCATTTTCTATCTAACCAAGCATGTTAGAGTGAATACCGAAAGCCTTTGTACTTTACTTTTTCTTT
Organism: Alectoris magna; assembly: GCA_030625065.1. Classification (NCBI taxonomy): domain Eukaryota; kingdom Metazoa; phylum Chordata; class Aves; order Galliformes; family Phasianidae; genus Alectoris; species Alectoris magna. The sequence goes on along the minus strand of CM060560.1, from coordinate 192,532,832 downwards.
TTTTTCTTTTTTCTTTTTTTTTTTTTTTTTTGTAATTGCAAGCAGAACATTTACTTTGTATACAAGGAATGGCATTTTCTCAGCTTTAGTCAGTGCTTCTCATGACAGTCCTCTTATATCATTGAAAGTGCTGAAGATTCTCAAAAAATCTGTTTTGTATCACGATGTTTTCTTTTCCTGGCAGCAACCACACCAGCAAGAAAAAAATAGTCTCCTTTTCATTAGACAACCTAGTGAATCTTAAAATGAGCAATTCTTGATAGTGGAGATGAAAAACAGGTTAAAATAAAACTGTTTAATATAACATGTACGCTACTGGTGCTCTAAATCTGAAAGTACTGCAGATAATTATGCTTCTTTGCTAAAATGTACTGCACAACAAAATTCCCGTTCTGTATCAGACCTTTGATGCTAATAGTGTTTACCAGAAGATAATAATGAAGAAAACCTGAAACTTGTGAAAAGCTTGACCAAATTTAAGAGTCTAATTACCAGTAGAGTGTTCTTTACCTTTTTGACTAATTGACTGAATTTTCTTACTCAAAATAGAAGGGGTTCTACATCTCTACAATATGTTTTCCTACACTTATTTTCTTAAGTTTTTAGTACAAAAAATACAGAGCTGAAAATACTTTTTAGTGACATTGTCAGTACTGATAATTTGTAGATGATAGCTTGTTAAAATACATCAACTTTATAAAACATCAATTTCTCTCTTAAATTTCTCACAAGTTTTTCTACACTTAGCACCTAAGACTCCCATAACTGAAGGATTAATGTATTTTTAAAACCTGTCTCTTTAATCTTTCAGCATTTCTTTGAGCATTTGTCAGAACTGTGTGCTTACATACCTTCATTATCTCCCTTCTATAGTCACTCGGTTAGGATTTGTTTAATCTAACTTCAGCCATCTAGAAGACAGTATCTGGAGTAAACAAGCAATCTAAGCTTTCTGCCAGGACAGCTGATCCCTTGCTAGAACATGTCTGATATAGATGGAATTCTTTTCTTCTGAAGTTGTTTGTCTCTCTCCATTGGCTATAAGGGAAGCCTATGCAATTACCTCAAAAGAAACATCAAATATTTTAACAGCTAAAATGACAAGATGAATTCCTCAGTCTTCTCATTTGTATATGTGGCTCAGCTATGGTAGTGGAAAAGACTGTTTTCTTTTTTAATAGGATATCGTGAGTTTAAATCTAAGAGTAGATGCAAAATTAAAAACAACTCTTGGTTAGTATTTTTAAAATAACAGTAGTGGAAATTAAGTCCCTCCTTGGTTTGTGCAAATTACTGCAAAGTACATCTATGACTGTGTCACAGAATCATAGAATGGCTTAGACTGGAAGGGACTTTAAAAACCATTCTGTTCCTGCCATGGGTTGGTTGCTCCCCAATAGATCGGGCTGCCCAGGGCCCAATCCAAGCAGGCCTTGAGCATCTCCAGGGATGGGGAATCCACAGTTCCTTTGGGCAGCCTGTGCCAGTGTCACCTGTATCTAAGATTGAATTGCTGTTTCACACACCTAAGAGAAAATCAAGATATTTGCCCATTGCTAGCTCTTGTTGTAGTTTGACATTGTGGTCAGCTGTGGTAGTGTAGCAGAAACACTAAGTCACAGCCTGAAACAGTGATTGAGCACCTGGTGGGAAGGCAGGAGCAACCCAGGGGAACTAAGATGTATGCAATGCACCTGAGTAACTGGAAGGGGTGGAGCCAGGATCTACCTCTTTCCAGACCTCATTTAAGGGTTGGCAGTGGAGGTGAGGGTGTTTTGCTGGAGATCTTTGACTATCTGAGGTCTTCTAAAGGTAAGCAAAATTTCTTTCTTTGTTTCTGTATTTATGGCTGCTGTGTTTGAGCCTGTCCTTGTGTGCTGTAGCCACAGACTTTGCTACTCCACTATTATTGCACTACTTTCCATCATGTTATAGTGTTACGGGTGGTAACAAGAACAAACCATTTCTCTTTCCCATGAGTGGTTCTTCACATGCATTCCCTTTCTCTTTCTTGGCTACAGCTTGTTCAGAGAAGTTTCCATGAAAATCTCTTAGTTAGTTAGGGTTAGTTTAGTATAAAATCCAGCCACTGAGCTGGTCTACACAATGGCATTGTACCACTTGGGTTGGCCATGGGAAGAAGAGCTGGGTTGTCCCTATTTGTGGCATTCAGCTTCTCTAGGCAAATGGTAAATCAGATCCTTAGTGATGCTATTCTCATGACATATGTTGCTTTGAACTTGCATGCAAGATGTATGCTGAGATGTAAATATAAGATTCAGCGAAGCATTCTTTGTCCTATATTTTAACAAAAACAAAATGCTTTTAAATATTTTAATATTTTAAAGTATAAATATTGTATTGACCAACATTTATACCTTGAAAGTAAGTTTTGTGTACTCTGGGCTGTGACAACTGACCAGTGCAAATAGCATAACAAGCTGCTGTCCTGCTCTGGGTGTTATGACTCAATTCAATCTGAGGGATGGAAAACCCAATATTTCTTTAGAAGTGTTGGAAGTATAGAGTGAGTAGTGTGATACGTAATCAAATTGGTCAGAATCTATTGTAAATCTCAGGCAGTGTTTTGAAAGTTTGGCTGTGCTTATGTTTGTGCACTGTTTCAAAGGTTGTTTTTTTTTTTTTTTTTTACTACTTACACTGGGTCTTATATCAGTAATGTTCTATCTTGTTCTTATATTACTTTTTGCAGCATCCATTCATTTCATATTGATTTTTTTTCTGATTTATTAAGGATCTAGTCTCAGACCCTGGACAGTCTGCAAATCTAAATTGCTGTATGGAAAATAAAAATGCTAAAATCAGTGTATGCTTGCCAAGTCATAACTCAGCAATATCTACTGTTTCTGAAAAAAAAAAAAATAATCCATAAATACTCTTTAATATCTATATTAGCTTCATAGGGCATAATCTGTAAGTGTTGTAACCACTCCCTGTTTTGATGCATAAAGTTACTTACTACAGATGCTGGCAGTCTTTATAAGCTTTAGTATAAACCTGCTGATCAAAGTAAATCTTCAAAGCTTCCACGTATCTAAATACTTGCTGAATTGTGGCTGCTCTACATATAATCTTGCCACCATACTTCTGACAGTTTGTGTTAAACTTTGCCTTGAATATATAAATAATAATCTGTTGCTGTGAGAACCCTGAGAAAACCTAGTAGTGTGCAGAACACGAAGATGAGTGTGGAAGCTCTTCATTTAGAAAAAATAAAAAGCAGAAATGATTAGAAGGCTGATTGTCATAGGAAGATGGGAGGGAGTAAGCTGAATCTGACTAGTCTGAATGAACAGTGTCTCAGATTTATGAATAAATTGGTCCAGCATTAGCTTTTAGGTTTTTGTCCCTTATCTGAAAGCACATAACAAATTTTCATTCTGAGTCATTTCATTATAGGTCACCCACAGATAAAAATTCATGCCATTGTGTCTTTCTTCCTTATGGATATGCAAATAAATATATCATTTATCACTTTTCCTACTAATTTGGATATATATATCCACTGATATATGTAAAAAAACCATTTATATCCTGATATGTAGTAGCCTTACATCAGTTTGAGTTTACTTTGCAGAGGAAATATGAAGTATAATGTACATGTATTATAATATGACTCTTTAATTCAAGAAACATCCTAGGATTTAGATAACTGCAGACATAAAAATGTATGAGGAATGTAAGTATATCCATGAGCTGGAGAACCTATCGTCTACAGGGATTTCAGTATTGCGAGGAATAACACTAGATTTCCTTAGCATATCCTACAGGTATCAATCCATCTTGATGCTCAAGACATCTTTTCAATTTACTTTTAGACTAAGAACGTAGTGTTTAATAAATGAGCACTTAAATTTATTGAAAACAATTTTACTGTGTGTTTCAGTGTTTAGTAAATGGGAGGAAAACAAGTCAAAGAATCATTTGAGTTGGAAGGGTCCCTTAAAGCAGGGACAAAAGAAGTACAGGATGATGTAAAAAAAAAAAAAAAGTTGATAGGAGCTGGGCACCCACTGTGGCCTTACTCCTCCCACTTAGATTCAGACTAGACAGGAGCTAAGAGTTTTGGGGACAGGCAATTCACATCGATTCTTATGGGACTTGAAAGGCTGTGTATAATATTGTTCCCTTCCAGAGGAAGATCTTTGAGGGGAACACATATGGAAATCAAAGGCAGGCTTCTGCCTTCTGCCCACTGCAACTCATTTTTCACCCAAGGGATACTGCAGCTGGGGAAAAAAGATGCCAGGAGGTTTTTCTTCACCCTGTAGGTATGGATATATGTTTTGGTTTCTGCTCGCATCCTGTTTCACTCACTAAATTCTTCTGCCTTTACCAAAGTACCTGTAGACAAAAAGCAGTATGTTAAATCAGTAAGATTTCTTGTCTTCTGAGTGTTGATTTCTGCAATTCCTTGGACTGTGATTAATCTGCAGACAAATCTTCCATAAGAACCAACACAGTCATCTATTTTTAGGTTGGGTATTTGGAAAAAGTTCTTCTTGGAAAGAGTGGTGAGCGATTGAAACAGGCTGCCCAGGGAGGTGATGGAGTTACTGTCCTTAGAGATGTTCAAGAAACATGGCACTGAGGGATCTTTCTTGGGCTGTGCTACTGTCACTGCTAGATGTGAGGTGGTGGAACAGCTAGGACATTAATCTGTTAAAGACAACCCTGCTGGATCTCAATATTATGTTTTTCCAACATCTCAGAGAACACAAGGAAAAAATCTGAAGAAAAAAAAAAAATCACTTGATATGAAAACTGACTTATTTCTGGTCAGTTAGAAAATATGTAAAATAAAGATTTCATTCAGAAGGCCCGGACTTCTCTCTTATGTCAACAAATATTAAAATATTATTTGTTGTTAACATAATTTGTGTTAATATAAAAACTTGGAAGTTGAAAACAGTCTATGTACAAGCATCAGATAGTAACTGTTTAGTAAAGTGTTACATATATGCATGTGCATTTATATACATGATATGCATATGTGTTTACATGTATACAGCAAAAAATATCATGGAGCTTCTGTTTACACGTTATGCTAAAGTTTGGAAATCAAAGCAGTACCCTGAGATAACTTCTCCTTTTAAGCACACACATTACAGGACTTTTTGATGGGCTAGAAAGGAAATCTTCCACTTTACAAATATAAAATATTACGAGGAAATATAGGTCAATTAAAAGCATTCTTCTGCTAGTATGAGAGCCCTCTTGCAGACAGACTAAATTTGCAGAGAAACTGTCAATGAACACCACAGGACAAAGTAGTCCAAGGACTGGGCAAGTGAAAAGCTATATTTGTGTCATTCTCTAGGTGTATATAGATTCTTTGTATCAAATGATCCTTATGGATTAAAAAACAAAAAACTAAAAGCTTATTTGTAAATGCTTGCAATTTTATAATTGCCCCTAGCCATGCATGTGGCCATGCACTAAATCTAGTTAGCTGACTATTGAAACTCTACTTACAGCTTCAAACGACTGGCAGAAAAATTGCACATAGGATAAGACTCAGTCCTGCAACAGAAGGGCTCACTTAAAACTGCTTTTCCTCTGTTGCACTTCTTCATATCGGCCAGGAATGTGTAAGGGATAAAAAAATAAAAATAATGAATTTATTAATTTGAATTAATTAATTAATGTAGATGAAAGCATCTACATCTTTTTTTCAGCTGCTCCTTTTATTCTTGCTGGTCTCTTATCTAAAAGTGATCTGGTCTCAAGTAAATTTCTCTGGAGAAACTCGGTAAATCAAAGTTCAAATTGATCTGACTGTAGATTTCTAGTAAAAAGCACTCATAAGGTGATTGGAACTAAGCATTACACAAGAATTTGGCTAAAACCTGAAGTAAAAAATTGAGTTGTTTTCATTAAAAAAAAGTTAACATGCTTTATCTGAAATGTTTCATGGGAGCTGATAATCTTTTTAAAAGTCCAACCAATACACATTTTGCTGATAATGAAATTTGTATGTCATGTGATCTCTGGGTGGAAGTTATCTACACATATATTAGCCACTATAAAGAAAAAAAAAAAAAGGCATATGTCTTGAAATTTGGAGGATCTTTGAGCTAGAGTTGTAGATTTATCATGGGGAAGAAAAAAAAATCAGTTAAAGGCTATGCTGATTCATTGCTAATGTTTGTAAGGAATATCTGCACAACACGCTCAGATGCATACACAATGCCTCAAACTGAGGTAGATCTATGATACGGATGCACCACTGGCCTACCAGATGAAATCTATGCATTTCAACTATGACTCACAGAGTGGCTTATGTTGGAAGGGACCTTAAAGGTCATTGAGCTCCAACCCTTGCCATGGGTGTGGTTGCTAGCCACTAGGTCATGGATGAAATGTGCTGATGATGCAGATTCATGTATCTGGTTGCTCAAAATCCCTTTCCCATCAAGCTGTGTTCCTAATCCCCAAATGAACAGTCATTTTGCTTAGGTATGGAATCTGCAATGATCTGAGAAGAGAAAATGTTATTCTGCCAGTGCACAGCACTGGAGAGAGCAAGGAATAGCTGAGGGGGAGAGTAATGGAAACTTGCAACATTTGGTTTGTGGTTTGTGTCTTGAGTTTAGCACTCTGGTACAACAACTTTGAGAAACTGGCTCTTAGGTTAGGTAGATGTAACTAGAGCAGTGGAGTTAGGCAGGCATAGCTAGAGCTGCGTTCATATGTCAGTAAATCATACTGCTTAATTCACTTATGCATTTTGAAGATAAGTCGGGAAGCAAAATCCTTCTCTGTGGTGTGGTTATTCTAACAGCAAAGTAAAATAAAATAAAAATACTTCTGAAGAATAATTACAGAACCCCAAGGATGAGTTTTCTCTGGCGAAGAGTTTGCTGTAGACAAAAAGGGGGAGGATGCCATCAGGCAGAAAAATCACACCAACTCTTGAGGTGGAGGAGGATTTCTTAAACCAGAGCTCCCAAGAGCCCCCTCTAGCACTCCATTTTATAAAGTCTTTGAAGATATGTGATGGAGGCTTGGAGTTGTATTTTTCAAAGTGTAATGAATAGATTTCCTGTTTAGATAACTTCATCAAACAAACAGTAAGCCCATTGAAGAATTTTTCTCCTTCTATAAAGATATTGTTCCTTGAAGGAGTTTAAACAAGAGGTTCCACTGACTGGTGATGGGATTTTGTGGCTTTGAAGTGTAGCACACTTCGAAGGGACTGCAATATTATCTCCTGTGGATGAGATGAGAGAATCAGATGACCATAATATCCTAGGAGAGACTGAGTGTTTTGTAACACACCCAGTGGAAAATGATGACGGCATCTTGGGAGAGTTCCAGCAAACATTTCTGGGTATAGTTGCCCTTCTGCTTGACAAAACAAATATCTATGATGTGATAAAAGGAAGATTCAGGATGTTTCAGTAGTAAGATTACTATGGAGATGTTAAAGCCAAAGGCAAGAAGAAATGTACCACTTGGCCAAATAAAATATTACTTCTCCTCATCCTTGTTTTCATTCCTGTCTCCAAATCATCATGGCTGCAAAAAGCCACCAGTGGGTCACCAAAGTGCCCATATGCTTTTAGAGCTAGATGTTAGAATTTTTCCCTGAACTTTTTTTCACCAGGCCTGAGCGGATAGTTCACTATTCGCATGAAAAGCAAATTACACCCTAGATCCATTTTGTTCTCTATTTAGATTGCAAATATTAGTATATTTGGTATGGGGAACACAATCTAGTGAAACTCATGGTAAGTGCATTAAACTTATTTTACACAGAACTCATTGACAGGTTTCAGGTAGAAATGGATCCCGTTCATTATCAAGCCAAGTTTTTAATTATTTGTCTCAGGGTAAAAGGCTTTGCTGTAGCAAATTTTAATCTGTCTTCCATTGCAGTGTTTGGTCTGCAGTAAAAATTGGGGATTTTACAGGAGAATTTAGTGCACTGCAGATAGATTACATTGCCTGACACAATGCCTTCAAAAATAACATGCTTTCATAGTTCTGCTGCTCTTCTACCTAAAACAACGAAAACAACTTCTTGTACAAGAAGTAGCATCCATCTTGTGAGGTTAGGTTGTGGACTTGCAAGAGCTCCAGTTAAACAGAATTCAACAGGAGGCCTGCAGATCCCAAAGCGCTGTTAAGTGACACCTAGTATCATTCAGAAGGGAGAAACTGAGGCAATTTGCCCATTACAGTCTCATACAGATGGTTTTATAATTTGTGATGGAATGTGCAGTCCATTAAAAGACCAGTTACACTGTAGTTTATATACATCATTTTTGGTAAGGAATGAGTATCTGTGTCCCTCATGATTAACTTTGACTCTTCAGATACACCTGAAGAATGAAATCATTCATTTTTACCAGTCATTAAGTTGTATTTTAGGTCTTTATAAAAAAATAAAATAGGCTCTATGCTAGTGAAACTGTATGTATGCTAATACAAAGAAGCAAAGCCAGTTCAACCTCACATATGGTGTCTTCTGAGTAAAGCAGCTACCCAACTGAAAAGTTACTAATGTCACCAATGTAATCATGTTGCTATTATTGCAGTATATACCATATCTCAGGGGAAACTTAACCCTACTTACTGGTGGCTACGATTTTAAATATATAGGAACTCAGATAGAAACAGTTTTCTCTTTCAGATAAGTTCTTTTCTGATTTAAACTGAGAGAAAAACATTCTGTTCCCAAAAGCCTCATCTTTACTAAGGAAAAGAGAGATTCTTTACCCAACTAACAGGAGATAAATTTATGAAGAGAAACACTGCTCATGTGAGTTAGTAGACTGACCTGTAATCAATGTGAAGAGGGGAAAAAAAAAAAAAAAAACAACTGGCTGTTTTGCCCCTGGAAGTTTTTGCTTTGTTTTAGCAATACAGAGTAAAAGCACTTTTTCACCCTTTCCCCATTCCACAAAGAATATCATTTACTTTCATTGTAAAGAACATTTTTATCTCTGTTCTGGTCTAATAAAATGCTTACTTTCAGAATAAATGTAGAAAGAAATCTGATTTTTTTTTTTTTTTTTTACTAGCATTTATAGTTGGCTCTTCACGAAAAGGACAGGTATGGCCTGTGTGTAGTTGGCTCTCTTTTAATCTAGTAATATCTTTTAATATGTATGTTTCTAAACCTTGTATTGAAAAACAACAACAAAAGTAGCAGGGCAGAAAGAAAGGAAATACATTTTCAATGCAAAATGATATTATATACTTGAAAATTGATCGGCAAGAATAATGTGCCAGAACCTGTATCTGGATACATATTCCCACCTATATTTGCTATTAAACCATTCAAATGCTATTGCTAGGATCTGAAAATTCTTAGAAAAAAACTTTTCAAATCATTCAAGACTGTGAATGAAGCATAGTCCCCATCTATTCCACTTAATAACCACCCGCTTACAGTGAAAATGTAGCCATAGAGGAAATGCTTTCATAAATATATAAAGAGATTTTCACCTATATATTCCAACATTGATCCTTACAAAATTGCTTGGAAGGAATTTGGATGTAGAAAATCAAAAGAGGAATTCTTTGGTTGTGACTTTTTTTTTTTAATGCATCTGACCACAGGGTGAATGGGATGGTCAAGAGCAGAACAGAGCTCTTAGTTCTTGATTCTTGACACTTGACCTGTGGATGAAAGTGATCTGCAGAGGTCAAGCATGTTCACAACACAGAGGTAACATCTTTGTTGATGAGACTCCTGACTCAGACCTCTTCTCAGACCTCTACGCTGAAATAATTGCTCTCTCTGGCTATTTTTAACATGGATTCCTATTTCAAAATCAAAGTAAGGTTTAGCTTCTTGTTTATTATTGCTCCCTTTCTTTACATTCTTCAGAAGAGATCGGTGCCTTTTTTACTTAATTCAATTATAGGCTTCAGTAACTTTTGTAGTGATTTGTAAAGTATTTCTAAAATACTTTTGCAGCGACTGAACTGAGATTCTGGTTTAAAGCTTCAGGCTAATGTTGAACTCTTTTTAGTAGATCAAAATATAGTCAATTTGTGAACACTTTAGGGGAAAGGCCCTACACCAGTACAGATGGCAGAGCATTCAAGTAGCACCGGAGTCTATAAAAATAATTCCTTTTTATTACTCAGCTGTTTCAGAAGTAATATGAAAATAGGTTTGTTTCTTCATAACTATATTACAGATAATTGGAAGAAAGTAATAGGGCATCTTCTCATTATTGTCTATGAATTGATGTTCCTCAATTACATTATTTTTATGTGGATGGCCTGTATATTTTTTTCTCTTTTTAAGGCAGCAATTTTGCCTTCCAAGTGTCTTTTCCAAAGCAAATTAACACACATCACGCTTTTAGACACTGTACTGTAGCATAATTCATGGCCGCACTATCCTTTCCTAGCAACCCAAAGTAGGAAATATATGCAGCCAAAGTGTGAAACTAAACAGCTAGCAGGTTTCTATATTTACAAAAATCAAAGCAGTTAAGTGACTCAGCTGGCTCCTAATGTGGGTTATATTTGAATTTGGGGAGGGTGTAGGGAAGAATGGGACATTATTGCTTTAACAAGGTTTACTGCTAAACTGAACATATGTTGCTCATAATGTCACTTTCTAAATCAATGAAATTATCATTATAGAACATGTCGACAAATTAGACGTGTAAAGTGCAGGCTGTATGTGGGAGAGATGTAATTTGGCTCTATAAAAAGAAATTAAACAATAAAATATCAATGACAGATGTAGTTAGCTAAAGGTTTTGAGGTTTAAATACCAATTTGTGAAAAAAAATTATGCAGATCCAATCAGGGTACGAGTTAAAAATACCAGCCTTCATGCAACAAGATGATTAAGTATTTGGACCAGATGTTTGGAGACCTTAGCTGTGCCCTTTATTTAACTGGCAAGCATGCTGGCAAGTTCTTAAATTTATAAAATCCAAGTAACGAAGGTTAGTTCAGATGGAAGTAATAAAACAATCAAATATCAGGAGTCGTTCATTTCTGTGCACAATAGATCGTGCTACAGTTCTGAGCTCCACGTCTTAACATACCAGCATAGATTTTACAGAAACAGTCTTTTTTGACTAATATCTAAGCAACTTACATATATATATATATATATATATATATATATATATATATATATATTTCTGCTCTAACTTTCCGTTCTCAAAGCAAATGCAGGAATTCAGTACCTTTTGATACATTCTAGATCATTTTCCCTCAGGTTTGCAGATTTTATAAGTCTCAAGTTTCAGCTAAAACTCTGTATCATAATTCCTGGGTTACAGCTCTGTCTCAGCTGCAAAATGGTTGTGGGCAAGGTGTTTAATACCAAATAATAAAACATCTGTACATTCAAGGAATGTCTTGCAGGTTAAGAGATTACCTCTGTTTCAGACTCTTCCATTGACTTTGTGGGATGATCAATCACTTTGTGCATTGTTTTTTCCTATTCACAAGCAGTAGTGTGACACAATCTGATCTTCTAGCTTACTCTGTTGGGGATGGTCTCATTTCTAATATTGCAGCTGCTGTGCACACCTCTGCTGTGGCAGATCAACGTTGTTACCCTCAGCCATGCACGTGGGGTCTTGCCTGGGAATTGTTACTCTCCTGTATGACCTGTGCACCGGACATTCTTTTCTATGGGAAATGGGGGAGCAGATGTGAAGAAGTGCTATTAACAGTGTGTGAAACAGGGGACATATCCTGAACTTGGAAATATTAGATCCTTGCCTTTGATGCACCCACTCTGCTTGGGCAGTGCCTAGTAGAGATGGCCCTGATCTTGTTTGAGCCTTCAAGACATTGCCATAATGTAATCAGCAGCAATTCAGAAGGCATAAATAAAAGATAACATTCATGAGGTTTTCAGAGGGATGACATAGCGTGCATAAAACATTTGAATACCACAGACAGAGCAGATGAAAAGGGTTTGAGCTGCAAAGAGGAAATCATGCCTTGATGGGCTGATGTAGTTTGGCAGTAGAGGATTGGATACATCTGATCAATGTATGCATCTACAGTGTACAGAAAGTATCTGAGCTCTTCAACTCTACTCTTCACCACCCTTATAGAAAATGAAGGAAAAGATGTTTCTTGGGTGCGATTTCTCTCTTCTGAAATAAATATTTAGAACAGATTAATATTAGCTGCAGCCTAACAGTGCCTGTACCTCACCATTAAAGCTAGGGAGAGTCTATGGTAACTAACGCAGGTGTGGCCATCTGCTTGGTAAATATGGAAAGGTAAATAAAATCTATCTCAACAATTGTCACTATCAACTGATATATTTTCAGTCTGTCTTGGTACAAAAGGCCCCACCTAACAAAGCATTAAAACCAGTTAGAAAGTTAGAGAAAATAAATGAAAATAAAGAAAAATATTACTAACATGTAAAGTTTCCTGTTTCTTATTGGAATCTTGATTTGATCTTTCCTACAACTTTGGAAACTGAATACAGCAATATGAATAGGAGAGTATGCTCTTGTGTATTCTTGTATAATGTTCTTTGAAATATGAGTTTTAGCATTTCTGTTACCATGGTGTCACTTGCAACACACTTGTATGGCTGCTAGGGACATAAGAACTTGATTAATTAATCTCCACAAAATGCTTTGAGTTTCACTAGGTGAGAGATAGAGAGGGTTACTTTCTTTGGCCTTCTCTTGTGAGGAGCAGCACCTTCAAAAGATGAATGAAGGTATGTGAAAATTATTATTTGCCTAGAGGAAAATAAACTCATCCTGAAAAATGAGTTTTTGTAAACTCACTTTGAACCTGCTTTTTTTCCAATCCCTTTTTAAAGGGCAGATCCCAGCCCTATTCAAGAGACTGTCCTCACTTATTACTCTAAGTGGAAATCCTTACTCATTCTTTGCAAGCAGAGAACACAGCTTTCATTATTTAAAAGAACTCGAGTGAACACAAATATCTTGTTTTAAGTGATTGTCTACGCATAGAAGAGAGATATTACTTCTGCCCACAAGTACTGTTTTTTCCTAGAAAACCTGTTAGAAGTGAAAAGAAACAGACAATCTTGAACTGACTTTTGTCCGGGAACAATTGCTGGGGCTTTTTTCCAACACTTTTGATTATTTTAATAAAAGATATTACTTCTCCCTATAAACCTTGTCTCTTACATCTTACAGTCTTTATACTGGCCCTTCTTTTAATTCGTGTTAGACTAAGGTGTCCATATCCATCTTCTGCAGTTTCCAAGTGCTTAACGTGCTCTGCCTGTAGATCTTATACTGTATATGGAGAGTTCTAAAAAAGCTGCACTTACATAACTGCATTTGATTGAATGTCTTGTTTTCCACATCGAAGTCCAACAGGCTGGAAATCAAGTCTGCTGAGAAATACCTGCTTTCTGAAAGTCATGAGTCTTTTTTTCCCCTCCCTAATTAATTGCTTTGTATCACCAGAGAGTTGCACTAGAGGTGCCAAGTTGTACCGAAGTATATCAGTACACCTAAAAGTGAATCATGCTCTGCTGAAATCGGTGTGTTGCTTGTGGATTACTGAGATCCCATGCTCACTGTTAGAAGGGCTATATATTAGCTTAGCATATTTTTATTCCCACAGTTGTACTGAACTTATAGAATCATAATGGCTGGAAAGACCTCTAACTAACTGACAACCCACACCCACCATGCCCACTAACCATGTCCCTGAGTGTCACATCTCCCCTCTCCTTGAAAATCTTCAGAAATGGTGACTCCACCACCTCCCTGGGCAGCTTGTGCCGGTGTCTCATCACTCTTAATTAGAAGAATCCTTTCCTAATATCCAACCTGCACCTCCCTTGGTGCAACATAAGCCTCTACCCTCTTGTCTTATCGCTGTTACATGGGAGAAGAGGCCAACTCCTACTTTGCCACAGACTCCTTTCAGGGAGATGGAAAGAGTGACAAGGTCTCCCCTGAGCCTCCTCCAGGCTGAACAATCCCAGTTCCCTCAGCCACTCCCCCTAAGAGTGGTGCTCTTGTGCTCCAGACCCTTCGCCTGCTCTGTTGCTCTTATCTGGACATGATATGGGCCATGTAATTAATTTGTTCTTTTCTGGACATGATTAGAAGTACCTTTTACTTTATACCTTTCTGGTGTCCCAAAAAGAGGAAGTTTCTGAGTCTTCATATTGAACTTTCCAGTCACTCTGCTTATCTGTACAAACTGAAAATTAGTCACAATCCTTTGGAAGAAGGCAAAATTACCTCATCTATTGAAATGATTGAAGGAACTGTTCTGTTTTTCCCAAATTGAACTACTTTTCTACATGATAATTGAGATTGGTTATTGTGTGCTCTTTCCCAAACTGTCAGGGCACTGCAACACCAAGCAAAATTAATCTGTAAGAGCTATAACCTCTGTTTTCACCAATCTTCCACAGAAAGATTATGCCCGGAAGGCAACTGCTCCCAAAAATTGAGTCTGCTAGTCCTAGTTTGGAGAGAAAAATAAGCAGAGAGATATCCACCATCGTGTCTTGGAAGCTATCCAGTTAGAGATGAATTTTGCCTTTCAAGCTATGTAAAATCTCACGATATCACATCTGGCTCACTGAAACACTCAACTCCCAAGTACAGGAGATGTTCTGTTGTTCTGTCATCAATTTTTTTCATCTCTGGGTGCTGACTGGAGGCCACTGGAGGTTGGATAGACATTTGGCCAAAAAAGTCCAGTAGCAATTATCAATTTCCATGGCATTTTTTTTTTCACAGTACATTTTGTATACATAAGCAGTATATGTGACAGAATATATAAACTTATTCTTGTTTCACTGAAGATCACTTGATATGCTGCTTATTTTAGGTGCATGAGAAGGTTTGCAGTATTTATGCATCCATTAATTTGGTTTTCTGCAGCTATAAAGCAGCTTTTTCAAAAATTATTCCTGGTGGAGTTTAATTAAAGCAGTTAAAGCATTTCGAAACGTTTTTGATAGAAAGCTATTTTCAGTGAAATGGAATGCGCCTATTTGGTAATATATATATTTTTTTTATTATGTCTGAAAAATCTGTAAAATACAGAAAACATTCCCCAAAAAATACTTTAATTTCTGTGGTTATTTTTCCTCAAGGCAAACAAAATTTCTGACCAGCTCTCTTTATGCAATGAATTTTGCATAAGAGGTTGTGCCAACCTTTTCTCCAATAAGAAATATAGGAAAATGTAAATTGTTGGCACAAATCCAGGCAGCTGGCCTCAGCAAGACATCTTCCTAGGTCATGCCTTTGAATCTAAATGCTGTAGACAAAAGGCAGCGGTGAATAAGTCACCCTTTTCACACTGGGCTCCAATTACATCCGTTGTTTTTGAGGCAGGGTGTTTGAATTATGTAGACAGTCCTTGGGCAGCTGTTCAGTTTGTAGTCATATCTGAGTCTGAATTCTCACGAATTGGAAGTGCTTAAACACCATTATGGTTCCCATATCCTCAACTATGGGAACTGTGAGGAAACTTAGACTGATTGACTGGACTTTGTGAGTCATCTTGCTTCTGTCAGAGATTTGAATTGAGAGAGCCAAAACAAGCTTTCTTCAGATAGGCGTTCACTGGAGAATTTTCTGTGGTGTTTAATGATATGGCTGTGCACAAAGAAAATCAAGAAATCACACACTTCCTCTTGACTGATATTAGGAAAATTAATTTGCCCTCAGAATAATAATGAAATGTTTCTTATAGGAAACTTATTTTACATTTATTTTTTCTTTCTTTTTCTAAATAGACTTTTTTTTTTTGCATATCTTCTGATTATATTTTAAAATGTTACACTGAAACTGAAATTAAATGGTTTTCAAGCATAAAAATATGATATCTGATAATAAGCTCTTGGTCCATTTTTCTCTTCTGTAGCCTTAGTCCCATGAAATAATAATATTAGGAGTTATTAATTCCCTGTTCTTTATTGGTTATTCTTATTGTGGTATCTTAATAAGTTAAGTATTTTCTGTGGAAGTAATTTTGATATTACAGGCAGAAGATTTCTACACATGTGATTTGCAAGGAAACAGAGATCCTACTACCAGACAATTTCTTACAGAAGTTGTCAATGGTACAAAATGACATTGACTTCAGTAGGACTATTCCTATAATAGGATGAGATGGAATGGCCTCAAGTTGCACCAAGGGAAGTTCAGGTTGGATATCTGGAAAAAATTCTTCTCCAGAAGAGTGGTGAGGCACTGGCACAGGCTGGCCAGGGAGGTGGTGGAGTCACTGTACCTGGAAGTGTTGAAGGAACTTGTAGATGTCATACTAACGAACAAGATTTAGTGGACAATATCTGTTGTTGGTGGACTAGATGATCTTAGAGTCTTTTCAAACCTTAATGATTCTGTGGTTCTACAATTTCTGGCATGTAAAGTTCACTACATTAATTATGATTGATTGTTTTTTTTTTCAAGTAAATTAACCCAATATGCAACCCAGACTTTTTAAATTTTTTTATACCCTTTTGAGAGGGGAAAAAAAAAAAGTACAACTTCTTACTGCAGAAGGTGAATTTGTGGTGTGAAAACACCTGAGGACTTTGAACGTGACCTATCTGTAAATTTCAGGATTAATCTGGCTTTGGTTAACTTCATCATTTGGGGCTGAGTGCACCTTCATCCCAAAGAGCTATGAGACCCTCTCTAGTGGTAAGGTAATTTAACACATTTCAGCATACAATTTTACTACAGTGAGGAAGAAAATGTAAAAGAAATAACGAGTATTACAGTTCTTCTTTCTTATTACCTTGTGGCCAACCTTCCTAAGTTAAATATGTGAATAGTTGCTCATATTTCCACTGGAGCAAACAGAGGTTTGGTTGCTGCTGTACCATTGCTCCTTATCCCTTCACAGAAGAGGTCTAGGAGGGTATAAGGTTGTGCAAGAAGGTCCTCAAGAACAGAACATCCTTGCAGAACGATCAGGGGAAGGAGTGGCACATAATTTTCCAGTGCTTAGCTAGACCGGGACCTGTATGAACTTATTTCCAGGCGTTATTTTCTCAGTTTCTCTCACACATTACCATATACTGGATTTACCAAATCCTGCTATATTAGATTTATTGCAAATGATGTCTTAAATATCACTGATGGTTCCCTGAAGTATATTTTAACAGAGAATATTTGTTTGATTTAAATGACCAAAGCTACAGAGCTCCCAGCAGCTCCCAGAAGAAGCTCTTCAGACTCCAACAGATCGCAACTAGCAGTCAGCATGTCTCACACGTTTAATTTTGTCCTTTTAATTGTAGCCTCTCTTTGCACTCTGATCTTGCCATTTACACTTTCTCTGTGACATGTCATAGCTTAGTATACAAATGACCCACTTTGTGAAGCCTAAGGTTTTGTCTCAACTTTTATTCAGAGAAGATAAAGGTAGAAAAACGTGTGGCAGAAAACAAAAATAATTGTTACACATTTTATAGCTAAGTCCAGGGGTTAATTCCCTAAATCCTTCTACCTTACTCTAATTTTACTATTTTCTGTTTTAATTGTCTTAACATGAATAGCCAGAGACAAGTAGTATTCCTATCAACTGTGCTCTCTAAGTCCTAGCACCTTTGTTCAGGTCAAGTTGGAAGTCTTGGTTAGAGACTGCCATTAAAGGCCTATTCATGAACCGTGTCAAAGTCCAGAAAATCTTAATTTCTGAATGCTACATTTAAAAGGTGGCTAGGATGGATCTAAAAGCTTTGTGGCTGATTTGTTTGCTTTTTTCTTCACGTGTTTCTGGCATCAAGATTTTATGAACAGGCTGGGGGGTTTATAAACTTATTTTTGCAATAAGATTATAAAAGTGTTTGATGGGGGCACCTTTCCATTAAAATGAGCTATTTTTTCTGGAACAAAAATGTAAGCCATGCATCTTTTTAATGATATTTTAAGTGAACCTGTTTTGATACTGCAGACTTCGAACAGAGTGGCATTAAAATGTGAGTAAGAGAATTTGGGAAAAAAAAGTGTGTTTCTTGGGAAGCTTTATTGTGGGTTTGTAGGCTGCCTTTACATTGTTCTGCGTTTTTGCAGCTACAAACACGTGTGTAATAAGAGTATAATCATCCTTGCCATTGCAGCACATCTTCTTTATCACATGCATAGTTTAGTCATCTAAGATTAATTTCACAGAATCTCACAGCATTGAAGAGATTGGAAGGGGCATATGGAGATCATCAAGTTCAACCCATTCAAGTTTGTCTCAGCCCACATTAGGATATGGAATGAGTAGGTAGACTGAAGAAGGCAATCTTCATCCAAAGATTTGCCATCAGCGTGAAGTGAGAGTCATCCAGTATTCAGTTTACGTATTTTCTTCCTGGCTCTTATGTGTCTTTCCTATATCAATTGTAAACTTCAGTGAAATGGCTCTATTTGAATGTGTGTGCCTGACATGAGGTATTTTGCATCTTGGAAAGCACTTTTGGATGCTAAAATGCATTAATGACTCATGTCCAAATGAAAAATGTTCTGCTTTGTAAAGCATGGTTGATTTCAGTGCATGCATGATTCAGGACAAGTCTTGCCTCCCTCTGAATGGGGTTCAGGTAAGGTAAATATGAAAAATCCCAATGACAGAAGAGGAAAACAGCATTTGAAGGAGAGCATCAGGCTGTATATACCTCCTGTACATTACTTATAATATAAAGACAATAGCAGCATTTTTTCTTTAGTATTTCTCAGCCTTGAGAGATAATCTCCAGGGAGTTAAAAACTTCTCATAAGTCCTTCATTCCCATTGATTTTAGCCATGCTTACTGCCTTAAAAATGAGACACAACATTTGAATAAGATGTAAGTGCCTTGTAAAAACAAGGTAAATATAATGATTGCATGTAACAATCAGTCATGATAAATTTGAATAGATTTTTCCTGTTACATTCAGCTTTCATTCATCCCACTTTAAGTTTTTATACTTTTATTTCAGATGTGAAACAGCTGCTGTTTCAAGAACATAGACTTCAGCAAAACGTACAATCAGAATTGGTAAAACCAAATTGAATTGTGTGGAACTGAAATGAAAATTGGTAATGGTAGCATTAGTCAGTACGTTTGCCTGTATATGACAGTTGCCTCATAGCCCCTGTGATAAAGCAAAATAGGATGGCATTGTCACCTATCTGTCTCTTCACCCATCATTTGGACTAGATGATCTTCTAGGTCTTTTCCAACCTTGATAATTCTGTGATTCTTTGATTAGTTAGATAAGAATTGGTTAAGGTGTCTCATGTGCCAACTGATGTAGTGGGACACTATTCAATGTTGGTTGCTATGGGTTATTAAGTCACTAAATCCATTTTTATTCCTATTCAGCATCAGAGTCTATAAAAAGTGCCACATCCCTTCATTGAAACCTACAAGTTGGCACCAAAAGCTACAGAATGACAAACATTGTGTCCAAATAGCCATAGGAATCTCAGATGTGTTCTCTGTAGTACTTATTTAAATAATAATAATAATAATTTAAAAAACCACCAAATAATTTCACTCCTTTTTACAGAATGTAATGGGATGAAGAACACACTTTATGTGATACACCTCACAAGATTTGCTAGTAACTGTAGCATATCAGTAATTTTTTTTATACCTTCCTAGTACTTTACAAAGCTTTCATAAATCAAAAGGAGTTTCTGAGATTACAGACTCTGGTTAGCTTTAAAAGAATAGTTTGGAAGAAGCACTTAAGTAAGGAATTGTGAGACAAAGATAAACTTCTGCAAGAGGCTCAGCTTCCATTGAAGTAATCTCATATGTATGAGATTTGTGCTTATAGCAAAACCAAGTTGTTGGTCTTTGAGACAGAGACATCAGCATTTGTTTTCTCCATCTTTTCACCTAAATGAGATCCATCTTGTTGTTTGACGTGAATACAGTATTTTTCATTTTCTGTTTTCCTTGCTTTTGAAATTTGGGAGTGGAAGATGTACTTTTTAGGAAGGAATGAGCAAGATACTTATATTGCTGCTATTGGACCATCTATCTGGTTTCTGTTGCATGTTCTTGTTCTTGCTGATCCTAACAGTATATTCAATTATTATTAAAATCAATATGTGTTACACAAACCATAGCATATGTTAAAAGATATTGAAGCAAATATTGTTATGTTAACTACTTAGAACTTTATATCAACATGGGGAATAGCAAAGATTTCTACCAAAGAGCTGCATATTACAAACACTTTCCATCCATGCTTTCACATACATTGAGCAACACTTCAAAATCTCCACCCGCCAATTATCAAAGTTCATTAGGCTTGCCGTAGAGTGAAATGATGGATGGAAGTAAAGCTGGTAAAAAGACTGGACGGCATGTCCTATGAGGAAAGGCTGAGTTTTGTTTAGTCCTGAAGTGGTCAGGCAATCAGACAAGATGGTCTTTGTAGGACCCTTCAAGTTGAACTCTTCTACTCTAAGATGGAACAAAAGGAACAAGAATAAACCTGGAGACATGAGAAATTGCTTTGTATTCTTTTCATATTGAAACCATTTCTTTTCAATATTGTTACTGTTCTTATTGTTTTCATTACTATCTTTATGTGTTCTGCAGGGCATTACAACTAAGAATTTCATAACATGTATAATGCTATACCTGAAGTATTGCAGGGAAGAGTTATACCATACCAGACATCTATTTCTTACAGGCATCATTTTAAATTTATAGTTCTGTTACTTCCAACTAGGTTTGCAGATTGACTACTGGTTTATAAAGTATTAATTCTTGTTTTATTTTGAAAAATACTGCTTTCTTAGTCAATATATACAATGGCAAACATTTTCCCACTTGGTTACAAGTAATTAGAATCCACCAAGAGAAAAGTCATCTGTCAATTGCAAACACTGTACTTAAAAACAAATCCTCCGTGCTGTCTGACTAAGCCAATGTTTAAGCAAACAAATATATTTCAATATTCATAGATATAGTTGATGTGATAACACTTTTAGCAGAGCTTAATTCAAAAATCATTGCAGTGTAGTAAACAGAACAGCCCCTAAAACAGAGATTAAAACAAGTGATGGTAGAACTGCATATAAATGACAAAATAACCACAGGTATATGAATTTTCCTTGCTGAAAGCAACCACATTTCACAGTAAACACAAGAGGTGGAGGTCAGATGGTAGGGAAAAAATAACACAGAATTTGAAATAAAAAAATATATTTGAATGTTGTTGATCTGTGGCATGGTCGCAGTGTTTGACAATGCTCAGATCGTTCACCAGACCAACGCTGTCTGCTTCTAACAGAAATATATTATAAAGGTGTAATATATACAGACATAATATAATGTGCTCTGCCGTATCTTATTGATCATGAGGCAAAGCATAAAATTTACTTTTTTTTTCTTGTTTTTTGAGTCAGTTGGGCACAATTGAGTCACATTTTCATATTTTTCTTCACAGCCTTATGGACCTGAAAATTCATAGCTTTAATAAAAGATGAGGGTTTTTTTTGTTGTTGTTGTTTTCATATGACTCTCATTAAATCACAGGCAATATTGCTATAAATTTGTAGGCACGGATAATAAAGATTAGAAAAAGGGACCCTGAAACTCTTGTTTTGAATACATCTTGTACTTCAAAAGTACACACTTTTATTGGGGATATCTACATTAAGACTTTCCTTATTTCTATTGTGGGTTTGTGGGTTTTTTTTTTTTTCCTATCAAAGTGTCAAACCCAAAGATCCCAGTCCCCGAACTGGTGTTAAGTGTTCAGTACTAAAGTGTGTACTGAATGGTCAGATGCTAACCTGCCTTGCCTAATCTGTATGCAATGCAGCAGCTCGATAAGCAGTAGAAAAGAGAGGTTACGCTGCCTACTGCTTGGCTTAATTGGAGTTAACTAGATCTATTATGTCCATGTGCCCCATACACTAGCTGTTTGTTTTGATTAATGCGTGCATTCCTATGAGTGAAGTGTGTGTGTGAGAGAGAAAGGAAAAACTTTTAGAAGAAATAATGAACAGTAAGAAGATGCTATATAGACTAAATTTTCCCCAAAGCTCAGTGTATTTTAATGCCTCCCCCTGGTGGGGATATCCAGTTTGAAACTCTTTGATAGGTTTGCTGCTCAGGATGAGAAGTACTCAGCAAATTTATTTTTCTCAAGTTGGGTTGGTAGGAACTGAGGCACTCAAATCACCAGTCTTGCTAAATTGTGTTACTTCTGTGTGGGACAAAAATAATTGTGATTAATCTATAAGTGGGCATTTGGCCAAGAGAAATGTAAAGACTTGAACTGTGCAGTTTAAAAGAATAAGTTTAGAAATATGACAGGAAATGAAAGGAGCTGGGAAGATCTTTCTTGAATTTTCTCAGAAGGACATATAGGCTGCAAGGTTATTGTGAAGGGGGAAAGAATAAAGGTTAAGACATTAGCTAGAGAAAGGAGGAGAGACACTTTCTGCTGTGGGTATTATATTGACAGACAGTGATGTAGTTTCAGGGCTTTCATTTTCCTGGACTGTAACAAAAAAAAGGGGGTTTTACTTTGATGGTCTCGCAGGAGAGAAGATGACTTTCCTACAGAACACAAGGAGTAGATGAACCTAGTGGAAAGGAAAATGTGAGAATCAAGACAAAACATTTCCAGATAAGCTCCATAAAGGTCAAGTAAATTCAAGTCCCTTCCAGTGCCGGCTGAATTTTCTTGGCAGTTACAAAGAAAACCTAGATGACTCACGCTAAATGCTTTAAAACAAGGCAGCAACTTTCCACTACCTCTGAATGTTAGAACATGTGTGCTGCAGGAAATAGCTGCATTGTGGCCTTGGACTGAAGACTATTTAGAGAAAGTCCTTTGGTGGTCTTACTTATTGCACTGAAAAACTGGGAAGTGTCAGCAGCCAGGATCTGCTCAGGACCTCATACAGCCGTACCAGCCACGTCTTCTCATGAGAAACAGGGAGATTGTTCAGGAGGTTAGGAGAAAAAGAGACAAGTTCTTGTTAGAAAATAACAACCCAAGTTGGGATAATGGCTCACAAGCTTTCGAAGTTTCTAGATTCTTATCTAAATGAAAATTGAACTTATGAACCTTCTAAGGTTAACTTGTCTCGACTTACAACATCATTAGGAGAGAATGTCAATGAAATGGAACATTGTCACAGGACAGCAGTTTCCCACTGCTAAGAAAATGCTGAGCCAAAGCCAAGATATTTATTTTCAAAGTGGGAGATATTTACCTTGTAAACATGTTCTGTTCCAGTGACTTTATGTCTATTACACCAAATTGCTAACGAGGTAGATACTGCATGATACGTGTGGTTAAACTAATAAGAGTTTCTCTATGTCCTCCTATTGGAAAGATGTTTTTTTATTGGATTAGAGAACAGAGTGTTTCAGCCAATATGAAAAAGTTGATGCATTCCAGTGCAGTTTTTGATATATATATATCCCACTTAAGTGGCTCCTCAGCACCAACAGCTGGAAAACCCTGAGTCATACAACAGCTATAGAGCTGTAAATTACTTGTCTTGCAAGGCTAACAATGTGATATTTGTGACATGGCACTAGCACAGAAGACATCACAGAAAACACTGAAGCATCTCATCAATTTCAATAAGGTTTGTAAAATGGTGCCAAAGGAATACGAACAGGTTTTTGGCGATGGGGAAGGGGGAGGATGTCTGGAGCAAGGAACAGCTTTTTGTGTGAACCTCAGCATTCCCATTGCCAAGCCTCAGAAGGCACAGGAATTTGGAGAAGAGTATATCTTCAATCGAGCCTAGGTAGTATGGGTCCCAGAAGAGGTTATAAGAGTAGGAATTCTAGATAGTTTTAATAATCACTTCTAATAAGACAAGTATCTGAGCTGTAGACTGATTTTTCACCTACTTTGACAGTCACAGTGCTTGATTGTGGATCACCTAGAGAAATATAAAAAATTTTATAAAAAGTGATTTTTTTTTTAATTGTGCTTTTGATAAAAGAAATCAAACCTTAAATCAACAACTTCAAAAATTCAAGAAATTCTTCCTTTCTGTTCGTACGCTGAGGAAAGCCCAGAAGTTAGTTTCTAGGGAGGAACAAAAAAATCCCATTTAAGATACTCATTTTTCCATAGGGACAGCGTTTGTAAGTCACATTGTATATTGTATATTCCATTATATACATATACAGTATATATATTACATTGTATATAGTATTTGTTATTTTGGAGGTTTAAGGCTGCTTAATAATTCTGTGGAACTGGATCTTCAAGCCTTGAACTTATTGAATCACAGTTTCTTCAAGAATTAGAGTTGAATATTCCATACTGTGAAGGCATGAACTGGAAACAGTAATAAACACTGACTGTTATGGTATACTTATATACTGCAGTGAAGCAGCATCTTATTATTTACACCTATCACCCACATCCTTTTTACCATGAGGGCTGTTCTCTGGGCAAGAAATCAGCATAGAATCACTTAAAAAACTATTAATGTCTTTCCTATCCATTTACAGATAGATATTCCAGGTGTTTCTGCTGAGAACAACTTCTCTGCTCCTTGGTGAGAGCAGAAGATTTTAGTGTTTCAGAAATAAGCCAGATTTGCAGCATTAAACACAAAGGCAAACATTTCTCACTCACATTCTGTTTCTTGCTTTTGTTATGAAGTCTCTCATTTCTCTATTCTGTTCTGAAAATGTTGGAAACAAAAGGGGAAAAAAGGACTTCCAGGAACAATCCTGGGCAATGTTGAAGTGAATTTGGAGTCTGACACCTTGTTTTTCAGAAAATAACTTAGCTAGATGACCATCCTTCCTTCGACAGCATGTGTCAGTGGTGATGAGCTCCACAGTATCTTCCATATCCAGGTAGCCTCCGCATGTATTTTCTGTAGGTTTATTTCAATTCATTTTAATATAGCCCTGGAGCAGATGTCATCAGGATCCAATAATCACAGTTTATTGGGTGGACAGAAAGCAGGCAGTGAAGTCTCTATTGGGATCTTCAATGTCAATTTATGAAGTGCTTTGCAAAACCAAAGTCCATCTGATTTCTATCAGCCTAGCCATAAATGTAGACATAATGATTCTGTCCACTTATTTTCAAATCATTTAAGCATAACTACCTCCCAGAATTAGGAGGCATAGATCACTGCACAGTTTAGGCACTAATATAGTCCAATGTCCAATAGTCCTGATTAGTTTAGAGTCCCTCTCCTGTATCACTCCATATCATTAACAACTATCAGAAAGTGTATACTTTCGCTATTCAGATTTTCCTACACAATCTCTGTGATTTAGAGGGCAGAAAATTTCGAAAAAACGGTGACTGAAATATTGAGATTTTGAAGTGAATAAAAGTGTCAATTTCATAAGCAAAACTGAACTCTGTTTCAGTTATGATTTCCTTCCTCTTAAGTAACATCAGCTTTGCTAAAAGTGGTTTGCATCAATGTAGTTAAGTTGATGGCTGAAATGGGGGCAAATCCTCAGTTGACAATGTTTTAGTGGAATTTATGTGAGAATATAAATATGCATAGCAACATTTCAGTGTACACATTATTCCAGAGAAAAATTCAACTCAGAACACGTACAGAAACAATTGAGACATAAAGTTGGATGCATTTTAACATGGAAGTTTAATTTGTATTTTCTGTTTATTTACTGAGAAGTCTTTATTATGAACAGGATGTTCATCTGATCAAATGCAGTGATGCAATTAAATTGCTGCTTGTTGAAATAGGTTTTATAGAGCTTATTATAAGTAAATGTAAATAAATGTTTGAAGAAATGTGTTCCGAAACACCTTTTGATATTAGATGGAAATATTTTAGTGCATGGAATGCATTAACTCTTTAAATATAGTGATGAGTGTATTTAACATCATCAGAACAGAGTATTTATTGTAAGCACAACTGACACAATTCCTTTGGCCTTTTCAAAAGGTTTTGTCAGAGACCTCTTGAGTAATCATGGGCTTTATCAATACTGTCTGGGTCAGAAACAGAATCCAGTGTGATTCTAGTGTATACAGTTATCCAGTCAGGCAATCCAAGAAAACTAACCAAAGACTTGTTCTTTGCTCGGAAATGGAGTAAAAAAGCTATAGACAAAAACATGCCACAGTTTCAACGGTTCTTTCGCTTCTGCCTTCAATGAAAAGATTTATGTGATCAAATGGCTAAAGTCATTAGAAGGATGAAAAAAGAATGAAAACTGAAGCTAAGGAAGATAAGTACTTCTATTAGTTGAATATTTCCATGACCACTGGGTCTTGGGCAATCCACCTGAAGGACGAGAGAAGAAGAGAGAAAGAGAGATGTGTCAGAACAATCTCAGAGCTGTTACTGGTTATCTTGGGAAGCTTCTGGGGAGGTTCCAGAAAACCAGAAAGTGCAATTATTGTGCCTATCTTTAAAAATGGGGGGGAAAAAAGGACAGATTTGTCAGCTTAACTCCAATTCCTAGAAAAATCCTGGAGCAAATAACCAAGCAAACAATTTGTAAGCCCTTGGAAGATAGCAAAAAAGATGAGTGACAGTCAACATGGATTTGTCAGAAACAAATCTTGTCAAAATAACTTCATTTCCTCCTACGACAGGGCAACAGGCTTAGCAGATAGGGCAGAAGCCCTATCTATATTTGTAGTAGTAGGTGTCTTAACTTTGGTGAGGTGTCTGACAATGTCTCACCTGACAGTGTCATAGTAAGGAAGAGAAACATTGGCTAGATTAAACTACTATAAAATGGACAGATAAACATCTGGAATCTTGTACTGAAGGACTATAGAGGAAAATAAAGAGTATTTATTAGGATAGAAGATGCCAAACAACTGAAAAAAAATGCTTGGAAGGGTAAGAATTCATAATGAGCTTCACGGTTTGTAGAAACAGACTGAAAGATCTGAGATGACTTAAGAAAACAACTGGCTGATCAGCAGTTCTGCAGGAAAAATAACTATGATGGTGAATACAATCTGAGTGGATCCCTGAAATGAATATGATCAATGAAGTGACACTTTTGCAAAAAAGCCAAATACTATTCTGGGATGTGCAAGCAGGAATAATATCTCTAAGATTCATGACAATCTTTCTGCTCTATTTGGTATGAATGAGGCCATAGTTAAAGCCCAGAGCACCCTCTGCAGATCGTGTTTCAAGAAACATTTGAGTCAGCTAAAGGCAGAGCAGAGTGATTAGGGGTGTAGAAACTTGACCTACTAGAAATCAGAGAGTTGAAATTGCTTGCTCAAGAGAGAAGACAGTGTAGAGACAGGATAAGTGGTCTTCAAATACATAAAAGATTGCTGAAAAGGGGAAAAGATTGAATTGTTTCACATGCCCATTTTGTATGTGACAAGAAATAATGAGATCTAAATTGCAGAAAAAGACATTTATGTTAGACACTGGAAGAATTTGTTAATGCTAAGAACGATTAAGCGCAGAAATAGGTGGCCAGAGAAGATTGTGAATCTCCATCACTGGAGACCTTAAGAGCAGTTTAGATAAACATGCATTAGGAATAGTTCAGAGAAAGCTGATCCTGTCTGGGGCAAAAGACCAACCCCTCATTGTTCCTTGCTCCGATTCTTTCTTTAATTCTCAGAAACCTTAACATCATGGTTCACAAGGTTTACTCTTCAGATATGCAAAGATGAACGCATTTGCTAATGACGTGCATAATGGATAAGCAGGGCATTGGCAGATGACAATATTTTCTCCAGTTAACATTTACTCAGAGGAACTTTTGACAGTACTGAATGGGAAGAATGACAGCAAACATAGCTCAAAATACTTATTCAAACAGCTGACTAAGACAGTTAGCAAATCAGAAGATATAGGTGACTCTGTGAACAAGACATATGAATGGCCTGTTCATGCCTCTCCAGTGGTAAAAATAAGAGTGAAGTAAAGAAATCTATCACTTCTAATTCAGTTACGTAAAGACAAACAATTTTATTGTAATTTTTTAGCATGGATTATATATGAATTTGGGTCATTCTTTAGTAGAATTACAGAATTTCAAATTTGCATTACTTCCTAATTACTCGGAAACTGAATGACTAGACTGGTTAGAGATTAGAAGGAAATATTTAAAAAGTTAACAAAAATAGTTATAAACCAGAAGTGTATTCTGTTTCGGAATTCAAGATCTCATAAGCATACAACATCATTCATGCCATTTAAAATGATGACAGAAACATAGCCTTAAAGCATTCTTAATTGGAATTTTTTGTGATTATCTCTTATCTCAAGTAGTCTGACTTGTAGATAGAGGTGTAGAAGCAATACAGCAACACTCATAAATAGGTGGTATACTTTGAACTTTAGAAGTTTTTCTCAGCTTTTTGTACAATAAAGTCTTTTACTCCGGTAAAGAGATTCTCCTTTCTTAGTTAATGTGCACCATTATTTGCTATCAGAGCCTACACTGGGAAATTATTCCCTTATATAACTGATTTTAATCTGTTCCTTAGCTACTGACATTTGTTTCCAAAAGCATGATTAAGTAGGCAGGTTTTACCTAATGGCAGTATGTTCTACTTTTCAGGGAAATTCACAGCACCAGATATGAATTTGTTGTAACTTTTGAGTTAACCAAGACATGACTTACCATCATGACAGACCAAGGAAAGTCCATGTATACTCAGATGCCAGGGATTCCGTGTAAAGACTGCTGTCTTCCAAATAAGCAAAGAATGAATCTATTCACGAAACATTATTCAAGACTGCTGGGATTGCTTGCTTGTTCACGATGAAGAAGCAAGACCTTCCTACATGCCTAGAGTGGCAAAGAGAGAAGTCTCACTTTATATTTCTTATCAAAATGCATTTATCTCATATCAATACAATTGTATTTCCCCCAGCTGCAGTTGTCTTCGCAAAGTGGATAATTGTGCCTCAGAGTCTCTACACAGTGTTGCTGTTCTTCAGGATATAAACTGCTACACAGATAACTAGAAGATTATCTACTTTCATGGTTTAGTTTAATCATAGAGGAAAGAAATTGCTTGCACAATATTTTTAGGAGGAAATGTTATTAAGAGAGATTAAAGGTGTTACTTGTTGGAGTACAGCAATGCAGACTTGACAATTTGAAATTACTCTAAGTGTCACTAAATAAAGTAATGGGGTCAAATCTCCTGTGCATCTAAACTGGTACAGGTCCATGGAGTTTAACAGCACTGTTGTGCTAATTACATCAGCAGAGAATTTGCCCTATAGTTTCCTAAGGTCCATCACAGACAAAAATGCTTTGCACACAAACATTTATTCTTTATATGATATCCTTGTGTTTGTTTTCATAAAGATGCAGAAAGTGATGAAAGGACAGCTCTGTGCAGCTCTCTAGCTCCAGCACGGCTACCAGCAATCTGTGTTTTCATTTTGAACTCTGGCACCTCGGAATAAGCTGGAGTAGAACTAATAATTCTGCGTGGTGTCTCTGGGTCTAGAGAGATCTGAAATGCCTTTATTGATAGACGATGAACTCTGTTTGCGACAGAGGAGTGTAGGGAGTTTTGCAGAGAGGTTCCACTGCTCAAAAATATAGCTATTGAACTACTATTGAGGAAGGGGGAAAAGTAAGCAAACAAAACAACTGTGTACTGTGTATTAGGTCTGAAATTACCTTAGGCCCTTTATCTACTTTTTTCATCCAATTTTCTCTCTGCTTTATTCCCTGCTCCAACCCATAAGAGTTTGACAGCACTGTGGCCCTTTAGCAATCCTTGCTCTACATCAGATGGCAGCAAAATATTAGCTAGCTTAATGACACTCACTGGCATCCTAGAAGAGAAGCATTCATCATTATCACTTAAGGAAACACCTTACCTGATGTAGACAAGCTCGTGCAGATTATTACACCTACAACTATTACAATGTTGTAGTATCTACACAGAGGTTACCAAGAGTCAACATATGTTTTACTATTACTTAGCTGAGAATTAATGTATTCAGCCACGGTGCTAGCTAATTATCTATACTACTGACCTCAACACCAGAATGGAAAATAGTGTTCACCAATTGCACAGTGGCTCACACAGAATTAGTGTTGCGTCAAATATATTATAATTAAGGCCTGAAAGTATATAAATGGTTGGAGAGAGGAAAAGTGGCCAACCAATTTGTTTTATTTTACTGAGCCGCTCTTGATCTACCTCACTCGTCTCTTCTGCTCTTCCTTCAAGTACAACTTTTAATGGGTTTTCAGTTCATTTATGCATGTTGCAGACTTGTATCACACAGTGATGTCCAAGCTGTTTGTATCTTGGGATCTTCAGATCATGAGATCATAGGTTAATTCAGGTTAGAAGGGACCTCATCTAGTCTGACCTCCTGCTCATGATCAGCAACAAAGGCTGCTCAGATCTTTAATATTTTTGGGTAACAGCATCAGTGCAGAGGTGCAAGCATGATTCTCCACCTCTCTACTGGATTTTTCCTGTTGATCGCTGTGTATGAGGCCGCTGCACTGCTCTGAGTACCATAGTTCTCTGCTTTCCTGTGTAGTTCTTATTTCATCATGTAGAGCCCTTCATTTGCTCTGCCTGTTTCCTTTTAACTGTACTCCTCACTAACACCCCATCATTTTTTCACCACACTCATAATGTTGAGGTAGCAAGTTCCAGAAAGTATGAGGGCTGCTCCAAAAGTAGTGCCTCGTATTTTATCATGTTGGCCCATGAAGTCAGAGGCAGATGTTGGTGGTATGGCAGTAGAGGTTGAACCTTCCCAGCAACATCCCATTACATTTGTTGCCATGTGACAGATGCCAGCAGAGGGACAGTCTGAAAAATTGGTGTCTGATATGGAAGTGAGTATGAAACATAGGTGTGGAATTGAATTCCTCCATGCCGAAAATATGGCAGCCATCGACATTCACTGATGTTTGCTGAACATTTATGGAGACCAAACAGTGGATGTGAGCACAGTGAGGCAGTGGGTGGTGTGTTTCAGCAGTGACAACAGCAACAGTGGGGCACTTCCAGTGGTGGCTCTGGATCATGCCCAGTGAAAATGCATAGCTAATGGTGGTAAACTGTATTGAAAAATAACGTTTAGCAGCTGAGAATTTGTTCTATCACATATGTTATTGTGCTTTTTCTATCTGATGTAGTTTCCATGGAGATAAATAGGAGGCATTACTTTTGTAGCAACTTGCATAGTTCTAAATATGTAATTATTGTGGTTTCCCAGTCATCGTCTATTTTCTGTGTAGTTTTTATTTTTTTTTTCCATTATTAATTTACTTCCTCTTTGCTTACTATTTAGTTGTCTTAAATATTCTTTATTTCAAGTCTCTATGGTATCTGATGAAAAGGGCTTAGTGTGTTTTCAGACTTAATCTTGCAATTATCTCCTTCATATTGTTTATCATTATGTCCAGGCTCTCTTTACAAAGATTATTTGGCCTGAGTAAATACCTTCAGGTTTGAAAATTTCTTTTCAATATAGTTTACAGAAGTCTTGATCTTTCTAAACATTATAAAAACTTTGGAACTGTGATTTTTAAATGTAGTGACATCATGTCTTTTGTAGTCTCATAACAGCACTTTTGTCCAGGAGTCAGCCAAACTGTATCAACTGTGTCATCTTTATTTTGATTCTTCTTCACTACTTTCACTGGGCATTAATACATAAGAAAATGTTAAAAACAAAAATTTATGAATAGGACTGGAAAGGAGACATCTGAGTATTATACAGCATGTTGACAGTGGCTGTAGGTCATTCACTAAAGATTTGTTGCCCTGACGTTTAGTTTTTGGTGTTTTAACTGTGGTAGCATGTCAGTCTTTACATGAAGTAACTTCAGGCAACTGTACCTTTGAAAAGTGCTCACAATTTTGAAATCCTTGAAAACTGAATTCCTAATCCCACTTTGAAATGAGAAAATAAATAAATAAATAATTCCACTTTCTTCTGGCAAAGCAGTCAGATAAAATAATGACTTCAGAAACTTAGATTCCTAAGAAAACACACCATGATTACAAAGCATGAATGCACAGATTTGCACAGGGTGCAGCTGACTGTCTACAGAAGGAAATTCCCAGATGTTCCCTAAATCTTCAGTGTGAAGATTTAGGCACCAAAACGATGTGTATGTGTGGAAAGGTAAACCACAGCTGACATGGCTTTATGCAGATTGAACTAAGTGTTTTCTTAGAGTCTCTTCCAGTTTTAATTTTCTCATGATCCTATAAGCCAGTATATCACGAATAAGGGTATTTTTAGGATATACTCTAACATATTTAATTGCCGGCTTTTGTTACTGTTGATTTAAAACTGTACAAATTTTCTGAAGAAAGGGACTAAAAAAACTAACAAAAGCAAAGAAGTTGTAAAATGAAATTAAATATTACTCTTTAATATCTAGGCCACAGAATGCATCATTTGTAAGGCAAATAGAATAAATCTATGTACATATTTTAGTGGATTAGATGTCTAAAACACGTGGATGACTGTCCTATGCTATGTTTTATTTGCTACGCTGAATGCATCATATCTTACAGACCACAGAGAATTGTGCAGCTGTATTAATTACATTTTTAAGTGATTTTCTAATCTTTGGTCTATTTTAATATCTAACAGTTGCAGAGAGAGTATATTAGAATTTCACACAGCAGTGCTATTTGAAAGAATTTAAATAGTAAGCAAAAGCTCTCATTTTTTTTGTGTTCTTTCAGCCATTTATTTCTATTAGTATCAAAGTGGAAGTTTTATATTATGCAAACATTCATTGCAAAAGCAAGTTGGATAGTAGGTTAACTCAGAGAAGAAATATATGCTCTGATAACATTACCCAGTGCAGATGTGTTACGCTTAAGACATTAACTTCAGTATAAATCATTCTTCATGTGAAATAAAAGTGCTTTATTGCATTACAGCAAGATCTTTAAACAAGGTAGATGGATGTAGCAGTATGTATTCTAGGCGCTACTCCTTTTTTAAAGTAAAGGTTGGAATTACAGACAATGATATCCAAAAGAACATAAAAATCTGATGTATGCCCACAAAATCAATGACTATTTAGAATGAAGCTTGAAAACATGGCATAAAACACTATCTTTATCTCATCAAGCTAGGCGTACATCTCGTCCCATTGAGGGGATTTATGGAGGCAGTATCGCAGTATCTTCAAAGGAGCATGAATTCCCTTACTTCTTCAGATCTAAGGCACAGAGCAGAACGTTATGACCTGTTGAGGTTTTTCTGAACAGCAGCAAAGGTAATAACAGCTTCACTTAACAGGGATATGGGAAATCAACTACTCATTCTTTTCAAGATTCACTTTGAGTGTGAATAATATAACCATATTTGAAAGTATGTTTAGCTAAACCAGGAATTAATCTGTTTTCAGAGCCTGCTAGAAATTTTCCATCAATGTTCTCTTTGAGGAAAAAAAAAAAAAAAAAATATTTTGAGAATTTTTATTTTCTGGAAGTGTCATTTTTCCGAGAAAGTCGTTTTTTCTGCCTTAAAGATGGGGTATGTATTTGGTTGAGAAAGCATATTTACTGTTCTCCATTTTTCAGTCAAGAATTTCCTCTCTACATTTCTAACTAATCCTTAAGTAGCTGTTTTCATCAGTAGCTTTCAAATCAGTACAAAAGAGAGAAGTGTCATTGTTCCTCCTGAACCTAAGGCACAGTAAGGGGGAGGAAGGAGATGCTAAGTGGCTTGCATTAATCACTCAGCATGCTAGTGCAGCAAAACCCACCTCAGAAAACCCTCCGTTTTCTACCTACTTGTGCACATCTCACCAGTTCTTCCTGGATGTCCAGCCTTTTGGCAAAAATCCCAATGCAATGCTCAGTTCAAAATACTTTTGTTTTGATTATACTATGGCAGGATGTAGATTTAACTTTCGTATCTGAGCGGTTCATTTGCTGAAGGAAGAACTCAATTGGAAGTTCAATTAGAAAAAATTCTTTCCTCCCTTCTCAGTTCATCAGCATTTGAATACGGGAAGCCAAACTACGTGAATTTTTGTGCCTCAAATGTTATTGTTTTACTTTGTAGCTCAGCAGATAAAGAAGAGAGCAGGTGTGGAAGGCAGGGAAGAACAGTGGGACTCCTTCAAGACAGGAAAAATGCTCTCAGTCATAGGGAGAAAAAGAAAGAATAAGTTGCTTTGTGTTACCAGTGCCTGCAGTGGAGGAGCTAAGCTACATTTCTGACAGCAGTTCTGACTCTTTCTTCCTGTACCTCATTTTTCTGATAATAAGGAAAAGTTATAGTTTGTCATGATGTGATAAAGATGATTATCGCCTGCAGCCCTTATGGTTTTTAATAGGTATATCATTAAACCAGTTACAGTTCTTGATATTTGCACAGCAGCAGGTTTCTACTGTCTCAAAGAAGCAAATGTATTTTGTTTGGTTTTTTTTGTTGTTGTTCCTGAAGTATTCCTTGTTTACCCATTGGTGATCATTGAGTCAGGAAAAGCATGGCCAAATTCAGGAGCTTTGAAGCCTTTGATTAGTTTATATTCTTTTATTTGAAAAATGTCCACATGGTAGTCACTCAAAATTTTAGTGAGCCACATCATGAACCATGACGGCATAAGGGGTTACAAAGATCCATGGATGTTTTACTTACTTCCCTGTGGCTGAGGGGTGGGAATAAAGCTTGGCTCTAATGGGCAACTTGATTTACTGATGGCAGCTTCTATTGGGGAATCTTTTGTAGGACCGCCAATTGGTGCAGACTTCTAGGGGACCTACTTTGGAGGTCATGTATGTCCAAAATCCTGGAAATCTGCCAGTGTGTCTGACAGTAGCATGGTGCTCTTCATGTCCTTTGATACAGCTGAATGGATGGCTAATGGATCGAAGTGAGTCACCGTGCAGGACCAGGAGTAGGACTCAATGATCCTTATGGGTGCCTTCCAACTCGGGATATTCTATGATGCTGTGATTCTAACATAGATTAAGGCTTCCTGCATGAAAACCACAACCATGAAAGAGATTTTTTTGAAGGAGAACGGGACCTAACAATACATCTACTACTGAACACAGTATGTTGATCAGTGGATAATGTAGAAAAAAACAAATGCACCCAGTATTTGAACTCCTGAGACGCAAAGATGCATTAAAAAAACTTAACAGGTTGGGAAATACAAGCCCTCATGCTCCAGTGCTTAAGCACACAAAGGCGTGGCTTTGCCTGCAAGCCGACGTGGGTATCATCTTTGTCTCAGAGATTTCTTTCTCAGACTTGCAGGAGAGCAGAGACACACACTATGGAAGCAAACTTAGATCAAAAATATGTCTTTTTACCTTATGGAAATGTCTAAAAGCATCAGCTGAAGTTACTGTGCCGTGGTGCTAGTCACCATACCAGCACTATAATAGACAGAAAGAGTCTCAAGCTGCCTATCATTTAAATAGTTGACAGAATAGGAGAATGTAAATATAATTATTCCTGCTGAGCAAACAGAGGGTTGATATCGCTTGAGAGGGGCGGAGGTCAGGCAAATTAAGGAAGAAAACCCAAATCTCTTGACTCCCAGACCAGTGTTTGAACCACACACTACACCTGCACCCTCAACAGAGCTGCTGTCTCTGGGTTTTGATCAGCACGTATTGCTTCAAGCAGTTACATATCTGATTTCCATATCTCTATTGAATTTTCTATAGATGATGTAAAAGGTCAGGAAAAAAAAAAAGAAAGAAAGAAAGAAAAAAAAAAGAAAAATAGCATATGCAGATGCGCCAAGAAAAATGCCATCCCTTTTCTGAAAGCGTATTGTAAAATAAATAAATAAATAAAATAGTATTAAAGAATGGAAAAATTGCCAAGGGAGTCATAAAAAGTTAGCTTTAGGCCAGAGAAATGTTGCTTTTTCATTTCTATATAGTACATGAGAATATTTTGTGGACTAACAGTGCATGAATAATGTTTTATTAAAATGTATATCTTTACAGCTTTATTTTATCAGGTCCTTCAAGGCTTGGCATAAAAAAGGTTTAACAAGTTTGACACATGCTGATTTAGCATTTATACCACAGACTGAATCTGCTGCTTTGTGAGGGAAAATAGGCCAGCTTTCAAAATACAAACACTGTGAAGTATTCAAAGTGAAACAAAACAAAAGCGAGAAGTGGAAAGAGCAAAACAAAAAAAAAAAAAAAAAAAAAAAAAAAAAGAAGAAGAAGAAAAATGCAAACCACGATATTTTCAAACCCACTGTGGAAAGGTTTTGGACTAACTTTAAATTATATTGCTTCCGAAGTTGCAACAGAGATGGTCTTAACGTGCAAGTTTCTTAATAAAAAATAAAAGCTCGATCTGTAGGATTCCACAAAAAGTAGTCAATATGTCTTTTTACTTCAGTGAGCATTTAATTGGGCCCTTCCTGAGCAACCTTACCACCCTCAGCTGCGTTAGCCAAAATAAAACATTTCTGAGAAGGCAAAAGAGTTGTAAAATTTTAAATTATGGTCAGATCATCAGTTGTAAAAGCAGGTATTTTAGAAATCTTGTTTTTCAGCATTAGTCATCGCCCGAGAATCCTCACTAAGTCTGTTGCTTTCAGGTTGATTTACAAGGCAATAATGTATGTATTGCTGTAAACACCAACATTTAGGAGAGGGGAAAAAAAAACAAAAACTTTGCTTTGTTAAACTGTGACCTACATTACTGCAACGTGGAAGTTCTAAGTCAAAAGCCAGCTGAACTTGAAGCTAACCTGTCTTGTACAGGAAATTGTTCTGCGTTTTTAACCAGAATATGTCTTTTTGTACAAAACCTGAACAGCTGACACATTTTGTACCTTTGCAATTCCATTATTAAAATTGCCAGATGGAGACCAGTGATTTTTTTGTTTTGTTACTTTGATATTTTTATACTTCTGCTTTTAAAGTAAGCAGATGGGGGTTAGCTAAATCCTCTGAGCCACTTGTTTATCCAAATGGACTGTAGGGACAAGTATTTAAGTCTATATATACTAAGTTTGCTTAAATTGCTACAGCAGTGGAACAGGTGGAGGACAGGTAACATATCCTTTTTGTTAATAGGCCATCATCTTTACAGAGCTAATCAATAAACTAATTAAGATTTGGAGTTGTACCATTGCCCAACTTCATTGTGAGGCTTTTACGCTCTTTCAACATTTCTTCCCCGTTTCGTATATTTCTGCCAAGTTAATTGAAACTGAAGTTCTTCTTCGGTTCTTCTTGAAGTTCTTCTTCAAACTGAAAGTTTGAAGAAAATCTAGTTTTATGTGACACCTCGAATTCTGTGATTTTGATAAATACATTTTTACGACACTCATTTAATCTAAAGATGATTTTCCTAGTATATGTATTTCCTTTATTTTAAAACTCCCAGACTTCAAAAATTTCCTGTCCTTAAAATTCTTTCTATAGCAATCATTCCAGAAGTAATTAAAATATTTTTATTTCTATAGCAATTTTCCTCCCATTAAGTTTTGAATATTGAGAGATTCTCAAGCTATTTGTATGGGCTACTTCACTTTGCAGTAATAAAAGTGGATACAGTCACTTTTTGCAACAGCTCAGGAGAAAGAACCAATTGATGCTGGTTTTCACATTCCATTGAACTTCCACAAAATATACATTTGATAAAGCCTGAGCCCCAAAAAGTAAAATTAACAGAGTTAATCTCCTTAAGTATGCATCATGATTTTGATGAATCAGAAGTCCTTTATTTAAGTTCATCTACAAGGAACAAATGGATATAGAAAGTATCTACCAAAAAAAATCAGTCTTTAAAGTTTTAGCTATCAGTTTTTACCTGAACTGTGTCAGCTACTATAAATATGTCCTAAACAGTATTCATAGGCTATATCATAATAGAAGATGGGGGAAACATGCTGTTTCTTGGGGCAATAGGTGTAGTAACACCAGCAGAAATGTTAGACCACTTTTTACCTTTGAATAGCATTTTTAGTACTAGAAAGATTCATACTTTTTCTGAATAAATAGTATAATTATATACCACAATAACAAGTTTCTCTCCACTGTACACTTTATTGTTGGGTGATTCAAAATTGCAAAAATGGTGAAATGGTAAAAGGAAAAAAAATAGTTATACTGGGTAATGAGGCTAATGGAAAGTGATAGCTGGGGGAAACTAGAAAAGTTGGAAAATTTCTAACTTAACGTTAGAGGAACAAATGTTAATTTTGACTGTTTTGCAGTAATCTGTGCAAAGGAAGACTTGCATTGTGAGAGAAATCTGATCAATGAAGAAATTGTCTTGAGATTTTCACTCAAATTCACAAACTCTGCAAATCTACATTTCCCAGTCACATATTATCCTGTTTGTTCACTTGCCACTCCAGTGAATTTCCATTTTAAATTTAACTTCTAAACCTTCTGTGAATATTGTAAGGTAAAGTGACAACAGAAGAGCAGCACTCTGGATCTTCATATCAGTTTCTAACCAGAGCACTGTAAAATTTTGGTGTGGCAATGGCTCCAAAGCATTCTGACAAATTTAATTTACTGTAAACCTCTCTATAATGTCACCCTCTTCATAATGTCATCTGCTTTATAACATTGCCCTATTCTTTAATTTAGTCTTCTTTCTTGTGTGGAGACTTGAAATAAGGGTTAATCATTGTAAATGCTCATTGATATAAAATCAGCTGATAGCTGTTGATGAGTGTGTTCTAGGAAGGACTGTAGAGCAAGTTGTTTTGCTTTGTTTTGTGCTAAGCATCGTGGCAGTCCAATCTTCTCTGCAGGCCTCTGCTCCCACAGAGCTATCCAGATGGTCTGGCTCTGTCCCTCTTCCCTTTCATCTGAGGTGGGAAGGTGGTGGGGGGAGGTTTGTATCTGGTTTAAATGACTCATCCCTTCAGATCCCCAGGCCTCAGCTGTTGTACAATCCTCAGAAGAATGCAACATGTGCCTTACACAACTGTTTTTTTTTCTATAATCCTATCACCACCTCTTGCTCCTTGATCCTGGGAAGGATGCAGTGGAGCAGATGTTGCCCCCATGTTGGCTCTACTTTGGAAGACAAGCTGGACAGTGAAAAGCAGAGCATGCTGGGAAGGCATTATCTGGCTACAGCAAAAGTATAGCAGATACTTGAGTGATTTTTGCTGGAAAAAAATCCAGTTTTCTACATCCGTGGAAGTCACAAACTATAACTGAGATGTATGGGAGGTCAATCCCACCACATTCTCCAATGGCCATACCTGTGCTCCAGGCACTCTAAAAGCTATCTGTGCTTAGCACAGCCTGACCCCTAGTTGATTTCCCATACAGTGCAATACCAATTTTCAATCAAATTAATAGGTGGAGGAGCCAAGAAAGCTTCTTTATTGGGGAATTATAAAGGTCCAGGCAGTCAAAAATTAAAATTGGTGATTAACATTCAAAAGAGGGGAGATTTAGTTTGGATACAAGGAAGAAGTTTTTTACAATAACAGTGGTGAGGCACTGGAACAGGTTGCCCTAAGAGGTAGTGGATGCTCCATCCCTGGAGGCAGTCAGGGTCAGTCTGGATAGGGCTCTGAGCAGCTGATCTAGCACCTGTAGGTGTCCCTATTCATTGCAGGGGAGTTGGATCTAAGGATCTATTCCAACTCAATCGATTCTATGATTCTGTGAAAACTGAACTTGTGCAGCAATGAACGTTAAATAAGTACAGTGTCTTATTGCTCACATGTGAGTGTCAGCCTATTGTATTAAAGTCAAAGAGAAGTGGGAATTTAGGTAGTACAATCTGATACATTTATCTTGCTGTAAAACTGATTATTTGAATAATCAGGCATAATATCTCCACTACTAACCGAATTTAAAAGTGAGGACTGGGCAAAAAATAAATAAATAAAGTGAATGGAGAGTATTTTATGATCATAGGTTGACTGAGGTAGGTGATCTCAGGAGATTGCTAGTCAAATCTTCTCAAAGTCAGGTCAGGCATGAGGTCACACACGGGTTGCTCAAAGGGAAGAGTCTGCAAAATCAGTCTATGTAAAGCATAAGATATATTTTCTAGAGAGAAAATGCTTGAAATTGACATTTTTTGTGGTGCTAATGTGTGGATGCAAAAGAAGATTTACGGGGACTCAGCGCAGTGGAGTTCTGTGCATATTCATAGGATCATGGACCATAGGACAATAGGAGAGGCATTACTGTGTACTAAAACCGCTGCCTGTGTCTGTGTTAGTGGGACTGAAGGTACGCATCAAATAGTGATATTAACTAAGTGCTATAAAGGCAGCTCCACTTGACTACTTCAAACACAAACCAAACCTCAGAACCAGAGGTGTTATTCCATAAGCACCAGTCAGTAATTCATGGAGAGGAAATGCTGTATGATAAGAGACTTCAGTTGCTGAGATAGATATAGCTGCTATATCCATGCAGATAGTTGCAAAATATAAATGATGATTCGTTTGTTGGTTGGTTTGGGGTGTTTTTTTTAATAACTTCAAATGTAAATTATATTGTGCTTAATGCAAACAAAGTCTGTTCTGGACTTCATTATGTTAGGTAAAGATGAACTTATCACTAGACTAGAAGTTATTTGTTGCCTAAGGACAAATGATCATGACATGATTACATTCAGTGCTGCAAACTGAGTGCACATCCCTGCTAATCATATACATACTGGTGCTTTAGAAGAGATAGTTTTCCAGAGATAAAAGTCATGAATTAAACTGATTGGAAAAAAAAGGAAGTTTTTTTTTCGTCATTTATTAGATTGTCACAATTCTACTGTTAGGAAAGAGGACAACTTTGGCTAAAAGTTCATGTCATCTCAGCAGTATGGACAGCAATTATAGATATGTAGACATATTGCAATATTGAGGGGAAAAAAAAAGAAATAGATGATGAGACGTTATGATATATATAAAATTGTTATAGAGAAGTCAAAGGCATAGTTGGAGGCTGGGAGTGCCTGTCGGAACTCCAAACAAGAGGAAGAAGCTGAAGGTGTACCATGAGAAAACATCAGTGCTCAGGGGAATGTGAACGTTTAATGCTACACACTGGTATTGTTGCTGGTAAGGCAGTAACATCTTTTGGCTCTGGAACAGACCATTTACTTGAAAGTGGTTCTTATATCACTTATAACTTTTATATCACTTATATCTTTAATTTGGGAATTCCTGCCTTTAGGAACCTTTTTCTTGTGTTATTGAGAATGACATAATTTCTAAAAATCCAATGTATTTTTCATTCACTAGGTTATTTTCTTAATTATATTTGCTGGAGATAGATTCAATTGCAATTTTGTTCACCTTCAATTTATGTTCTTATTTCTAATGCCTTTGGCAGTCTTTCAAAGAGTGTCCATACACACTGAATTTCATCTCTCAACACTAGATGATAACTTCCAGTAAATCCACAGGCAGTGCTTGTAGAGGTGAGAGCACCTTGTCTTTTTTTCCACCACTGAGGAGAGATCCAGAATAAATCAGAGTCATAGAATCATTTGAACTGGAAGAGACCCTTAAAGGTCACCTAATCCAACCCACCTGAGATGAACAGGGACACCCACAGCTAGATCAAGTTCCTCAGAGCCCTGTCCAGCCTGACCTTGATTGTCTCCTGGGATGGGGAATCCACCACCTCTCTGGACAACCTGTTCCAGTGCCTCTCCACCTTTACTGTAAAACACTTCTTTAGATGCAGCCTAGGTTATGGTTGGCTTTCTGGGCTGCAAGGGTACATTGCAGGCTCGTGTCCAGCTTGCCATCCACCAGTGCCCCCAAGTCTTTTTCAACAGGGCTGTCTTCCATCCTTACAACTTCTTATTTTATTATTCAACTTCTTGCTGTTCACCTGGTCCCCCTGCTCAAGCCTGTCTAAGTCTCTCTGAATGGCATTCTGTCCCTCAGGTGTGTCAATCACACTACACAGTTTGGTGTTGCCTGCAAACTTGCTGAGGGTACAGGAAATCCCACTGTCAATGTCATTGATGAAAATGTAAAAGCACGAGTCCCAGTGTTGATTCCCAAGGGACATCACGTGTCACTGATGTCCATCTGGACATTGAGACATTGACCACCAGTCTCTGGGTATGATCTCATAACCGTTGAACAGTCCACTCATCAAATCCATATCCTTTCAATTTGAAGAGAATGGTGTTATAGGGGACCGTGTCAAAACCGTTACTGAAGTCCAGATAGATGATGCCAGTGACTCTTCCCTTGTCCACTGATGCAGTT
Source organism: Alectoris magna (assembly GCA_030625065.1). Classification (NCBI taxonomy): domain Eukaryota; kingdom Metazoa; phylum Chordata; class Aves; order Galliformes; family Phasianidae; genus Alectoris; species Alectoris magna. The sequence goes on along the minus strand of CM060560.1, from coordinate 192,490,759 downwards.
ACACAATCATAAAAAGCAGACTGGCTGGTCAGGCAGGACTTGCCGTTGATGAAGCGATGCTGGTTGTTTCACATCACCTCTCTCTCTTCCATGTGCCTTAGCAAAGCTTACAGGAGGATCTGCTTCATTATCTTTTCTGGGACAGATGTGAGGCTGACAGGTCAGTACTTCCCGGGTCATCCTTTCTACCAGTCTTTAAAATGGGTGTGACACTGCCTTTTTTCCAGTCAACAGGGACTCCACCTGACTGCCGTGGCATTTCAAATATCATTCAGCCTGGCTTGGTGACTGTGTCAGCCAATTCCCTCAGGACTCTGGGATGCACCTCATCAGGACCCATAGACTTATGAATGTTCACGTTTCTCAGGTGGTTGCCTGGTCTTTACTTATAGTAGGAGGGGCATCGCTCCCCAAGTTCCCACCTTCCAAACCATCCACTCAAGGGCTGTGTGTAGAGCAGGTGCTAGTAAAGGCTGAGACGATATATTGCCATGATCCTCAACACTTCATTGATCTTTGTAGAGCTCTTTTTTCCACCAAATTCAATGGCTGATAAAGTTGCAGCAACTGTTTTTCCACTCCTGTGCCAGATTTTGAAACAATTTTTAGAGCAGAAATTAAAGAATCTGGAGCCTGTTATGGTTTAAGTGTTGCTTTTCCATTCCAGGTGTCCAAAAGCTGTCCTGCTGCCCAGGTCAAAGCAGCTTTATATGATAGCAGTTTTACTCAGAATTGAGTCTGAACTATGACAGACATATCAGTTCAGGTGGTTTCACTAAAATTAACTGACCTCTGATGGCTAGGGAGAACAGCCAGGTGGGAGCTGGGAAGGAGGAATTTATGTCAGCAAGAGTTGGCCAACTTTCAGTACATATGAGTAAGAATAAAAATGGCAGTGCTCTTCTATTTTGGTCTCCTGGGTATGAAATACTGGTATAGGATAGTACTAGCTAGAGATAAATTTACTAATGGCAGTCTAGGAAATACAGAAGTGTACAAGAGGTTTTTCTAGGCCACAGGTGATAACACAATCTAAACAATTTGAAATACAGTAAGATGATTAGCTCATATCATAGAATCATATAATCACAGAATCATAGAATTACTCAGGTTGGAAAAGACCTTAAAGATCATCAAGTCCAATCACAACCTAACCATACAACCCTAACTCTAACAACCCTCAGCTAAATCATGTCCCTGAGCACCAAATCCAAACGATTTTTAAACACAGTCAGGGATAGTCACTCAACCACCTCCCTGGGCAGCCTATTCCAGTGATTAACAACACTTCTGCAAAGAAGCTTTTCCTGATATCCAACCTAAACTCACCCTGGCACAACTTAAGGCCATTTCCCCTCGTCCTGTCACCTGTCACCAGTGAGAAGAGAGCAACCCCGCTCTTGCTGTAAGCGCCTTTATTGGAACAGAGCAATTAGGTCTCCCCTCAGCCTCCTTTTCCCCAGACTAAACAGCCCCAGTTCCTTCAGTCTCTCCTCATAGGGCATATTCTCCGAGCGCTTCACAATCCTGGTTGCCCTTCTTTGGACCTGCTCCAGAACCTCAATGTCTTTTCCGTTCTGAGGCACCCAAAACTGAACACAGCACTTGAGGTGAGGCCTCACCAATGCCAAGTACAGGGGCAGGACTACTTCCCTAGTCCTGATCACCACACCATTCCTGATACAAGCCAGGATGCCATTGGCCTTAACAGCATCATCTAAGGATGATGACATTTGTTTCCAACTTATTAAAAATGTGAGTTATTATAAGGATCTCATAGAATGGATTATTTTAAATGTATAGACTAGGTCAATCAGCACTGAAAAAGAAATATTATTTACCAGACTGTGATCATGTTAATATTTTTTGGAATCAAAAATAATAGGTTGCCTATGCCCATGGGCTGCTCAATCTGTCTGAAGGGAAAATAGCAGAAAAGATATGGAGCATTTGACTAAAAAACTTTGACTAATGTAATTCATAAAAATCAGGACTTTGATCAAAAATACCCATTTCATTCCATTAAATTTTATTACTAATATAATTATTATATTATTGTAATGTACAAGAGAAAAGTAACAAAACAGGTTTGGTACTCCTATGTTCTACACTTAGTGCTGCTAGGGAAGATTATGACTTTGTTTCCAATAAAGGACAATTTAATTGATTGAGTTCAAGGCAATTAACATCTCAAAGCAGGCTTCAGATGAAAGATAGTATTTGTGAAGAACTACTAGGCCCAGTTTTGTGATCAATAATGTCAACATGAAGCCTGAACCCACTTCTGATGTCATAAAATACACATGAATTTTAGATGCAGCGTTTTTACTTTGAAAAGTAGGTTGTCTGGAAACAACCTTTGAGCAAGAAAAAAAAAAAAATCAAGTACTGAAAAAAATGCCTTTAAGTTGGCAATAAAAAATTCAGTCTGTTTGGAAAGATTTATGTTAGAAGTTAGAAGGAAATTCTTTACTCGAAGGATGGTGAGGCACCAGCACAGGTTGCTGAGAGAAGCCATGGATGCCCCTTCCCTGAAGGTGTTCAAGACCAGGCTGGGTGGGAACCTGGGCAGCCCTGCCCGTGGCAAAGAGTTGGAACTAGATGATCCTTAGAGCTCCTTCCAGCCCAAGGTATTCCATGTTTCTGTGACTTCAATTTTTCTATTTCATTTCTGGAGTCAAACAAATGTTCAATCATCGGAGGCTAAAAAAAAAACATTTCCTAGCAAATTTGGGTCTGTTCATTTTTAGTTCTCTTTCTTTTTATTTCCAATGGCCTGGCATTCAAAAAAAAATGTGAAAGAAAAAATATGCAAGGAAGGAAGGAAGGAAGAAAGGAAGGAAGGAAAGAAGGAAGAGAAGGAAGGAGGGACAAAGAGAAGAAGCGGGGAGGGAGGGAAACAAAATGATAGGAAGTAAAAAGGTTTTAACTATCTCAAAGCAGACTGGAAAATGAGTAGACACATGCAAGAAGAAGATATTGAATCTTCAAAGGCTATTTCAAACTGCTGGATATGGATAAGGAATAATTAGCAAGACCTGGGATGTGTCATTCACAAAAATGCCACAAAAGATGGGAATACAAATCATCTGAACAAATTACTATGAAAAACAGCAGTATCTCCCCCTTATTATCTCAGATGAAGACTGATCATCTTCCTGGCTGATATGGAACAGCCAAAACTGATTTGCAAGTCCTCTACAAGTTCTGGTCAAGTGGCAGAGCAGTGAAATTCAAGCAACTCTGCATGACGATCCACTGATATGTTCTGGCTTGACACACCAGGAACCTGTGAAGTGAAGAGAGTATCCCAAATACCCCATGAGCTATGAGCAATCAACCCAATCCAGGCATGGAGGCTTCATTTAGTGTTAGCTCCTACAACTTCCAGAGTGAGTACTGTTCTGCTGAAGCTACATCCACTGAACATCCAAATAAGAATACAAGAATATTTTCCTTTCTACTCTATAGATCAAACTATTCAAAAATGTAATTTTCAAGACATCCGGTGTCTAGAGGGCAGTGTAATGTTCTAGAAAGCTGCTTCTATTAATCTAACTCTTTTTGCAGTCTTTATTGGTTGGATTTTGTCAGATGAAGAAATGAATGTTTATGCCCGAGGTTTAGAAAGTAATAAAAATGTTTTATTTTCAACATGGGGACCGGGTGCTTGTCTTTATTGGAATCACAGCCCAGGCCTTGTCTGGGAGAAAAATCAGTACAGTGCTACGGTTTTTGTAGAAGAGATCAGCATAAAGGAAAAATGTGACATGAGATTTTGAATATTTTTGAACAGAAGGTAAGAATCTGTTGTAAACAAACTGCATGTGTGAATACTAGTTGTGTATATAAATAATATAAGTAATTTGGGCTGCAGTAGCTATTAATACTTTGAAAGATATAAAATTTTCATGAAGATGAATGAAGAAATGGATTAGCCAGCATGGGAATGAATGATCATTTATGTGACACTTTATTTAAAAAGTACAGTCCTGAGTCGTCAGAAATAGGGAAGAAAAAAAAAACAACATGGTACTGTTTTTTTTTCATATTTCCTTACATGATAAGAGGAAATAATTGTATTTAATTAAAAAAATATATATATATGAATTAGGAATTAGGAAAATAATATTTTTATTAACTTTTTATATGGATAAATTGCATTTCATACCTAAATTAAACTACAGCCCTCTACTGATGAAAAACACCGCTAGGAAACTACCCTGTACTGTTTTCATAGTTGTGCTTTTTTCTAGGAAAAGCAGAAGTCCAAAAAATCTTGAATCTTGACCAGCATCAAACATAAACTCATCCCATACTAATGCAGTTCATATGCAGGCTAAAGGAATGTTCCTCCATACCTCCACATGAAATATGTATGTGATTGCTCAGGCATCTAAAACATTTTCTCTTTCACTACTTACATGTCACCATCATTAGGTCAATGGCAAAGCACGTTGTCACTGGGGACCCTGTCTCTCTTTCAATCTAAGTTTAAAGGATAAAACCTCCATGTACAAGGTATGTGTTTGCAGCTGGTACTTTCAAAATTACATCTTAAACTGTAGTTTCGTAAAGATGAGGTTCTTCATGAAATTGAAGATTTATTTCAACATTTCCTTCATTATTCTCGTTTGCTATTTTCCCCTTTATTTCCTCCTAGCACTTTGGAGCTTTGAAATTACTTTTATTTGTAAAGACTATGATATAGGTGACCATTATTTAAAGCTTCAGCATTTTCTATCTTAGCTACAGCAACTCTTAAATTTTTGAAATGCTAGAAGCCATCTGTCTCAACAGATCATGTTCTTTTACACTGAATGATGAACTAGTATTTCAGTTGATTTAGACTTAAAACAATCTTGGAAAGGAGGGAATTTCATAAAGCTGCCAATTTTTCTGTCTTCGAAGTTCCTCATGTTCTGCTCTATGGGTTGCTAGGGTGGTATCCGTCCCTCCCAGATGGGAAAGTAGGACACACATGAAAAAAACAGTTTTCTCAATGTCAAGAAGACTGAAAGGAATTAGCTAAATATCTTCATCTAGTCCCTTACCAATAACCATCCCTTTTTCTGATCTCCTATCTATCCTAATAGATAGAATACCAGAGGTAACTATTAGAAGAGGCTATTTAAAACACATGCAGCTATGGGGCACTAATTGTCCTTTTTGTCGTTTGAAATCTCCCAAACATTTTACAGTATGCATTCAGCATAATTAAATTACTCTAAGATTTATTCTTCAGCACTGCATGAGATGAAATTCAGACTGTATAAATGCAGCTGTGGTCCATGTGAAAACACAGCCTTCACAACAAAGCACTTATTAAGGTCATTACCTCAGTTTTTGTTTTCTGGACTGCATTATGGAGGCAGCATGAACAATAACCTTTTCATAAGGATTCATAAGGATCTCTTGGTGCTCACTGTATGACTTGACACCAAAAGAATGGGAATAAAAAGACAGCATCAGCTTTGGCATTTCAGTCTACTGCAGCACTGGAAGGGTTAACAACAGCTATTTTCCTCCTTTCCAAATTTGACCCATGACTCCCCTGAATGGAATGAAAGGAGCAGATTGGGGTGTGCAAGTAGCTCTCTTTGAACATGTCTGGCAAGTACAAGGAGCTTTTCTTTCCTTTTATTCTTTCCTTTGGGTTAGAAAGGGCAGCCCCTGCCTTGGACTACAGAAGTGCTCTTGCTCTGCCAATGCTACAGAATGAAGAAACTCTCCTGCTAGCCAATAAAGGGAAATTTACCACAGGACATAAATGTTTGGCTCATATGCCATTTAAAGTAAACTACAAACACCTTCAGAAATTACGATGATGGGAGTTTGTGGAAGGCTGTCTCTTCAAAGGGGCTGGAAAGCATTTCTCCCATAATAAAGCATGCCATATAGTCATTTTCTGCTAGGTGAATAAGCACAAAACACATATTTGTTCATAAGACTTTTTATTGTAGCAGTTGTCATGAGCAAAATCTGAAAGTACTAGAAAATCCATTAAAATCACAAACTGTGTACTTAAAACAACAACAAAAGCAACAACAAACCACATCTCAGAAAAGTTTGTCTCTAAGACTTTGTAAAATTGAGAATTCAATCAGTATGCAACACATTTATGTAATTCGAGATTAACGATTAACTGTTAAAGTCTGGGCTTCGTACAGCCAAGCCAGCTGTTTAGCAAAGAAACAAAACCCTTAAATCTCTGCAGCTGCTGGATGAAGCCAACTTGTTAGTTGCTCTGTGTGATAAGATGCCCCGAATCCCAGACTCTGGCCATTGACTGGCTGTGAATCAGAATTACTGACTGTCTCCGGGGTGTTTCGGTTACAGCACTCTTTCCCAAAGGGCAATTGTCATTTGGATTTATGCCTGCTTGTAACTGCTTTTTCTCCGGTTGTGTTGAAGTGCTGGTGCATGACTTTGTGCATTTCTTAAACTTAAATTTCTCGTCTCCCAGATCATGTATTTTGCCAGGGGAGAATGGACTCGCTTTAAAGATATGTAATACTCTTATTCAAACCAGTTCTAGCAGTGGGACTTTTTTTTAAACAGAATTTTTATATTCAGCCAGATTTTTTTTCACCCATCCAGGCCCTGAATATGTGCCTGAGTTCCCAAGTTTAAACATCATCTTGCCAACTTTAAAACATTTGGCTGGTCAGCAGAAAAGGAAAAGCTGCTTGTAAAGCGCTAGAATGCGTATTCAATTAGTCATTACACTGCTTAAAAGGAGAAGCATCAGGCACAGGGAGGGGAGGCAGGGGGATGGCAGTGCTGGCGGGGAGGGACAGCGTGAGACAGTCTGGATAAGAGACTTTATCAGCCCAGAACAGCAGTCCTGAAGTTTGAAGCCACTCTTTTATATATAAGCTTTTGTTTAACAATTGGCTGCCCTGGGACAGTGAGGTTTTCCTGGTAAAAGAGCAGTATTTCTTTCAAATAATTTAATGTCGCTTTGTAAGAAAGTGCAATAGAGATAAGATGATGAGCAATGGAAAATATGTGTTGGGAAGCAGTTAGAAGTTATTTACTTTGCTATTATTTCCTGATAACTTGGCTGTTGAGCATCCTGACTAAAATACTGCTTTGGCAGATCTTCCTTGGCTCCTAAACTATTTTGAATAAGATAACACCTTCGAAAGAGGGTTAAAGAACCGACCCAAACGACTTACTACTCTTGGTTCTTATTCCTGCCCTACACTACAAAGTCCCCAACTCAATAGGTTTCTGATAAAGAAACAGCTAGAAAAAAAAGCTTGTGACATAATAGAATCTCTTTAATGCTTAGTAGTCATCATTGCTTATGCTTTTTTTAAATGCTTTGTCCTGTACTTGACCTTCAAATGTTTGTAGCTAGCTGATCTGGAACTTTTTGGCTCCGCAGCTGTCTAAACTAAGGATGATGATATTGCTTAGAGATTCTTTTGTGTATGTGTGTGTATATACGAATACTGTTTTCAGAAGTATATATATATTTACTTTAACATGACTCAAAATCTTGGAAAGCTTGTACTTCTTTATCATATTAACTAAGGATTGCTAAGCTCTCACTGGTGGGACACATTTTGGCATGCGAGACCCAAGTTATACAATACGCTGGATTTCAGCAGGTAGAGGAAACTTTCAGAGCTGTAATAAATTTGCCTAAGTAATATTTCACAGATGTGCTGCCTTTTTCTTGGCAAACAGGCCAAAGATCATAGAAAATGTCTTCACTTAAAGTATAAAATAAAAGCTTTGAAGACAAAGTCCTTAACCGCAAAAAACATTTAGCTACAAGATGAGAGGGAGTACAAGCGCAGAAGAGTTAAAATAATTGTACAGTGGGTTTCTGTTTCTGTTTTATTTGTTTTCTTCTACTATAGCTACATGCTGTAAGAAATAAGTGAGGCTGTTTTGGAAAATCCATTGCCTGTCACAAGTTTTTCTGTGCTAAACTTAATCTTCCAGTTTTATTTTTAGAAAGCTTATAGTTGCTTTCTTCAATATGGTAGAAAGGCTGGCAAAATACAGGCCAGGTCCTGCAAAATGGAGGCTTGGCCTTCCTTCCAGAGATGGTAAGTTTATGATAAAAATAATTTTAAATAATGGTAAATAATTGCAAATGAGAAAGCGAGAATCCTTACCCCTACTTTATTGTTTTCATACAGATACACTGGAAGAAAATAAAGGAATGTTTTCCATGGGATAGCTGTGAAAAATATGTCTATATAAAGTATGAAATACACTTGCTACAGAGAAAACTCTTAACATGGAAACAGATTATTGGATTTCTGGGTGAACAGCTAAGACACACAGCATCTCAATGAAGTGGAGCTCTGGCCAAGTTTTACAGTGTCCTGAAGTAGGGGGCAGGGACAAGATGTTTATCTTGGCCTTGGTTTTTCCATCCACATTACCCCTTGTGGTCCTCCACTATGTGTGTCTGCCTCTTGAAGGCTACAGATGTAGGAGCATCCAGCCTTCGTGTCTCTCACCCTTATAGCTCTTACCCACTCCTGTCCAACACAGAAACTGAAATAAGCAGCATTGTCCCCTTCACATCCTGATGTGCAACAGCATCCAGACAGAATGTGACAAGGATCTAAACTGGACTTGCCAAAAGGATGTGATAGGATGGGGCATTTTTATGGTTTGCATACTCTGCTTGATGACTTTGCTACTTTGAGCCTGTTCATTAACAGAAAACTTGCAGTAACAAGTTTAAATCAGAAAACACATGGATCTAGTCCTAAAAGAAATAAATGGGAAAGATATGTAGAAGGAAAACAAAAAAAAAAGCATAGATGGAGTACTGTAACTAATCACATCCTTCCTGCCTTCAGGTAAGGATTAACCTGTGTAAAAGATGGCTTACAAACTTCTGGGAAGAAAGGAAGGAAGAAACAGTGGCCAATCTGGTTTCATTGTGTTCCAAGATGACAATCAATGTTTCATCAGCTCCACAAAGAAACATATGACAACTGGCAACTGAATTTCATTTTCGATGACAAGTATGCAAGCCATTTACTGTAGGTAAATAAATATAGATCCCCAAAGTGTCCAAAGGTTGATACAATCTTTATTTCTGAAGAAGTGCTCAGACCTGGTGAGCACAGAGAGTGGTGGAGCATCTGTCACCCCAGCTATCCCCACCCCCAGATCTGTACCTGCAGTCTCACCAGTAGCAGTCCCTGCTGTCCTTATCCTTATCAGAGACAAAGCAAAGGTGTTGCCCAGGGGAGGATGTAAAATCTAGATATCAGCACTTCAAGCCTTGTTTGCTAATATCTGTGGATAGGGCCCCATACTACTATGTCCTGGCAGATAAAATGGTCACAAGGCGTTTTGGTACAGGGTCATCTTCTTTCAAGGGCAGACTGTGCTGCTTTGGTACCACAGAGACACCAGCAATAGGAAGCTCTTGTGCCTACGGCAGCTGAGGGCACCCTGAAAGCACAACTGGAGTTCCATCTCACCAAAGGAGGTGGTGATGGAAGACTTAACAAATTGCTGCTTGATTTTAACATACATACCTGCTTTTAAGAACTTGCGGTAGGGAAGAACACGGAGCATATATTTACACTGTAAACAGCAAAGTGGAAGTATCTGTAGTTTGGGGTAGTTTGGTTCTGACTGTACAATTTAGAAGATACTATTCTGCTTTTTGCTTTTTTTTTTCTTTTTCTTTTTTTTTTCCCCCAGAAATTTAATTTGAGAATTTCCAGAAATTCCATAAAATTGGCAGAGCTCAAGAAAAGGGTACAATCACTCACATGAATTGAGGGAAAAAAAAGAAAAAGAAAAAGAAAAAGAAAAAGAAAACATTTAAAGGAAAAACTGCAGAAGAGAAGTTTTCAAAAGCAAGGAAAACAATGTCAGAAAGTGTTACTAAAAGAAGAGGGGAAAAAAGCAAATCATGTAGATTTTTCTAAATAAACAGACTGGCAGAGCAGTTACACAACTTTTCAGATCACCATAGTGATCTGGAGGACGCTTTACTATTTATTTTTTAAGTAGCAACAAAAAGAAGAAACGGATTTAATGGAATTACACAGCCACCTTTTCCCCTTTCAGACACACTGAGGTTATATCTGCCCGCGCATTATTATGCTTTTTATTATTCCACCATAATAGCAGTCTTGCCATAAATTAGAATGCTTTCAGTCACAGCATACAAGTCTATCAAGTCTATTAGATTTTAAAGAGAAAAGAGGGAGGGAGGAAAAGACGCTGCTGTATTCAAAGGGTTGTGAACAGCTTTTTCTGTGGGGGGAGGAGGGGATGTGTAGATTGGGGGTGAAGACAAGAGGAGGAGGGATGAGTGGTAGAGGAGTTGCATTCTGAAGTCCCTCCTTTAAAAGAGTCAGAATAGGAAAAGGGAGACCCCCACCACTCTCCTGGAAATAATATAAGAGGCAAACCTCAGAGGTAGAAGAAATACCCAAAAGGAGATGACTGCAGCTTGCAGTAATCTGTAAATGATTGCTGGCAAAGACTGGAGGCTTCAAGCCTGAGCTGTGTTTGTTCCAAAAGAAAGCCAAGAAGGACGGTGTTAATAAAGAGAGATTTAACTGAGGGCTGTGCTTGGAATAAAGTGGGCTACAAAAAGGTCACATTTGATCAGTTGGAGCAGATTACAAGGGCTTTAAAAGGTAGTGGTGGAGAAATGAAACTGGGACTGTGAAGCAATATAGCACAAGATTGATTTTGGGGGTGGAGAGAAGCTGGGACAAGTGCTTATCAGCTCGAGAAGGAGGAAGAGCTGTGCTGGGTTTGTTGTCATTCCCACACTGAGTAGAGTCCTTGCTGCTGTTGTGCTTAGGCTTCCCTGCCATTTTCTTTTTTTATTATTATTTTTATTTCTATTATTGATACGATGGTGTCTATAATCTCTGACTTGGATCCTCTGAAAAGCTGGAAAGTTTTAAGGTAGGCCTATGTTTTCTTCATTGTTTGTTGTTGTTTTTTCTTATGGTTCAGCCCTAAATTAACTGGAGCTTGAGTTATAATCGAAATGTGAGCCCCGGGCTTAAGTAAGAGAGGAGTTTCTGGTAATTAGAGCCCTTTTAAGATACAGCAAACCTTTAAGCAGATGTTTAGAGAGACTCGAGGGAGATTTTTAAGATATACTTCTCAGTGTTACAGCGCAGTGAGGTAGTGTGCATTTTTTTTTCTATTTTTTTTTTCTTTTTTTGTAATTTGAGGAGAGATTGCTCTGTAAATTCAAGTTAATAGCAAAGGCTCACACCAGTTGAAACTGCAGCGTGAACTCGCTGCTTTCTTTGCTGTGCTGTGCAGCGGAATGGGTGGAAAACTTCAGAGCAGCAAAAAGCAGCATGAAAGGCAAAGGAAATAATGTTGGGGGGTGTGGAGGGGAAAATGTTCTTTCTGTTCTTTAAATTTGTTGATGGAATTTCCACTTTATCTCTTCTGATGAATGTATTTAATACTTAGAAGTTTTTACTGATTTTTGCTTTCAGCAGTGCTGTTGTTTTTTGTGTGTGTGTGTGTGTTTTTTTTCTTTGAATAGTGATTAACATTAATTCAAATCACCAAAAGCGATACATAACCAAAAGCACTGTTATTGCCTGCTGCGGATATTAAAAATCTCGTGTCAAGTGGCCGTGTTCAATGCTGCTGTAACTGCACCGCTTTGCTGACTGAGAATCTTGACATGTAAAAAGTTTGCAGATGGCTTGCAGAAACTTCACGGAAACAGCTGGGGATGTAGTTGGTTAAATTATAAAAGAAGTAGAATGCAAAGTTTGTTTCTCTTAACTGAGATGCAAAACGTGAAGCTGCACCTAATAACTGTTTTGTGGTGCTTTTTGTGTTTTGTTGTTGTTGTTTTTTTTTAAGGGAATAATTGCAATGATTTTGAGGCGGTATATGAGTTGTGGGGTTTTTTTAATTTTAATTTTTTTACGATGCTGAAGTATAAGTGAGGGTCTTGTTAAAGTGCTCTAAGTGGCTTCATGCACCATGCACCTTGAGCTGAGCTGGCCCTCAGAATCAAACCACGGCATCTACTTACAGGCTGAGGTTGTTTTTCTTTATACTCGCAGAGTGTTTAACTTCCTTTTTTCAGAAGTTAAATTTTCTCTGACCGTCTTCTGAGCCTGTGCGCAGCAGCATGTGCAAGGATCCCTTATGCTCGCCTGTGCCATGTGAGAATTGGCTGAGCGGTTCTACTACAGATTTGGCTTTTAATTTTGTTATTAAGACTGTCAGCACATGGTTTCTATTTGACATCTGAAACCTCAGCATAGAGGTTGGCGTGCTGCAGGCAGAGGGGTCTGAGTGGCATCAGGGGAAGGGTGGTCACGTCAGGGTGATCCGCGCTCAGAGTGACTCCTGTGAGTCATCCCCTGCAAATGAATGCCAGGAAAGTGCTTTTGCAGAGCTCCATATGTGTTGTCTGCTGCGTGTGTGCTCCAGAAGAAGCTATTCTAGGAATTACTTTAAAAGTTTATCCCATTTGGAGACAACTTCTGCTTCCTCTGCTAGGGTAGTCAGGTGATAGCAGGTTTTTGCTGACAAGAGGGATGATATGGAGGACTTGAAAGCTGAAGTGATTTAAGGAAGAGAGACTGCTGCTTTTTCAAACAATCCTGTTTTCTTAAGAAAGCGACGTGTTTATATGATTGGAGCAGACATGTCTCCCTGGTGCTCTTTTCCCTAAAGCGTGACTGAAGTTGAACAACTTTGTGTGTGAACCTGGAAATTAGAGGTGTACAGACAAAGAGCAGGTCAGAGATGTGATTAAAACAATTTACACAGCACTTCTTTATGTAGTTACTGTGTATGATCATGGAAGCAACTCTGTACGTACAGATAACTGTGGGATGCAGAGGGTTAAAAGCCCCTTTCAGTATCTAAAGAGTGGCGATAAGAAAGAAAGGGACAGACTCTTTAGCAGGGTCTGTTGTGATAAGACCAGGGGAAATGGTTTCAAACTAAAAGAGGAGAGATTTAGATTAGATATAAGGAAAAAGTTTCTTGCAGAAGGGGTAATGAAGTTCTGGAACAAGCTGCCCAGAGAGGTGATGGATGTCCCATCCCTAGAGATACCCATGGTCAGGCTGGACGGGGCTCTGAGCAACCTGATCTAGCTGTAGGTGTTCATTGCGGGGGGTTGGACTAGACAAACTTAGAGGGTCCCTTCCAACTCAAACAATTCTACAACTCCATGAAAATGCAGGAAGAGGCAGTGTACAATGTAAGTGAAATGATCATTGATAGTAAAAATAAATAAATAAATAGTAATCAGCTGGAAATCAACATACAGGTCATGGCTTGAGATGCCAACTCAAGAGAGCGAGACAATTCCACCTTTCCTTATAAATTTTAGTTTCTTTCCTGCAGACCAGTATCCATCTGGTTTAACTTAATGCCTCTGAACTTACTGGCTACTCATATCAAGGAAGAAGGCTGTTAATATTTATAAGAAACAGAGGTGGCATGAACTAATTCCTTAAGACCCAGAGCATGGCAGCAAATATTGCAGTCACCTCAGCAATAGTGTTCAGTGGTGGCAAATTCCCAGTCTAATTTTTCTTCTGCACACCTATTAATTTGTCCTTTTACTTGGTCACAGTTTGAGACCTGGTTAACTGGGGGAATCGTAGAATCATGGAATGGCTTGAGTTGGAAGGGACCTCAAAGATCATCCAGTTATCCAGTTCCAACCCCCCTCCCCTCCCCCCCCAATGTGGGCTGATTGCCCCACACCAGCTCAGGCTGCCCAGTGCCTCATCCAACCTGGCCTTGAGCACCTGCACGGATGGGGCACCCACAACTTCTCTGGGCAGCCTTGCCAGTGCCTCACCATCCTCTCAGTGAAGAATTTTCCACTGATATCCAGTCTAAATCTCCCCTCTTTCAGTTTTAAAGCATTAACCCTCATGTTGTAAAACAAATACATGGCATGGATATAGTGCTACACCAGACATGCCTCTTCTGTTGTTTCTGACTGGGGTAGAATGGCAAGAGATGCAGTGCTTTCTGGAGATCTTGGCACCCACTAGATTCATGTTAGAGCTCTTAACACAGGTTAGTGTGCAAAACAAAGCAACAAAACCCACTTCAGAAAATATTTTCTTTCATTGGCTTTCTTGTCAGTGATCTGAATATTGAAGCTATTGGAAAGTAAGTCCATGAGAGCTCGGATTTTTCTTTTTTTTCTTTCTTCTCCTGTTTCTCTTCAGATAAGCTCCCAGAATAACACCTATGCTTTGACATTAACACACTTCTGCTTGATCTTCCTTTGTCTCTCTATAGTGTGACTGGAATTAGTGTGGTGCCTGTTGGGCTCCTTGAAGCTGGGAGAGCTTGGCAAAACTTCAGGCCTTTTTAAAACACTTCACAGCTATACCAGCAAATGGTCTGCACTCTGTGGTCAGAAACGCCATTTAACCAGCTCCAAAGTGATCTAGAAGGTGGGGTCTAGTCCCACTAGTATGCAGAAAAGACAGAGGCCATCTATTCTGATGTTAGAGATGTCTCTACTCCATGCCCCAACCCCTCCCGGTACTTCTGTGACATCATCTTGGTCTGCATGGCATGGCATGGCTTTGGTTGCTGCTTCTGAAGCTGGAGCCTGTGCTCTGAGAACAGAGCAGGGACCTTGCAAGGACAGGTACAAAGAGAAAATCCCTCCAGGCCACATCTCTGCTCTTGCTTCTGTCCCTTTAATTTGGCTCTGGCAAGGCTAAACACAATGCTATAAATCACAAGTTACCTGCACAGCAAAGATCTTACCCCCCTTTGCATTCCTCCCTGAAGAAGTACATGACATTTCTGTGGCTTATTACTTAAAATAAATAGATTTAAAAAAAAAAATGTTGTTTTTAACTTGACTTTGCAATCTCAAGGTGAGATCTGAAGAACAGGAGTGAAGGAGCAATTCTTACTGTAATGCTCTCCATGCAGATTTCACCAAAATTTCTCCCAATTTCACAAGTCCACTGAACAGGTAGATACAGCTTGGCTAGTGGGAATATGTTCTTATGTGGAGCAGATGACTCCAAATTTCCATTTCCCACCATACTTATCAGCCCAACGGCCTGTAGATGGTTTGGCTTTTCAAATATAAAAGTGCCTTCCATGCTTGGCAAGTCAGACCTGGAGGAGCAATTTCAGTCATGTTGTCTTGGTGTTATGAGCTTGCTGGGTAAAAAGGTCCTCTCCCTTCCACCTCCTATGGTTACCTGTGAAATTAAATAGGTTAAGTAGCTTCAAGATACAAAGCTGGGGAAGTGGGGAAGAAGACACATGCAATGGCTCAAGTTCAATTACTGGCATGGAACAACAACCTCAGAGAACTGCAGCATTGTGAATCCTGTTACTGATTTGACTTCTGGCTTTCCATCTCAGCAAAGCTAGTGATATGGTGAGGCTTCCTCTGCTGAATTCTGTGTCAGAGCAGACTGGTTTTGTACACGGATCTTTAACACCAAACTACTATTCAGAAAAGGAACAAAAAATGTTGTCACATGCTTTACTCCAAGGACCCGAACAATGTTGTCTCCACCCATTCCTCAAAAACAACTCTAATAGAGTCCCAAATGTTTGTTTCTGGGACATAATGCTGGACTCCATCACCATGATGAAATACAAATAATGGAATTTTAGACATCAGTGGAGAACACAAATTCCCTGATAACTGCCAAAATATGTTTGTTTAAAAAATTAAAAAAATAAAAAAATAAAAAATAAAAAGAGGGTGTGAGATTTTTTATTTTTTATTTTTTTAATAACTAAAAGCACATTTTAGAAATGGTTTTTCAGTTCATATCTCTGAAAATACAAGATTGCACTGAAAGGAATGTTAGTGAGGATCATATAAGCCCCAAGTCATCGCACAAATGAAAATGAACAGTAAGATGGTGGTTGTAAATAAGTTCTAATATATAAAATATGAGCAGCAGAACACAGTCTGGGTTCCTCCACTTCCAGTTTGAACATGCAACTCTTCAGTGAATAATACTGGGATGAAAAAATAGGACCAGCAAATTTGAAGTACGGGTTTTTAATAGCTTTTTCATCTTGTGTTTTCTCTGCGCTTTGCAGGAGACAGCACTGGCAGTTTTTCTTGTTGCCTTTGGTTTGTTTTTTTTAGATTTATTTTTGTTTTGTTTTCCTTTTCTTAGAAAGGCAGGATATATGGAGTGATCGAAAAAGTAAAGATAACAGAAAACAGCAGATTAGGGTGTAACACTCTCCAGCATCATTGTTGATGACTAAGAAAGTCATCTAGCCCTTCACTAAGCCTGTGCAGATTTATTCTTGCATCTTTATTTTCCTCTGATTAAAATTCAATATAGCTCTTTTCAGTAAGAGGTTATTCTCTACCATTTTACTAAAAACAATCCTCTTTTCCTATTGAGCCTGTATATACAAGCTCATTACATCTTGTTCATTTGGACATGAGTTGGTAAATCTTCCAGGTGCTTCATCGGGGATTTAACCATCCAATTCAAATGAATGCTCTTTTACAAAGAGGTTTACTTACAACTGCTGCTGTACTCCTTTGTCTAATTGTTTAAAGTGCCCTAACCCCTTACCCATGTAATATAAAATTACCAAAGCAGTAATGCAAGTGTTTAGCAAGAGCGTAAGATACTAAATTTGCAGTCATACTCATCTCAGCTATCAGGGACTTGCAGTTCAGGGACTTCTTATGTTAGCAGTGACTTTTTTTTTTCCTTGGTGAATGACTCCTCATTGAATTTATCTGTGTTTTTTTGCAGTTTTAAATTTGAACCAACCCACAATACCTTGCAGTAAAGAAGTTTTGTGGTTTGACCCACTGGTTGCGTCTGTGTTAACAAAGCAGTGTGTTGGAAGGACTCTTTTTAGGTGCAATTTTGTCTTGCTTCTATGTTGGGACACACCGTAGCTGTTTGAGGTGTTTTCATGGAGTTCTGGAATGACTGAGGTTGGAAGCAACATCTGGGTTTACCTGGTCCAACACCTGTTTAAGCAAGGACACCCAGAGTGGGTTGCTGATGTTCAGATGACTTTGGAGATCTCCAAAGGGGGAAGAGACTCCACAACCTATCTGGGCAAACTATGCCAGTGCTCAGTTTGCCTCCTAAGACCTTGAGATGTTGCATTCATTCTTCTTTCTTCGGAGGGCAGGAATATCATGTTGTTTCTGCATCTACCGTGCTTCAGAATTTAATTTCTGACTAGTGATCAGCAGTGCCCAGTTACAAGGATATACATATTATAAGATGCAGGAAAAAAACAGGATCCTTCTCTCCCACACACATTAAAACAATGTTATATTTGCTTTCATCTACCATTTCATTGTCTTCATCTTGCAAGTCAATGAAAGTACAAACTAGATCTCTGCACCAATTTGTAATTAACCCACTGTGAATCTTAAGGTTTGTCTAGTTCTGTGTTCTGTGGATCTACAATGAGGAAATTGCTCTGTAGAAAGGAAAGGTTGAGGAGAACTTACATTGTGCTTCAGGAGATAAGGTTGTAATTCAAGCTTTCCCCAGACTTTGAGACAGTTAGGATGAGTTACTTAATCTCTGTGTGCCTCAGTTCCCACCAGTAAAATGGAGTTGTTAATACTTGTCTTATCTGTAAACTTGTCATGGCATACGGCTCTATCCATGGAGAGTCCACAGCAATGAAGGTTCACTCTTTGGCTGGACTTTTTAGCGCCTGCCCTCCTAAAATAACTTCTGAATGAAACTAGAATTTAACTCTTTAGAGAACAAGTAATTCCATGCCCTTCCCTCAGTATTTCTGCCTTTGCTAAGCAGCTCCTTGGACAACCACTCAAATATCCCTGTATGTGCAACAGCTTTCTATTTTTCCAAGAAGTTATTAGGCTGAAGCTGGTAGAAGCATGGAATCTAGAAATTAATGCTTTGTCTGAGATTTACCCAATGGCAAATTACTTAGTTTTGTTGTTTTATTTTCCTTTTCTTTTTTCCCCCTTTTCTTTCTCTCTCTTTTTTTAATTCTTCTGTTCACTAAACCTTCATCACAATTTGTAAGCTCACTGTTTTGCTTTTTTAATGCCCTCACCATCCACTCATCCAAGTTCTCTCTCTCCTTTGTATGCATTTCCTTCTCTACATAGCTGCTGCTTTCTGGTCTCATAAATGCCTACACAAATAACTTCTCCTAGCTTCATTTCTTTCTCTCCTTAATTTTCTTTCCCTTCCCCCATCCCCCCCACACCCCCCCCACACACACACCCCGCTTCACCCCATCAGTGGAAATGCAGCTCTACTTACCTGTGGTTCATCACCTTCTTTCAGAGATACTCAGGCTACATGGCACTTTCCTGGCCTTTGGTAGGATAGATACCCACTGTGTCCTGTGTCTATGTCAGGTGTAATTAGAGCAGCGAAACCCTTTTAGTACTTATTTTTCTAGCAGTTGTTCTTATAGCGTTGTCTAAATAACAGGCTTTGTTCTGTTCAACAGGGATTCAATAAAGAATAAGATGCTGTACCAAGCATGGACCAGAAGCAGGTGATACCAGGGATATTTGTAGTCTTTTTGCTGGATCTCTGCAAGAGCCAGAGGATTTTCTTTTGATTGACCTGAGCAGGAGCTGAATTTCTTGTGTGTAAGGAAAATGATCCAACTGTTCCCTGTGGATGTTGTCTGATGGGTATCACCATCTCCTGGGGAAGCTGTTTAGACTTCAGGAGTTCTATTATTTGTGGGGAAAAAAATGCTTCCTGGAACTAAAAATAAATAAACAACCTCTTAGTGTAACCCAAATGTTACCATCCCTCCTCCTTTATTTGAATAGCTGGACCTGCTTATACTGATAGTACACTAATTTTCCTTAATTAAACAACAAAATTCTCATAAAAATTGTGTTTTCATGTAAGTTTTCTCAGATAGTTTTTCCTTGATTGTATGTATTCCTTTGCCTCATCATTAGTAGAACAGGCTCCTTCAGTTTTTTTATTCCTCATGATAAAGTCAATGCACCTACTGTGTAGAGCTGACAACTCATTACAGGGCACTTGCTTCCAAGCTCTTGTTAATGCACCACTGTGCTTACTGGACAACTGTTAATCAGCAGATGCTGATTTTTATGTATTTATTCATTTTTAACTAATATTTAAATACTAAGATCTTCTAAAGGTAGAAATATTGAGAAGCTCAGCAATTATCATAATAACTGTACCGTCTCTGCTGTTGAATGTGTGGATTTCAGATTGTTGGAAAAAATCTATTGTGTAAGTTCTGCTAGATTATTTTAAAACAGATTTCAAGCTAAATTGTCTTGCAGTTATTCTCTTAAAAAGCTTTATACAGGCTGATTATTTGTACCTGTTAGAAGATGAATTTCCTTCTTCACATAACTTTATGGGAGTCTTCAGTAGTGGAAGACTGATTCTCAGCTGAACATGCCTGAACTGCAGGCAATGTTTATCTTATAGCAGCAGATCAATGGAGCCAGAACCTAGGTGGAACTGGAAATTTTATCTATTAACATTCTGTGGCAAAACATTCTTTTAAACAGCTTGATTAAGTACATTCCACGCAAGTTTGCAAGGGAAAGTAAAGCAGGGAGGAGTTAACTTTTTTTCTTTAGTTTTAAGATTTTTAGTTTTAAATCGGGTTCTCTGTTTCCAAGACCCAAAGAAAATGGTGATGTGAAAAGGCTATAGTCAAGTCTTTTTAAAGCTGTGGACGTTGCAGTTCTGAAATATATGTGCATCTAAAGGTCTTTCTCCATACAAAATATATTGTAAATATACAAGTGAGTTAAAGTACAGTTGTCGCTTTGACACTGCATCTCCCATTATGCTCATCCTGAGTCAGGAGATATTGGCTGATCCATTGGCAGATCTCAAGCTGAATCTATCTGGGTCTGCAAATAGTAACTAAATTCACCTTCAGGCATTTTTAGAACGGACATAACATCACTTCTCAACCTTTAACACTGTTATAAATCTTCACTTGAAGAAATCAAGGGCTTAATGCATGTTAATGGAAGGTGGATTCTAATCCTTGGAGGTTCGCTTGGCTTTGCATGAGAATCCCTTTGATGGGAAATGTATGACCCATGTTATGGAGTTGATCATTAGAGTCAGTAGAGCTGTTGGGCGTTTTTGCTAATTTGGTGGAACCCTGTTCCACCAAATCACTCTGGTTTTAGGGAAGTACTTCAGTCCCACCAGCAACAGGCACTGCTGCAGCTGGTGGGTTTCCTTTCCTGGGCAGACCTTAGACTTGTTACTTCTTGGAAAAACTGGCCTTGGCAAGACTTGTAGAATGCTGCTGACCAGTGTCAAGCTTCATCTGCCAAAATAAGGGATTTCTGTAGGCAGAGCCCTGGGAAAAATTATGGACTTGGAAGGGGGGAAAGGTATTAAAGGCCTCAAATTGGATGATGGGGAGAAAAGTATTTAAACACTGACGTAAACTTTCATTGATTCCAAGAGGAATTAATCGAGACAGTATTTTATGTGACTTGGAGTTGGATTTCCAGCTGACATGAACTGACAGTGTTCCTTGGAGCAAGTTGTACTGGCTTAGACTATCAGAGAGCTGGGACCTGTGTGTTTTGGAGAAGACTTGACATCTTTCTTCTTCCATGGAAAATGTTTAGATCTAATGGGTGAAAAAATGTCTTGTTCAGAGCAGTTACTGTATGAATTACTTCCAGCCTCCTGGTGACCAGATTTACTCTGTCTGAAGTCTAGACTCTGTAAGGCTCTTGGGAATAAGATTAACTTAGGCTTTAAATTTCCAGTTATTTTTTCCCTCTATTTAAAAGAAATAAATGACCCATCTCTTTTCTCTTTCAATCAGCATTCAAGCAAACTAATAAATTTAGCATAATCTTCTAACAGATCTGACCCTACAACATCCTAGTTTGCAGTCAGGCTGTGTAAACCAAATATGTAAGTTGCACATCAACTTTAAGTCACTGGGAAGTGGTGTTAGGGGAAACCAAATTTGCTGCATCAGACTAAAATATCTCTGCTGCCCTTTAGAGCTAATTGTGATTTTTGCAAGCAGAATTTTTTTATTATTCCTGATAAAGCAGTTTGTATTTTTAACCCAGAGCAGTGAGGCTCCTCCAGAGGGCTCTGGGACTGCTCTTAAACTGAGTTCAGATCTCCTAGCTCTTTGCTGAATGTTAAAGCTACATCTGTGGTCAGTAAGTTGCTCTCTTTGCTGTGAAATTTTTAAAATCTGTGGTTAATGAGAGATCACACTGTGTATACAGGCCTTACAAGTGCATCTCCAGAATCTAGTTACATGATTCCTCAAAACTGGCAACGTCACTGTTTCATGTGTTCTTCAAGATCTTTGCTTAAATCTTATGAGAAAAATGTCAATGAGATAGAAGAATTTAAAAGCAATCTCTGTTCTCTCTGTTCTATGATTCTATGATTCTCCGTGATCATTATCTGGAGAAAAAAACAAAATTACTCTTTACTAAGAGGTTCTGTAACTTGAATATACACTCCTTAGCAATATTTTCAATAATAAACTACAGGAGCTGCTTCAAAATTAATTCTATTTTTTTGGCTCACCACATCACAGGCAGATATTGGTGGTATGGCAGTAGAGTCTGAATCTTCCCACAAATATTCCCTTACGTTTTGTTGCTGTGTGACAGATAGCAGCAGAGGGGCAGTCTGACAAAATGGCATCTCACATGGAAGTGCATATGAGGCAAATGTGTATCATTGAATTCCTCCACACAGAGAAACTGTCACCCACTGATACTTATCAGTACTTGATGAATGTTTATGGAGACCAAGCAGTGGATCTGAGTGTAGCGTTGCATTTCAACTGTGATGACAACAACACGAAAGACAAGCCACATTCTGAATGGCCATGCACAGCTGTCACACCATAAAATACGGAGTGTCTTGATCACCTCATCCACGTGAATCAGCTAATGGTGGCAACTAAGTTGAAGAAATAGTGTTTTGTAGCTGTGAATTTGCGCTATCAGTTATGTTATTGTGCTGTTGTAGTTTCCATGGAATTTAATAGAAAGTATTACTTTCAGAGCAAGATACATCCACCCTGAATTTTCACATTGTGATGCATCTGAGATGTGGTTATTACATTTCTACATCCTTTCTACTTTCTCTGTTGCATGGACGCTGCATAACAATACACGAAAGAGCATCCAACAACAAAAAGAGGTAATTATTCATATGGTGACAAAATAGCAAACAGAATTTGACCCGCTACCAGAAACATTCATGTTGTTCACATTGGTGTAGCTGAACTGAGGCTGAACTGAAATGAGGAGAATGAGCAGAGATAAAGTTGCAGGTCCAATTCCAAGAGGCACAATTTTATCCTATTCCAGGAAGATAAGAAATTACAGTTGCCAAAATTATTTTTGGTGCATTTACAAGCATTTGCTGTATGGACATCATAGGAGAAAAGTCCTAAGCAAAGGCTTCACTCATGAAAAAATAAATCAACATTTTAGTAGCTGTTTAAAAAAAATAAGACACCTTGAGATCAAAATGTGCCATAATGTACAGAAACATAGCTAGAGTGTACTGCATTAATCTGACTGTAGTAATCATTGCCTTTTTCCCATTAAACTCTCTGCAAGTTAATGCAGGCTTGTTTGGTTCTTAAGTATTGGCAGTTCAGGTTATGGATTAAATTTAAGCAGATATTATGAAAATGCATGCTATAACAATAGGGGAAAAAAAAAACAACAAACAAGCTGCTGTGATGAAAATGAGCCACGTACACAGAGAACTTGTGATGTGGACATGTAAAAATGTTGGACTCCATGTTGCAACATCGCAAAACATGACAATTTGGAATGCAAAATGAGTTCTGCTTTTTTTTTTCCCCCCCATTTGTTCTTATAATATACAACAGCAGTTGGACCACACAGGAAGTTTGAACAAATGCACACGGAGAAAGTGGATGGGAAAGCAGAACTAGTTCAGCAGCAAAAGGCTGGGCACTTCTTATTCCTTCAGCAGCTGGAAGCTTAGTGTGGCACTGTTGAATAAAATCAGCTTTCCAGGGAGGATTCCGTATAATCAGTATGTATGATGCTTTCTTAAGATGTGATGATCTGGAACAGAGTAGTTACCTATATATGGTAGCTTTGTATCTTCTCAGCAGAAGCAGCCAATTCTGAATTCCTTGAGGAAGATGATAAAAATATACTTTGACTGAGGGGTTCCAGCAATAGTTAGCTAATAATTTCAGACCTATAAGGACTTCCTTATGAGGAGCATTTAATTACATAGGCAAAGAGTCATCCAGAATAATGAGCACTTCTCAGAAATGGCGATTTAGGCTTTTGTTGTTTGAATTTTGTAATAACACAAAGGAAAGGGAAAGTCTTGCAAGAGATTGGAAAGCAATAACCCACATGAAAATGAGCTCGGAGGATACCGTGCCAGTGGATACCATGGAGGCCATATGCTTAGAACTGGGGAGATGAAACTAAAAGGATTTTAATGGATGATGAGGACATCTACAATTAGATAGGATTAAAATGGATGGGGAAGGATCTAAGCTCACACTTCGGCCAACTATTATCTGAGGACGAAGAGAATCTTTCCTTTTTTGGGAACATATCTCTATCCATGTAGGCTCTTTGTATCTCTCAGGGATAGAAGGTCATATAAAACAAACTCCTGTCTGATCCCATGAGACAGTTCCCGTGTTACACAAGAGTGTTAAAATCCTGCTAATTGAATTTTCTCTCCTAATGCTGAATTCTATCAGTATTTACTTTATTGATGCAATGCATGAGTCAAAAGGCAGAATAAATCTTTCAAGCCACATGTTACTGAAGAATATACTTTTATTTGGCGGTATTATATGTGATATCTTAACCACTTTCTGTACCAACGAGTTCCACAGAGTAATTTTGCATTGCATTAAAATAATTATCCATCACTATCTGAACTTCATGTACTGTCACATAGGTAAATTGTACGCTTTAGCAAGCCAGCATGCATTCTGAAATTGGTATGGGAAAGATTTGCATTAGGAAAATGTAGATTTCCTCCCCCTCCTTCCTATGATAAAAGTCTCAGTATACAATAGCATTGCTGCCACATGTCATGGGGACACTGTGTAAATTACAGAGTTACAAATTTGTCAGCCCAACCAAATGTCTGAAAGAATAATGTCATATTAGTTATATTTCATCTGTAAGACTGGCCTGTTTTAACCTTGATTTGTGTGGCAGCTAGCCATACCAACAGCTTGTGCATGGTTGATAATAAACAACTTTGTTTTAATGTTACAAGATTCTCATTTAATTCCTGGGAGCTTGATGCATTGACGACCAAAGATAAGATAAATTCAGATGTATCAATGGGGTAAAGCATCAGATTAGGCTAACCACAAAATACATGGTCCTGAAGGTTCCAAGATCATAAGATATTTTGTATGTTGTAAAGCAAGCTTTCCCAAGTTGGAAAACGCACTGGAAAATACTGAGACAGCAAACTGTGTTACACGCACAGCAAGCCTTAGTATAACTGGTTCTGTTTCAATTTTCATTTGATTTTACCTTTGTGTGGGAAGATCTGTATGTTCAAGCTAGAAAATTTTTAGATAGTAAAACTTTATTAATTTGCAATTCTACATTTTCCCTCCTGCATTATCATACCATTTTAAGAATGAAAATTCACTGTGGAAGAGCTGGAACCATTGAAATTTGCTTCTCTTTGTTTTGTATATGGGGGAAGGCAAGGGAAGGCTAGCTGTTGTTTTGTTTTTATTTTTGATAGCGTCAGTATTTGGGGGGGGAGGGTGTTGTATTATTTATAGTTACTTTATTATTATTAATTTCACTTGCTATATGGCTTTGCATACGTTGCTCCAGAAGTAATGCCTGCTATTTATTTCCATTCAAACTACAACTGATAGAAAGAGCACAATAACACTACTTGGTAGAGCAAATTCTCATCTACAAAACACTATTTTTCAACACAGTCACCACTATTAGCCATGCATTTTCACCAGCAATGATCTAGAGCCTGTATGCTGTGCTCATAAAAATCTGCACCAGTAGAAGTGACCCACTGTTTCAGTGTTTCATCACCCACCACCTCACTCTGCTCATGTCCACTGGTTGGTCTCCATAAACATTCAGCAATTGTCAGTAAATGACAGTGGTGCAATTTTTAGCACTTGGAGGAATTCAGAGACACACCTTTGGGGCATATCTCTAATGGGATGCAGGAAACTGGAGAGGGACCCTTATCAGTGTAGTATCAAAATGTAGTGTAAGTAGGACAAGGGATAAAGGATTTAGACTAAAGGAGAGTAGATTTAAATTGTCATTTAATAGATTTAAATCAGAAAGACATTCTATATTTAGGGGGTGGAAAAGCACTGGCCCTGGTTGTCCAAAGAAACCATGGATGCTCCAACCCTGGAGCTCCTCAAGGCCAGGCTGGATAGGGCCATAGGCGTCCTGATCTGGTGGGGGGCAACCAGCCTACTGCAGGACATCGGAACTGAACAGCCTTTCAGGTCCCTTCCAACTCAAAATATTTTATGTTTTTGTTTGTTTGTTTTTTAAATGATCAAAAGTCAACTCCACAGATATTAGGGATTTGAATAACTGAGCATCCAAATGCATTGAATCTTTGAGTGGTTCTTTGAATTTGAGGTGAAATTAATCGAATCACAGGAATGATGAACTTAATTGTACAACAAACTCCTCCTTCTTCACAGCTTCTTTTTTTTTTTTCCTTTGCCAAATGGCTGAGCATAGAATCATAGAAAAGCTGAGGTTAGAGAAAACCTTAAAGATCATCTAGTTCCAACCCCCTGGCCTTGAGTACCTGCAGGGATGGGGCATCCACAGTTTCTCTGGGTAGCCTGTGGCAGGGCCTCCCCATCCTCCAAATAAAGAATTTCTTCCCAACATCTAATCTAAATTTCCCGTTGCTTAGTTTAAAACCATTTCACCCTATCCTGTCACTGTCAGACCATGGAAAAGTTGGTCTCCATCCTGCTTATAAGCTTCCTCCAAGTACTGGAAGGCCTCAGTGAGATCTCCCTGGAGCCTCATCTTCTCCAAGATAAGCAAGCCCATCTCACTCAACTTTTCTTCATAGACAAGGTTCTCCAGTCCTTTGATCATCCCTATGGCCATCCTCTCATCTCTCTTTCTCTCTCATGGAAAAAAAAACAAAAACAAAAACAAACAAAAAAAACCTACGAGCTTTGGACATGAAACAGAATCCTGTGCACAAACATGGCTGGTAAGACTGGGAAAATGTGTAGCCTTTCTTCTTTTCTTCTTTCACTTGACAACTCATTATTTCTCGACTTTCTTTTTTTAAGAAAACAACAATACTAGGTATGAAATTTCATCATATATGTGGTGTGGTTCATTGGGAGTGGAGGAACAGGAATAATAGTCTTCATTGCGAGTTTGTATCATGGAGAAATAAGAGTGCTGCCCATCATTCCAGTACAGAGGAACCATTAGGAACAAAGGTAATGAACACATCCAGTATTGCCAGTTTTCATAGTTATAAAATTCCTTGGTTCCTAGAAAAAAAAACTATTATGTGAATGAGGATTTTTGGTCTTTAAAAATGCAAGGAAAAGCCACTTGTACACAAAGATGTTTAAGTTCAAAAACCTTAAGTCAGAGGGTAAAAATGTACAAATTTTTAAGAATTATTTTTCTTTAATATGTGATTTTCTTAATCACATACTGAGGCTTTCTTTATTTCTACCCTAAGACTATTGCAAAATCCTACGACTTCCATAGAGACCTACATTTCTTTTGAGGTTGTCAGTTCAGGATTTTCTGAAACAGGAACATTTCTGACCCAGTAAGGTAAGAAATGACTCCTCTGAGTTCCCCATGAACTTCAGACCAAATGATCGCTTCTGTTTCAGCTACGATTATTTTAATTTTCCAGTCAGTCTGAACTACATGCAACACAAGCAATTCTTGTTTCGTGACTTCAAGTAGAAATATCTGTCCTGTTTTGGGGAGAATTTTCATGTTACTACATGTTATAGAAACTAAGGCTGCTGCCCAGCATTCATAGAAAACATCAGATTGTGAAGTTTTTCATCAGCGCACTTCAAAAAATGATTGGAAGTCATTTAACTGTAGTTATTCTATATTCTCAAGCTTACGGCTTGCAGTTCATAATTTTAAGACTTCATCCCTATAGTGATCCATCTCAGTTGCATGTCTCCAGCTTATGCGTGAATGCAATGTATTTATGTTTTTATTTGTCCTGGAAGACGGAGCCAAACCAAATGCTTTATAATCATAGTGCTGGGTGGGGATCTTTTTTGTTTAGCTGTGTTTGCCCTGGAGATTGTTAGGCTGATCTATTTGTTTAAAAGAAACAAAATGAAAATGAGACATCTATGGCCAAGTTTTCAAATTATTCTCTTGCTCACTGGCCCTCACTAAGACAGGAAAAGTGATGGCTAGTGCTCCAAAATCTTTCATGCTCTCATTTTTTGGAATTCAAGCTCCTGAGAGAGTCTGGCATTTTGCCCACATCCTGAGTCTAGCCCAAGCATTAGATTTTTTCAAATCTGAGCAGTATGAAATTGAGACATGTATTTGGAACTTTTAAAGCCAGTTCTTGTTGTGGGCATGTCCTTCGAGGAATTTAGCTGCCTTTAACTGCTCTTGACTTAGGCGGCCATTGATGTCTGGATTTTATGCTCATATCTCAAATATTTGGAAAAAGAACCCCAGTTTTGGGACACATGCTTTCATTATATTTTTTAACCTCTCCCAGCATTTCTTCTGTGTGAATCTTAATTGTTTCTAATACTGTGGTAAACTTTGCTTAGAAGTTTTGTTTGGCAAAAAAGTGCATTTGCTTGTTTGAGGCAGGCCGAGTTTTACTGCTTCACTTCAGTTTCCTGGTGTTCTCCAAAATGACAGTGGTTTACCTGGGAATCTTGCCAGTTATAGACTTGAAATAGCAATAGTAAGATTTGTGTGCTCATTCGAGGCTTACATAAGGTTAAAACTAATATTTGTCGGCATGATTAAGTGTGTTTGGTATTTCAGAGGGAGTGATGTATCTAGCTTATGTGATATGCTTGCTGCCTTTTGGGGGTTCATATGAAACATAGCAGCAGCTCAACAAGTTGAATTATTGCATGTAAATCAGTAGACTAGTGCCTGCCTAACACCTCTTAACGTAAATAAGGGAGTCATATCTTTATCTACATACAAGTAATCAGTAAACAAAGGATTCTATTCTGATGCAAAATAGATTCTGGCATTCCTCTGCTTCAAGCCACGTGTCTTTGCAATTAGACACCTGCAGACAAGCTAATAAGTTTGACAACTCTTACAGCAAAATAAATAAATAATAGTAAATGATAACATGTAGCAAAAATTTGGGGTGTTGGGGGTGAGTATCCACTTTTGAACTGGGATGCAAAAGCCAAATACTACCTACCTGCAACTGGTGCAGACTGGTGGTAAATTTTGACAACACCTGCGCTAAGCAAAAATGGTATATCCTAAATCCTCCAGTTACTAGAGAGATGTGGCACTGATGCACCCACTAGCAGGCTGGCCAAGTGTTGTCCTACACACAGACTGTTTTAATTGATAAATGGGTACTTTGAGGGCCCAGAAAGAAAAGGAGGCTGATAAGACAGGTTCTCAGAAAGAAGTGGTTTTGGAGAGCAGAAGGCATTTCTACATCTTTCTAGAAGGTGATCACAGTTGGAAAAAAGATGTGGAAAGTGGGCCAAGTTCTGGAGGTAAAGGATGTGTGGTGATGAATGTTGAGAGATGTCTGGAGATGCTGGCTGGTATTGTGGTTTAACCCCAGCAGGCAGCTGAGCAGCAAACAGCCACCTACTAACTCTCCCCAAGTGGTAATGGGGAGAGAATTGGAAAGGTATAAGTGTGAGAACTCCTGAGTTGAGATGATAGTCATTAAGATATCCATATTAGACATCCATCCTTAATAGGCATTAAGACCTCATGAAGGAAAGATGACTTGTGTGTGACATGATCCAGTAGGGTACAGCTTAATGTCCTTAGTTGCTAAATAGCTCCTGGCACCCCTTTGACGTTAATAGATATTCAAGCCTCCATATACAAGGACACTCCTTAGATGTCGGTATGCAAGTTTCACAAACTAAAAAAATGATTTTTGGTTTCTAAATGTTATAAATTTAAACATGTCATAGATACATATGCATGCACATGCAATCCAGGCTCAAAGATGTTGTGGAATTACTATAATTCCCTAAATAGCATTTATAGTAGGTCACAGGACAGTAAGCAGCAGTGTAATCATGGGTATTTTCCAAAAGAGATAGTGGTTGTCATTTCAGTGCATTCACTTCCAAAAAGCACAAATAAAATATGGAATATCTTGAATTAACTGGTACCCTGTGAAGAGTGAATAGGATCCACTACACACCTTTTGTGCATTTCCTAATTAGGTTTTTTAATATGAATGAGTTTATGTGGCATTAAATAACATATTTTGCTTTGAACTCAAACCTTACTCTAATCACCTTCTAGCTTTCTTTGGTACCCTTGGGTACAAATTACTCCTCTTTCTCCCTTGTTTTCCTCAAAAAATAATCTATCATGGATCATTAGCCATTGGAAGAAGGCCCTTGGAGAAGGGAGGCAAGTCTGTGACATAATTGATTTCCCCTCAAAGATGTGTGTGAATGAAGAATGTATGTTAGTGAGTACAGAGATAAACTTTCTACACTTTGATTAAGAGTCTTTTGACACTTGTATATACATTCTGCTGCTAACCCATTTTAAGCACAAATTTGACTGAATATGATGTCTGTTCTTCCTAAAAGCGAGCTCTTCTTAAGTATTTTAAGTGGCTTAACTTTGCAAAAGAAAAACCTGACAAAGCAGGTTTAAAACCCTGGTCTGCATCTTGAAGCTGCAATAAGGGGTGACAGCTTAGTTGGTAT